>JAJOZX010000920.1:255000-827500 GCA_023014485.1 Bathynomus jamesi | reverse complement strand
TTAGTACAATTCGGCTTACAGAACTAGCGCCCATTAATAATACTAACATTAATGGAGACATTTTACAGTTATAATTATATATATACACACGTAAAACTTTACACAATATAGTGACAATTATATATATACACGTAAAACTTTACACAATATAGCGAGTGCGTACAAATGGGAACCTTTTTTTATCTCTCTGCATACCAGTTCATCATTCATCTCAATGTCGCACAAATCGAATAATTTTTAAAAATGTATAAATCCCTTCCCACGTGACATGTGCCGGAGAAATGAAAGACAGTACATGCCACAAGTATTACTAAAATATCCTTGGAAACGGTAAGGATTCCAGACAATTTCAGGGAAATGTAGCTGTTCGATAAATTGTACAACCACAGGGTCACTCCAGGGCTGAGTACCGAGTGAATCAAAATAGTACATTCTTTCCTTATTTTTAAAATAGATTGCAAACTAATGAATCCCCTCACCCCCCCACAATGTCCGTATTGACGACAAGACTACACCAATCTCTCGTAGTTGGCAATTTCAATGCTTCAGTCTTCGCAAACACACCGATAAATTTGGAGCGTGTGACTCGCGAGTCACTCTTCATTACTCTCTGGAGTGTATTCTCGTCCATTTTAAAAGTCTGTGACAACGTTCCTGAAACGGTCGAGCTCTATTAGAGTTTGTGATTCGAGGTATACTAGTACACTAATAGGTGCGTCTATAGGGTTGGCGAACTCCAATCTGACTGAGATGTTCCCACTTTGTTGTGGACTTAAGTGTGTATTTACACTAGCAGATAAGTCGGGGTAATATCAAGTGGGTAAAGGTTAAATTGATGGACAAATTCTTTCTGCGTTACGCCAATCCCAAGCTCGTCACAGCGACCGGCAATATGGGCCAGATTGCTATAAGCTCTCGCGCAGAGCGGGAACACAGCGTCTGATGAGTAATCCGTAACCATAGTCCCACCTAATGCAACGCCATTTATGTATAGAGTTATATTTTTAAGGCCGAAATTCTCGAATTTAAAGGCGCTCTTTTTATATTTTTCATTCGTCGAAACGTGATCCTGCATTCCAATTAATATCCTTTTAAGTAGAACTCCCAGGGCCACGTTTTCTAGCTGCTTCTAGGCCAACCCGGCGGGCACCGTGTATAGTTTGATCTGTACTCTGTTAATTGGGTATTTTACTGTTGCATGCATTAAATTTTTTTCAATTTCTACATATTTCGGCGAACTTAATTTCACTCGCCGTACGCGCAGATATGTTTCCATGATGCGAATCACAACGGGCTTTGCGCCCTCTTCTTGATCAGGTTCCAGATTTATGCAGATCTCAGGATTCGTGCGGGTGAGCTTTAATTTCATACCCACCCCATTCATAAGCAGTTTCTCCTGGAATGGAAGTCTGTATGTAGACGTCCAAAACACTCGTATATCTTTTTAGAATTTTTAAATTTATCCTTTATACTACTTTCGTCTTTAGTCTAATAATAGCCCTCGGCTATACACCTCACACTGGCTGAATGTGAAGTGTAGAAAGTTGGTTTCAGGGTATGCAGAGTAACGATCATCGCAGTCCGTTCCATCTGACTGGGCCATACGCAGTTTAGTGTACATGTGCATACAGCTTGGATCAAAAAAGTATGGGCCTGAGCTGGGTATCACGAATTCTATAGGGGCACTCGGTGAACTAATTGTGTTTAATGGGTTAATTGTAATAAAGTCGCTATGCTCAACAGAAACCTGTGTAGGGGGCATATCAAAGAGGGACAGTTCCGATTTACAACATTGTGTGCTACACGGATGGATGAAACGCGTCATGATGAGTCAGAAATAGTGCCACTTCTCTCGACAAGTAGTAATCAGCGATTCGTGAGAGCAGTGTCCTTAGCTTAAATCAGTTAAAAAAATGATCAGCCAGAGGCTTCATATGCTTAGAACACTTCTTTTTTGATGTCCGTTTACGTTTAGCGCCACGTGTTGGTAACCCCTTCTTCCGGACAGCCTTCTTCTTCTTCTTTCCGCCACCACGCACTTTTCTCTTTGCATCTTTGATGATTTCGTCCTGCGTACGTTTTAAATGTTTTTTTAGAGCTTCTTTAGTTTAGTGCCAATAATTATGTCTTCTACCGCGTTAAAACCTGATTGTAACGCCTTCCTCCCGAGGTATCTAACACCCCTCTTCAACAATGGGACAGCCGTGCGTAGTATGGTTGAAAAAATGAAGCCAAGCCCACTCCCACGCTGATATCTCACCCCTCGATAGAATATGAAAGGTCTTCGGGTCATTATAACTGAATGCGACGAAAGTGTAGCTTCACTGTTAAGCTCCCATCACCGAATGGGAAATTTTTTCCCTCACTTGTTCTTATATATATTGAGATATTGGTTAATAGATTAGTCGCAACATTCACATAATGGGGCATGTCATATGTAATGCTAAAACTCTTCCCTCTATGGTTGGGAATGTGTACAACGCGTAGCAGGCGCGCCTGGGTGTCCCCAACAAATTGATGCCCCACGATATTGCTGTAAATATAGCACATGTCTGGGGATGGATAGCTTTCACCCGATTTCTCCAATTTCAACTGATACATTAAGCTGGACAAGTCATGTGCCTCGTGAAAGATGTCTCTTTGGAGGGCTGCACTATATCGACCCTCGGCCACAATTGTGAACAGCTCTTTGTCTTTAATATTTCTGCTAAGCGTTGATTTTAACTTAAACGTGCGTGCAGGCGTGTCTATGTTTACGACTTCAAAAAGTAAGTCGTTTGTCAGGTACGACTTTTCAAGACTCTTGTTTAAGCCCGTCACAATGTCCGCGGCTGTGTCATAATGACCGATTCCTAGTGTTACATTTGTACTATAGTACTGCACCCTACCGAACAGGACTGATCGCATAGTGTTGTCTAAGGTTATACCTAATTTTTCACACTCATCGACTATTCTAAGGATCAGAAATATGATCTGTTCATTTTCAAGAGTTAAAAATTTGGTGGCTAACTAGAATTCACAAACATCAACTTCGTACGAATCACGTTCCATTTCAATGGGTCCATGGAGTTCTGTTACAAAGTTGGCCAGGTTGTTGTTAGGATGTACAGACAGAAGAAGAGGACTGGAATGTGACATAGAAGTGGTTAGGCGCCATATTGCATACTATTTAAGCTTCGTTATAGCAGCAGCTTTTATATAGGTGTTGAAGCTTTCTGGGTACCCTAGCATTTCACCAGGTACATTTTTCTCTTTCCTGAACCTGTGCTGCCTAATTTTTTTTCAATTTTAAACACATTTTTTTCTAAATTAAATGCCACTTTCTGCAACTCCTCGCGGTAAAAGCTCCTGCGATTTCCTCCCCATTCAAATCTTCAACGTAATACATCATTATCTCGCCTTTAGGTCTCATAGCACTAACTTTAAAAATCTCACGTGTCCATCCTTGCTCAAATCCCTTCGCGAATTTATTTCCGGAACGCGATAGCCTTACATAAGCATTGATTTTGAAACGTATAGAGTGTGGTGGCGGTGTTCCACCTCTTCTCACATCAGGCTCTGGCGCGTACTTCTTTCTAAAACTTCGTTGGGTGTTGTGCCAATTGTGCGATGGTGTGAACGGTTGTATGACGAGGCCAATGAACCCAGAATGTTTATATATCTGTATGTGTTTTTATGTGTAAAATAGCGATGCATGCGTTCCTTTATGGCACGTTGAACTCTTTCAGCTAAAGAGGCCTTATGTATAGAATTGCTGGTGTAGTAACTGATATTAAACTGTCAACATGTTCTGAAAAGCGCGGTCTATAAATTCTTTCCCCATATCCGTGCAAAAATAGCCAGGAACCCTGTTTTCTTTCAACATCAGCGTTTTCGTAGCTTTAGCAACTGTTTCAGGCGATTTATTTTTCAGAGGAATTAGCCACAGATATCTAGAGCAGGGGTCCCCAACCCTGTGCCCGCGAGCACCATGGTGCCCGCCGACCCTTTTGTGTGTGCCCGCCACTGACTGACTACGATTGATAAGTTTTTATTTAAATTTTTAATAAAATGTTAAGTATGTTACATATTTTAAATATTTAGTTACTAAATATTTAAAATATGTAACATACTCAACATTTTATTAAATTTTAGTAGTTAATTACAGAAACAGATGCTCATTTATTTGAAAATAATTATTTCTTTATAAATAAATTAAGTTATCGTTTTGATAATTTTTCTAAGATTCTTAGTTAGCCCATCCTTGTTCATCGTACTGCCTTGAATTTGTCTTGAAAAAGTAAATGGTACCCGCGGCACTACCGGTAGTCTTGAATGTGCTCTTCGGCACAAAAAGGTTGGGGACCCCTGATCTAGAGAATACATCTACTATGAATAGGATGTAGCGGTAGCCATCATTATACACTGAATATCTTTGCATGTCTGTTAAACCTTTTTCTCACCGGCTTCTTATGAAGTGTATAAGCATCCTGCTCCCGCCAAAACCTCTCAACATTTTTTCCCTACTCCATCATTGTAAACATGTCTGTACAGTCTATTAACACCGCCATAGGAGGCTGGGTTAAAAATGTCATACTCGCGTTTTCTTGATATGTTAGCCATTTGCGTATTTTAGAGACACGTGGATAAGGTTGGCCGTTTGGTCTCTTCTTTCTCCTCTTCAGAGATGCTACTGTTGGGGGTGATGGCGTACTCAGTTGTGACACATTCGAGACTTACTCCAAGTCTTTGAACCTATTCAGATTTCCTATCAATGTTTTGGGGACATTTATTTGTTGTAGTCTTGCTTTAATATGCTTTCATCCTGTTGGTCAGGGCCTGTCCCACTTTCTCACCAGATCATGGATGGACAATGTCGATGATATTGGATCCCTGTACCCTTGTTCCTTCAACAATGACCTCGCCTGTATCGGTCCACTGTATGATGGGGTCCTCACTCAATAGATTATAAAGACTTAAGCCTTTATTCCTCAATGTATGTGGGAGACTGCTTTCTAATACATGTTCGATGTGTTGCGTTCCGTTATTCTTTGGCTGGTCATCTCTAACGTCGGCCACAGGTCCTCTGTCGCATGCTCATCGTTGCTCGCGCTGTGCCTAATAACCACGGGGAGCTCTGTCGGATTCTTATAATCTCCGTACTCATGAAGAAATTTCTGCAGAGCCTCTTGGTACAAGACCTTTTTCTCATCAGGTGACTTATCACTGTTTAATAGCTAACAATTCGCTTTCCATTCTTTTAAGCCTGCTTTTACAGTGTTCTAGAACATCATGAACATGTACATGTATTGTTAATAAAAAACTATAAAAAAGGGCCCCCATATTCTTCATTGCCCTGGGGCCCCGAGGTGTCTTAATCCGCCTCTGCTCCGATCCAATACAAGAAGAAATCGGAGTGGAGTATAAAAGAAACTATTGCGATTCTATACATGGTACCAGCTACCCCAAAGTAAGAAATCGGTTGCTGCCACCTAACCAGAACCTCCGTCAACCTCGAACTACCCAAGGCCATAGACGGAGGGTTAACATATATATATATATATATATATATATATATATATATATATGGAATGAATTTCACAATTAAACACGTGAAATGAATGAATGATATATATATATATATATATATATATATATATATATATATATATATATATATATATATATATATATATATATATATATGCAGTATATACATACACTTTATGATATTTTATGAGGGTTTGAACCATGGTTCAAGATCAACTTGCGGTCTACCACTCCACAGCAAGGACGGATAAAGAGTGCCTTGGGCCTCGGCCGGTCGTTCTCAACCATGGGCCCTCTTACTTCCCTTCCCTTCACGCGTAATAGATATCAGTGAGCTGTCACAGTACACTATAGTCCAGGGGGTTCCGTGGGGCATGTCATGAGAGACTGAGGAGAGAGAGGTAAGATAAAATAATATCAACTGGCATGGATGAATTTACGACATATATTCTGCGAATTCAGTGATTGTGTTTTGAAAGGCGTAGACAAAGAGAGAGTTGGCGGGAGAGAGAATTTTAATTCAAAAGATGAGATATCCACAGTAAGTGTTGCCCTCTTGCAGCCACAGTAAGAAACAGGAGCCCATTTTGTAAACAAAACACAGCTGATGACCACAAGCACTGGTCTGATTGATTTGGTGAGTTTTTCTGTTTTTAGGTTTAGTTTTCTCAGTTCACGGGAGTTATGATCACAGTAATGTTATTAAATGCAGTGTAAATGTGTGTTAGCTTTCACAATGCATATTATACAATATATGATGATATTTTATAAAGATCTTTGCTAACGAAAATATAAGTTCGTCAGTAGTAGGCTACAAATAATGATTCCATTGAACATTTATTTGTTTGATTAACTATTAAAATTACTCCTCAGGAACTGTAAAATTCCTCTTTTAATTATTTTGCATTGAAAACTTTAATTTTACAATAAACATGATATTTTTTATACTTATAATTTCTTTTATGCTGACAGTAATGTGGGGAGGAAAATTTAAAATAAATAGGTCAATAAAAGTAAATTGTCCTTTTTTTTTCCTTGTAAATTTCTAAACTTTTTTTTTTTTTTGTGAAATTCATATAACTGTATATGTAAATTTCATAAATTATGTAAATAAACTGCAATGAGCATAAATTGTGTTTTATTACCATTTGCCTTATATCATTAAAATTTTACCTGTTGTTGGTCAAGGTTCCGTGAATTTTTTTTTTTAAATAAAGGTTCCGTGGCTTCAAAGTTTTGAAACACTCTGCACTATACTGAGTGTGCATCAGGTCAAAGTCAGGTCAGATCTGCGTCTCAGGTTATGTTCTCAATGATACTAACAAAACTCATTTAATATTTAATTATGTTTAAACAAAATGATACCCTGACGGAACCCTGTCTAAACAATAAACAACAACGCTTTAGTAAAAATATCGTTACATTTTGAAAATAAATCGACAATGACAACAATTTTGAACAAGACAGCACAAGTTATTTCGAAGACCATTATTTGCCAGTTGGATTCCATTTTCTCCACAGAAACAACTACACGTATAACATTACTATGGTCTTTTCCAAGTTTTTTGTCGGCTAAACTCGTCAATGATATTTGAAAAGTCAAGTCCTCGCAGTACTTCGCTCTCGATGCTCATTGAAAGGTTAAATCGATATTTTCCCATCCGGTTCCTGACCTCATTCTTGATGCGTTTCCGTTTCGAGAAGTACCTCTCACCACTGCAATTTGATACCATCATCGACAGATACAGTGTATCCGAAGAACTATTTCAGTGTTAGGAAACGTTTGGGCGAGGGTGTGTGTATGGAGGAATTGGTACATTCCTAGCTTTGCTGACTGAATTTGTTTTACACAAATTGAGGTTTGAAGCTCTGTTGATGCTAGCAAGCTAGCAAACTGGATAAATTCTTTCACTCGTAGATTCTCCCATATCTTGCATCGGTGTTGCAGACAGTAAGATGGTGTAACTTGCACTTCTTTTCAAATTTGCAATATCCACTTGTGTAATTTGTGTTACATAATGTGGGATGTGCATAGACGCATTGCCCATCCCGATATCTGCAGTTCCCTTTTGCATAGTATTTACACACGGTATTTTCTATGCTTCTACTTCTTGTTATCTTGTTATTTTCAATGTTCTTAATTTTGGTATTATCATTATTTTTCTTCGGCTGTTTATTTCCTACGTTTTTAGTTATTATCTTTTTAGCACTTCGCTCGTTGGGTAGTTTTACCGCCTCGCAAGTTTTACTTATCTCTTTTCTTTCACCTTTGTCTTCATTCCGTATTATATTGTTTATATTGTTATTCGTTATTCCTCCTCTCTCTCATTCACCAGAATTTTCATTGGGACATTTCCGGACTCTTGTTTCCCCATTATTTCATTCTTTATATATATATATATATATATATATATATATATATATATATATATATATATATATATATATATATATATCAGATAGCAATAGCGATAAATAAAGCAAAAAGAGTCTCGGGACAGGTACTAAGAACGTTCAAAACACTGATTATACCAAAACTTCAATACTGCTCCGTTTTGACTTCCCCATATAAAAAGGAAGAAACTAATAGACTAGATTAGAAGAAACTCAGACATTTCACAGCAAAAATTGATGGCTGCAAAGAGCTCAACTACTGGGAAAGACTAGGTAAACTAAATCTGTACTCCCTGGAAAGAAGAAGAGAGAGGTATACCATAATCTACATATGGAAAATGACCGAAAAACTGGTACCAAACCTCAAAGTAAACCCAATTACCATTCAAACAACACTGGAAAATAGGAAAGGTAGGATGTGTAGTGTTTCCAAATTAAAGGCCTGACAAGGGACCTCCTCAACACTGAAGGAAAAAAGCTTGGTTGTCAGGGGGCCAAGACCTTTTAACCAGCTTCCAAAAGACCTCAGAAACGTTACAGGGTGAAAGTTGAAGTCTTCAAGAGAAGACTAGATGCTGGTTTAGAACGGTACCAGATGAGCCGGGTGTACCAGGCTATGTACGGTGGAGAGCGCAAGAAAGTAACTCGCTCCTCCACCAAGGCAGGCCTAGAGTCGGGACCACCAGCTTGACCTTCGTGTGAAGAGAAACCGACACACGGAACATCAACGAGGTTAATGAGGTATTCGCATAACGCATTACAAAATACTGTAAGGCCTGCATTTTTTATTCAGATTTTATTTCTTATGGTACGTAATGAATCTGGCCTTGCCTATCTTCCCTTGATTTTATTGTTTTCTTGCTATGCAAAATGCCCCAAAACTTGAACAGTTTAGCTATAAAGTTAATGACATTATTTTATTTTTCAGATTTCGGTTATTCCTGATTGTTTAAATATTTTTAAAAGAAGATTCTACAGATGTATTCTACACACAAGTCGGGGGCGAAAAAAGGAAAGAACACCAGCTACGCGAGGAGCAAAGGAGACGAGAAGTAACTAAATTGCTTAAACTATACAGGTTTTTTTCAACTGGAAACTCAAGATCATGAAGATGAAGTCAAAGACGACGCTGTGCTGCCTGTGCACTGAGTGTGCAGTCAACTTCAATGACAACACTTTACATAATATATGATTGTGGTGCACCCAAACCAGAACCAACTGAACCACTAGTGGATCCGACACGGAGTTGGCCGAGTGGGAGCTTAAAGTCCAAAAAGTTGAAGAAGATGAAAATCAACTGGCGCATACTGAGCTGAAAGAGGCGCAACTTACGAGTGACATTGGGCTGTAGGGAGACAGTATCTCAGAAGACGTGCGAAGTCATTGGATTGCAGAAGGTAGTGAGGATTGCCGAAACTCTGATAAAGATTTCCAAAACTCTGGCGTAATCTGTGACAAGGAAAGATATATCCAATACTGCTCGAAGTTCTTCTTCACACTTGTACACCCGCTGACAGGGGAGCGTGCGGAGCGCACGTGGCTCTGTTAATCTCCTTCGAACGGTAAAATATACTGCTTCGTTTGCAAGCTCACAGCACGAACAAGTAGCCACTTTACTCAAGGGTTTAATGACTGGAAGCATACAGCCGAGAGGAGTTCATCTCACGAAAACAGCCAGCAGCATAGAGAAGTAATATGTACTAGACATGCAGTCACTTGTGTGGATAGTCAAGTTATCCTCCATTTTGAAAATGAACGGCAGTACTGGCGCAAGGTGCTTGAGAAGGCTGTCTGTATGATAATGTTTCTCTGTGAACGGTTTTTCATTGCGAGACAGAAACAAAATCGTTGGGTCTCCCAGTAATGGTAATTATCTTAGTGTGTTGGAGGTTCTTGCAAACTACGATGCATTCCTTGCTAAAAACAGCAAGGTGTTCGCCAACAAAGGCAGGGGGCATACTTCATACTTGTCATCCATCACTTGTGAAGAACTGACTAGTCTAATGGGTGGCAAAGTATTGAGACGATTATTCAGGAACTAAAATTCAGTATCTGTCGATTCAACGCCAGATGTCACACACTCAAATCGGCTGACATCTGTCGTCCGCTATGTTCTACCGACTGGTTCTGAGGAAAGGTTCCTAAAGTTTTTGCTGATGATCGGTGATACTGGACAAGAAATAGCAGAAATAATACTGGCCTTTCTGAATGAGAATGGGATCGACATACAAAATTGTCGCAAACAATCGTATGAGAATACACCAAATATGAATGAGAAATACATTGGTGTCCAAACTTTCATCAAAGAGCAGTGTCAATATGCAACGTTTATACCATGCGCAGCTCACTCACTCAACCTTGTGAAGAGATGTGCGGCCGAATGCAGCCCATTGATCGTCTCTACATCGACGTATCGCTGGCGACTGCTTTGTGAAAAACTGAAGACTTTAGGGCTGTCTTTTGTCAAGCAGCTTTCCGGTACTCGATGGTCAGCAAGGTATGAAGCAGAGGCAGCCCTGCTCAAAGGTTACACTCCCATATGCAAAGTGTTGGAATCCCTGGCAAATGACGTGGAACTGAAAGTTGAGTGTCGAACTAAAGCTCAGTTAATCCTTGACAAACTGGTCGAACTGTATTCAGCTATTCCCATTGTTATTTGAAGCATAGTTTTGAATCACTTTTACCAAACTAGTCTCTTCAAGAGATCAGCTTAAATCTGAATGTCGTGGTATCCATACTCGAGTCCCTTGTTGATTTTGTCAAGACCCAGCGGATAGAGTTTGAGAACTTCGAAGAATTAAGGCTTAAACTGTGTGGCCTTAAAGAGTACAATTCAGCCCAGAGGCGCGTGCGGCTGCTCAACCGGCGCTATAACGATGGAGATGCTGAAGACACTGTGCTGTCACCCAAGAAGAAGTTCAAAACTGAGGTGTTCCTTGTCACCACTGATCAGTTAATCAATGCTTTAAAACACCATCTTGAAGCGTACAAGGAAATCAACTATAAGTTTGGATTCCTGTCCAAGATAACCTGTCTCTCGGCTCATGAGATCAAGCAACCACAGTAAGTCTTGCCCGCTCCTACCCCAACGATCGGGGTACAAATACGGACAAAAATGCCGTTACCACCACCCTCAAAGGAACGCAACGGGTGAACAGGAAAAACGAACATCAAAGAAGGGTACCAATTTTTTAGACGTAGTCAACACAATTCAGCTGCAAAATACTATCCAGCAAATACAAAGTCAGCTGACAAAAATAGAAATCCGAGAGCCGGACAGAAGGCACGCACAAAGACACTTCATGCGTTATCGAGACAACAAGTACCTACAAAGATAAAAAAAGGCAAATTCTCGGAGGACCACAAGACAACGAAACCGGAACAACTATTGGAAAACGAATCGGAACCACCTGTATGCGAAAACGAAAAAAAATAAAAATAATCCTAGCCAACATTCAGGGCCTTAAATCAAATCATTCCCCGGACAAAGTTTTATACCTGAAAGGATTCAATGCAAGAAGCCGGAGCAGACTTTGCATGCCTCACGGAAACTCATCTAAAGGACTGCCAGGCGAACTGTGAAAATTGTGAGTTCTGTGTTGACAAAAAAGAAATACAAATTGACAACTATAACATACTCCGAGCCGACAGAACAGTGAGACGTAAAGGAGGATGTGCTATTTGCACATACGAAAGGCATATGGCAGAAATGAGTATAAGTACCTCAAACAGCTACGTAGAATGTGTAGCAGCAAAAGTTGAAAAATTAAATATGGTACTAATTGTAATGTACAGACCCCCAAACACGCCAACCTCAAAATTTTCAGATTCCATTACAAAGGTAAGAAACTGGGTAAAAGATCTACACTCTACAACAGCAAATATTTTTCTCTATGGTGATTTTAATTTCACATTCATGAAATATAAAAGGATAGGGAAAAATATATGATACACCAGGACAAGGGGGTCACACGGGAAGACCAGGAGCAGGTAAAAATGCTACTAGCTCTAGCTGATGAATTTATGTTAACGCAAGAAATAACAGAAAACACAAGAAAAAACAACTGCCTAGATTTGGTATTCACAAACAACAGCGACTTAATTGATAATGTAGAAATATCCCCAACTATAATATAGGACCATAACATTATTGAAATAACAACCAATATAAAAGCAACAGGAAAGGAAAGAACACGAACAACAGAAAGAAGCAAATTCGAAATTTTTAATTTTCACTCCAAAGCTATAAACTGGGAAGATGTTACATCCAGCATGGAAATAATTATAGATTGGAAAACCATTTTCGAGACCAAGACAACGGAAGAGATGCTAATGACTTTAGAGGGGAAGACGCTGGAAATTGTGGAAAGACATGTCCCAAAATTACAACAAAGAGGAAAGAGAAGCAGGTTCGAGAGACAAAAGAGGTCATTGTTCCGAAAGAGAAAAAGAGTGACTACAAAATTAAGTAACTGTAAAGATAACAACATCAGAAAAATATTAAATGATAAACTGCAGAGTATGGATGACGTCATACAGGAACTAATTGAGAAGCATACAGAAAAAGAAGACGACGCTATAGAAGCGATAAAGGTTAACTCAAAGTACTTCTATAATTTTGCAAAAAGGAAGTCGTAAAACCATGCGACTATCGGACATCTGAAAAACAAGAACAGTGCTTTATCTGATGACCTAACAGAAGTATCTGAAATATTAAAAGCTCAGTACGAATCATCTTTCAGTATCCCAAAAACTGACAAACTGATATGCGATAGAAACGCGTTCTTTGAAGAAGAACTACAAGGGGAAAGTATAACGGACTTCGACTTTACGACAGATGATATTACACAAGCTATAGTGAAACTAAAAACACACTCAGCGACAGGACCGGATAAATGGAATGCCACACTGATCAAAAGCTGCAAGAATGCAATCGCTGAGCCCTTATATTGGATGTGGAGACGATCACTAGACACGGGAGAAATACCGGGCATCCTGAAGAGCGCGAACATAGTCCCAATATATGAAGGAGATCGATCCGAGGCCAAAAACTATGGGCCAGTGTTGCTTACATCTCGTCTCACTAAAATATTTCAAAGAATAGTTAGACAGAAAATCTATGACTTTTTGGAAACTCAGAAAAAATTGAATGATAACCAACATGGGTTCGGTCAGGCAGATCATGCCTATCACAACTAATGGAACACTACAACAACATTATTGATGCACTGGAAAGTAATGAAAACTATGATGTAATATACACAGATTTTGCCAAGGCGTTCGACAAGTGTGACGATGGAATAAACCATGGAATACATAAACTGAAATATATGGGAATAACAGGAAAAGTAGGGAAATTGGATATATAATATCCTTAGTGAGCGGCGGCAAGTCGTTACAGTACAAGGAGTATCTTCATCAGAATCAGAGGTTCACAGCTCAGTACTACAAGGAACAGTATTAGCTCCACTGCTCTTCATAATCATGCTAACTGACATAGATGAGGACGGTACCAGAGACAGCACAGTAACATCCTTTTCGGATGACACAAAGATCAGTAGAAAAATAAGAAACCCAGAAGATATAGGATCTCTACAAACCGACATGAACAGAATCTACACGTGGACGGAAGACAACAATATGAAGTTTAACAAAGAAATTTCAGCTTTTGAGGTACGGAAAAAGAGAAGACCTAAAATCCATGGAATATTATACTCCAAATGGACAGGAAATTCAGAGAAATCCTAAAGCAAAAGATTTAGGGGTTGTAATGAATGATGATGCGAAATTTGAAACACAAACTAAGATAGCAGTAAACAGAGCAAAGAGAATAACTGGGTAGATACTGAGAACCTTTAAACGAAGGGATAGGAATATAATGATTCCTCTACCGAAAACACTGATCATACCCAAATTGGAATACTGCTCGATCCTAACATCCCTATTGAAAAAAGAAGACATTAGACAACTAGAAGGGATTCAGAGAAGCTTCACAGCCAAGATCAAGGGGTGCAAAGAACTAAATTACTGGGAAAGGTTATGCGAAATAAATCAATATTCACTGGAAAGGAGAAGAGAGATACACCATTATTTACACTTGGAAAATAATGGAGAAACTAGTCCCTAATCTTACTCTGAACCCTGTAACTCCCAAACAACGGTGGAAAGTAGAAAAGGAAAACTGTGTCGTGTTCCCAAATTAAAGGTAGACAGGGAACATCCTTAACCCTGAAAGAAAATAGTTTTGTTGTGAGAGGACCAAAACTGTTTAATCAGCTGCCTAAAGACTTAAGGAACACGAATGGTGTTGTAGTGGACATCTTCAAAAGAAGATTAGACGCCTGGCTCAGAACAATCCCCGATGAGCCGGGCGTACCTGGCTATGTGAGGTGGAGAATACAAGAAACCAACTCACTACTTCACCAGGGCAACTCGAGAGGAGTGGCGACAAGCTTGACCTTCGTGAAATGAGGAATCATCGCGCGGAACCTTTGAAAGGTTTAAAGATATATACAGGGTGCGGCAAAAGTAACGCCCTTTTAATAATTGTATCTTTATAGTTTTATACAGTATAATTTTTTAGTTTTATATTGTATCATTTTGTTTCTTTTATTTTTACAGAAATTCTGAATAAATATGGCCTTGCGATTGACGAGAGAACAAAGAGTGAAAGCAGTTAAACATTATTACCAAAACAATAACAATGGAGCTAAAGCCGCTCGTTTGTTATCAGAAGAATTTAACATTCGACAAGTGCAGAGCCGCAATATCACAAGTCTAATTAGGAAATTTGAACGAACCGGAAGCGTAAGTGATGCCACAAGATCAGGGAGGCCAGTTTCAGCAACAACCTTAGAAAAGTCCGATGAATTAAGAGAATCATTGTTGCACACTCCTCAAAAATCCAGTAGACGTCTTTCTACAGAGTTGGGTATCAGTGACAGAAGTGTCCGTAGACTCTTAAAGAAGAACAAGATGAAGCCTTACATCCCTCGCGTGTTACAGAGCTTGCATGATGGAGATGCAGATAGACGATTAGAGTTTTGCGAAAATTTCCTGAATAAAGTCAATGAAGATGAGACCTTTCTTGATAAGATATGGTGGTCAGATGAGGCAACATTCAAATTGAACTGGCATATCAATCGCCATAATTGTGTGTACTGGAGCGATGTTAACCCACATGTTATCTTGGAAAAAGACGTTGACCTACCAGGAGTGACAGTTTGGGCAGCCATCTCTTCCATGGGAATAATAGGCCCGATATTCTTTGATAGTACTGTTAATCAAGATAATTATTTACAAATGCTGCAAACTGAATTCTGGCCGAGAGTTAGAAATCAGAATGGAATTTACTTTCAACAGGATGGTGCGCCACCCCACTATGAGTTACTCGTTAGGGAATGGTTAAATTTAAATTTCGAAGGGAGGTGGATAGGACGACGTGGAGCAATTGAGTGGCCAGCACGATCGCCAGACCTAACACCACCTGACTTTTTCTTGTGGGGTGTACTGAAAGATCTTGTTTACAAGGTCAAACCGAAAACACTTCCTGAATTAAGACAAACAATTCGTGAAAAATTTACTACAATTAACGTAGAAATGTGTCAAAAGGTTTGTAGAAGTGTTGCTGGTAGGGTTCAGTGTTGTATTGAACACCAAGGGGAGCATTTTGAACATGATCATTAGGTTAGTAAATACTATGTATGTATGTAGAGTACATTTTTTTAAGGTGTATTGAGCCAACCACAAAATTAATTAAATTCCAGTTATTTTTTAGTTTTTACTGAGAAAGTACTTATTATTTTTCTTAAAATGCTGTATTTTTCTTAAAAACCTTATTATTTCTCTTAAAATGCTGTAATTGATTTATTTCCTTCAATAAAAGAGAATAAACTAAAAAGGGCGTTATTTTTGCCGCACCCGGTATATATTATAGTCAGTAATTCAACTATTTATAGTTGTTTTTTGGATATAAGAAAAACATACGATAGAGTGTATCACAATATTCTATTTAAAAAATTGGAAAACAGGAATGTTCTACCATATGTTTTAAATGTAATTAAATTATGCTACACACACACCAAACTTTTACTGTTAGATGTGGAAATGTATTGTCCGAATATTTTGGTTCCTCATGTGGAGTTAGAGAAGTTTCCTTACTCTCTCCTCTGCTGTTTAATATATATATTGATGGATTAATTGCTTCTCTTAATGAGGCAAGAGGGGGATGCTGTAATTGCTATATAGATGACATGAGGGGAAATAACTTGGTTTACACGGATGGTATTGGTATGGTGTTAATAAACAGTGCTGGGATTAGCGCCGCTAACTTTTTATTGGCGATAATGTTAGCGCCGATAATTTTCAAAATTGTTAGCGGAACAGGTAGCAGCGCTAAGTTTTTAAAGAAAATCGCTAATTTTTCAAAACCACTTGTACAAGTTTTGGTATCGTTTCCTCTCTTTGTCAATATTTTATCATTTCTTAGAGTTTCATTGTGTGTATTTGAATTAAAAATAGACGTATAAATTGAATAGAATTTATTCTTCCTTTGGTTTGTTTTCCCTATTAATATATACGAAAGGAACTCGACTCCTTACATAAAAATGTTTTCAGTTTCGTAGACAATAACGTCACATTTTTGTACCTTAGCAACCAATTACATCAAGGGCTGTGCTAATATATATATATATAAGTAAATTACAGAAGGCAGAACATAGTATATAAATTGGGGTGGTTTCAGAAAAAATTAGCGACAAAATTAGAGTTAGCGTTAGCAGCGCTAACTGTTGAAATGTTTAGTGTTGGCGGCGCTAAATTTTATGGTAGTTAGCGTCAGCGTTAGCAGGCACAGCACTGTAAATAATAACCCCGTCGGTGAAAGTTCTGGATCGTCTTATAAAAATTTGTGAATCATATTCTCAGAACCATGACATTAATTTTAATGTTATTGAAATGAAGGTTATGTAATTCTATCGCAAAGGCTCAAACCAAAGACCTAATATTATTTTCAAAATGAAAGACGAACCAATAAATCAGGTACAAGAATTTAAATATATGAGTCAAACAATCACCAGCTTCTTGAGTGACGACTCAGACATAAGGAAACAATATTGAAGTTACTATGCTAAGGCAAACATGATTATAAGGAACTTCAAGTTCTGTACAAGCGAGGCCAAAGACACTCTTTTTCGTACTTTCTGCCTAATATTTGTGTGGAGCAACTCTGGGTTAATTATAAAAAAGGCTCCTGCAGAACCCCCAGTTTGCTTTACAACAGCTCCTATAGACTGCTACATAAGTTACCTCCAAGATGCTCAGCCTCTCAAATGTTCACTAACCACAACGTTCCGAGCCTCCCTGAGGTAACAAGACGTGCCCAATACAGTTTAATGCGGAGAATTAAAAATTCAGACAATCTACTTATTCAAGCTATTCATCAATCCTGCTTTATGTCTTTTTAGACTCTGGACTTCTTGGTATGAAAGTGTGTGTCTATAGCTTCACTTAACTGCTGCATTAGCCATCCCATTACATGTACTTTTTATTTTTATGAAACTGCTATTATTATTATTTCTCGTCTCCTTACGTGTGTCATTGTTATTTCTTTATTACCGTGGTCCTTTTTTTGGTTTTGGTTTTAAAGTTAGTGTTTAATTGGTTGTATTGTTGATTACCTACATGGATACTGTACCTCTTTTTTTAAGGTTGGGGATTTGTCTCCTGCCAATTAACAGCATTATTGTCATTATCATCATCATCATTTTTGTAGTCTCAGCAGTGGAAAGGGTTTTTTTTATTGTTATTATTATTATTATTATTACTTGTTTCAGGACGTGTCTTACGTTTATCTCCTTAAGTCATAATTTTTAGTTTGTTTGTTTTTAAATATATTATTGTTTGATTTATCTTTTATATTGACAAACATATTGTATGTACTATGTTATGAGATTTATATCCTGCCAATAAAACTTATCATTATCCTTATCATAAAGTTTACAAAATGTTACATAATTTTAAATTAAGTGATTTATTGTATATTTAGTAGAACATAAATGCTGCTTAATAAAAAAAAATATAGAAAAAGCATAGATTAACCACATTAAAGGTGATTAATGAAATCAGCATATTTTAAATAATTGCCATAAAATTGATTACTATGGTGAAAATGGTAATAGTGAACTTATATATCAGTAGGAGCTAATGAAGTGCTTTTTTAGTGATTTGCGAAATAGATTTAATGATGAAACCTGACTGATATGTATTGGAATTGCATTCCATACATCTACCTATCTATCTATTTACTGTTTATTACACAGTGTAACAAAAAATTGTTTATGTTGATTTTTCAATGTTTCTGTGATTGTTTAGGTATGATGATTTAATTTTGGCATTCGTTTTTCTCTACTGTCACTAGATTTTTATAGAAGTACAAATTTTGAATTTTCATGATATTTGCATATATTAAATATACTGAAGGTTTTCTCAACTTTTCTTTTGTTACTGTATGTATATTTTCAATGTTTTAATAATAATTTTTAACTCTTATTGAATTTTTTCAGATTTTCATGGCTAGCACTAGGGTTCTAGGTATATTCCACCGCGGAAAATTCCACCACGGTAAATTCCACCAGGTAAATTCCACCAATGGTAAATTCCACCAAAGTAAATTTCACCAGGCAAATTCCACCCCAAATTATTTAAAATAAAATATGATTTAAATAAGTAAAATGTAAATATTTTATTCATATGGGTACAAATAGAAGAATACAACGAATATTACAATATTACATATATAAAAAACATATAGCCATGGTCTAAGGGTTCAAAGTTGAAACTAAATAATAAAAGAAATCAAGGTCAAATGTAGACTCACCATGCAGGGTTGCCATTTGCCAACTTTTATTTGACTAAATTATTATTATAAATTATTTTTTATAGTTATATTTTATAGATATATTTTTTATAGTTATATTTATAGATTTTTTTTGGATCAATCCCAGAATAGGCACCTGAAATCATTTTTAGGTGCTTAATCTGGGATTGAGGCAAAACACAGGTGCTTAATCTGGGATTGAGGAGAAAAAAATATAAACAGTTTTTAGAGATATAATTTCATTGTTTTTATCAATATTTGAAAAAATCAACTCTAACCTAACCTAACCTAACCATCAGGTTTTTTTTATTTAATTCCTTGCCAGGTGCCTATTCTGGGATTGAGGTTGAACGCAGGTGCTTCATCTGGGATTGAGGTACATCAGGTGCCTATTCTGGGATTGACCCTTTTTTTTTATAGATATATTTTATAGATATATTCAAAGTTGAATATTATAAATTATTTTTTAAAGTTATATTTTATAGATATATTTTTTATAGTTATATTTTATAGATTTTTTTTTATAGATATATTTTATAGATATATTCAAAGTTGAAACTAAATAATAAAAGAAATCAGGGGGAATTTTCCGCGGTGGAATTTTCCATAGGGGGAATTTTCCGCGGTGGAATTTATCGTGGAGGAATTTACCATTGGTGGAATTTACCTGGTGGAATTTACCGTGGTGGAATTTTCCGCGGTGGAATATACCGGCCACCAGCACGAGGGCTTGTAAGCTCTGTTCAGACTCATTTTGCTATGCTTGCGGATATTACAGTGGCCCAAACCAGGTCAAACACAAGACTGTTGTTGGCACTAATTTTTACTTAACATATAAAACTTATCTTGGAATGTCTATGGGTGAACAAGACAAATCATGGGCACTTCACTTCTGCTGTGGTAGTTCCCAATCAACATTGGAAGGATGGTTACGTGGTAGTCGCGAGTCTATGCCATTTGCAATTCCTCGAGTTTGGAGAGAGCCCACTAACCACCATGATGATGCTACTTTTGAATGGTTGACATTGCAAAGTACAAGAAAGCTAAAGATCGAAGAAATGTAATATACCCGAACATACCATCTTCCATTGCCCCACTTCCACACATTGAAGAATTATCAATTCCCAATCCACCTTCCTTAGAAGTAACTTCAGAGGTGGAATCATCTAGTGACCAGGATGACGAGGTTGACTTCAAAGGAGCATCATCAAGCAAGTTTTCACGCTTCCCAAATCAACAAGAATTAGATGACTTAGTAAGAGACCTAGGTCTTACTAAATCCAATGCAGAGCTGTTAACATCACGTCTTCAAGAATTGAATTTATTAGGTAATAGCTGCAAGGCTTCAAGCTACAGGAAAAGGCATCCGACTTTTGCATCTTTTTACGCAGTTCGAGGAAATGTGTGTAGAACTAAATCCAACAGAGTGGCGACTGTTCATAGACTCTTCAACAAGAAGTTTGAAGGCTGTTTTGCTACACAATGGCAATAAATATGCATCCATTCCTGTAGCTCATTCACTTCACCTAAAAGAAGACTATGAAAATGTAAAGCATTTACTGGAGAAGATCAACTATGAAATATACAAATGGGATGTCTATGGAGACTTTAAAATGCTGAGTTTCCTATTTGGACTGCAAGGTGGATATACAAAGTTTTTATGCCTCCTTCGTTTATGGGACAGCAGGGCAACAGGCAGGCCAGCACTGTGTGAGAAGAGAATGGCCTACCAGAGAACATTTAAACCCTGGTATTCAGAATGCCATAAACAATGCTTTTGTTCAAACAGACAAGGTCTTGCTGCCACCTTTACATATTAAACTAGGGCTTGTGAAACAATTTGTGAAAGCCTTGGATACTCATGGTGATGCTTTTCAACATATACGATCAATGTTCTCAAAACTGTCTGAAGCCAAAGTCAAAGGATGGATATTTGTTGGACCACAAGTAAAGCAGATGCTGGCAAGCAAAGCGTTAGAAGACAAAATGAATGCTGTTGAAAAGAATGTATGGCAAGCATTTCGGCTTGTAGTACATGGGTTTCTGGGAAATACCAAAAGTGAAAACTACAAAGGGCTTGTTATAAATTTTATTGAAAATTTTTAAAGACTGGGCTGTAAAATGTCAGTGAAGCTTCACTATTTACATTCTCACTTGGACTTCTTCAGAGCAAATTTAGGTGACGTGAGCGAAGAACATGGTGAGCAGTTCCATCAGAATATTCAAACTATGGAGAAGAGATATCAAGAAAGGTGGGATGCAGCCATGATGGGTGACTACATCTGGTGTTTGCTTCGAAGTAATATGATAGTGATCACAAAAGAAAAAGCCGATCAAAAAATAATTTCTAAATGACCCAAATAATATGTCCTAATACACGAGACATGCTGTTTTAATTAAATAATTTCTGTTCTAAGATGATGTATTGACTTAATTTGATAAAGGGATGGTTTTTCTTTGTTTATCATACTAAAACTTTCATAATAAATTAAAATATAGCATAAGTTTTGGTTTTGTGAAAAATCAAAGGATGCAACAAAGAAACCAATATCATTTTCATAATCAGTATTTACCCAAATTCATAAAAAAACACTAAAATGAAAAAAAAATAGATAAACAGAAAATTTCCAAATTTTTGTTTCAGTGTTATGTATTTATCTATTAGTTAATTTATTTCTCTGACAAACTACTTATATTCTTTGGTAAATTATTTATACTCGAATGCCAAATATATAAAAATTAACTTAAATTCTTTTTTGTACGATCAACTGGTAATTTTCGTTCTTTCGGCGAAAAATATTGCGCACAAAAATGATAATTTCACTGCAAATTTATATAAATTCCACAGAGTATGTCTTTAACTAATATGTGAACTATATTTCATTTTTAAACTATAGCAATAATTCATTTTCAATACATTACTAATTGTTCCCGCACCCCCATTGAAATCATTGATATAATACGCAGTCGTCATTCCTGCCGAATACCTTTAATATGTGTATAATTACAGAGACGTCAACCTTGAAGTATGAAAATCCGTGATATTTCTCAATGTGGCTGATTTTGATAACTGGAAACATATCCCACATAAGGGAGTTTGAGGCATTCTCCCCCGATTTTATTATTATTATTATCATTACTATCATTAATGATAATAATGAGATGGTGAGACCAT
The DNA here is from genome assembly GCA_023014485.1 of Bathynomus jamesi. Lineage (NCBI taxonomy): Eukaryota > Metazoa > Arthropoda > Malacostraca > Isopoda > Cirolanidae > Bathynomus > Bathynomus jamesi. The sequence goes on along the minus strand of JAJOZX010000920.1, from coordinate 805,526 downwards.
GAAATAGACTTAAAATCAGTGAGAGTTGACATGTCTGATAATATTAATTGTATCATAAAGTATCATTTAATAATATGTAACCCAAAATACATAAAGAAAAAGAATAGCCGGCGAAATGGCACCTTCTTCCTCATGTGCTCATGTATCATTAACGAATTTCACCTTAAGCATTGGCTAAAGCATAGTGAAGATTCTCTCTTAAACCTCGTTTTCCATCTCCAACTCAACTCGTGAATCTTGTAGTCTTAATTTTTTTTTTTTATTATCACCTTCATCTGAGCCAGACGCCTCTCTCCTCTTTCAGGATCTAAATTCCTGAAATCTTTTTCTTCTGAGGCGGATGTTTTTCTCTATCTTCAGGTACTTCCTATACCTGCCAAGTTCTTATTATTATTTCCATTTTTATTTCTTCATTATAAATTTGGTCGAATGTCACCTCACTGAATTGTGCGATTTGGGTTATTTTTCGTCAATAAAAAAGGCTGGAGTGAATCAAAACCACAATATCTGAAGTATTTCACTACAACCTTCATTATTAACTAAGTTTCCGACACTGGAAAATTCTGGCTCTATTCTCGGATTTCATATTCATTTTGTTACGACAAATTTTAGTCATAAAAGAAGCCAAAACTACTTCGAGATCAAAAGTGCGAAATGTTCCCCAATTATTCATGGTCGCTTTCCGAATAACATAATGATAAGGTTTGTTTTTTTTCTACAACCGTTATCGAGGACAGTTATTTTTGTTTCGTTTCGTTTCTTCTTATCTTGTTTTTTAGCTTTGTTTATACCTTTCACAATCTGTTTTTCAAAGGCAGATACTCAAAATACCAGACTAGCATACACAAACAAAATTAGCCAGGTATCATGTTTGGGTGATGACATTATCGAACAGTGGTGTTATCGAGGAAGAGGAGGGGAATGAAGTGGTTGGGAGGGTAACCCAAGTCCTTTACCTACTGATTTTTTTCACTATTTTATCACGTATTATGTACCATATATATATATATATATATATATATATATATATATATATATATATACTGTATATGTGTAAAGAACGACGCTTGTGTAGAAGAACCTTCCGCACAAGATGAGGAGGGAGAACGAACAAATGAAAAATGAGGTAACCACCCGGGAATCGAACCCGAGATCTTCCGATTGCCGGTCAGATATGCTATCCACTACACCATGGGGCATGGGCCTCGATTAATCAAAAGTCGTAATTCTCCTACATACGAGCAGAAACCAATGCCCTGAGGGGGCACCTTCGCATACCGTACATATATATATACATTTTAACTGCAAACAACACACAGTATAATTAATGTAAAGAACGACGCTTGTGTAGAAGAACGTTTCGCACAAGATGAGGAAGGAGAACGAACAAATGAAAAATGAGGTAACCCTCAGGGCATTGGTTTCTGCTCGTATGTAGGAGAATTACGACTTTTGATTAATCGAGGCCCATGCCCCATGGTGTAGTGCAGGGGTCCCCAACCTTTTTGTGCCGAAGATCACATTCAATACTACCAGTAGTGCGGCGGGCACCATTTACTTTTTCAAGGCAAATTTATAGTTGGACTTAATAATGAACATAATACACAAAAAAACATTTAATTCCTATGTAAAATAATGAACATAATGCACAAAAAAAAACAAGGATGGGCTAACTAAGAATCTTAGAAAAATGATCAAAACGATAACTTAATTTATTTATAAAGAAATAATTATTTTCAAATAAATGAGCATCTGTTTCTGTAATTAACTACTAAAATTTAATAAAATGTTAAGTATGTTACATATTTTAAATATTTAGTAACTGAATATTTAAAATATGTAACATACTTAACATTTTATTAAAATTTAAATAAAAACTTATCAATCGTAGTCAGTCAGTGGCGGGCACACGCAAAAGGGTCGGCGGGCACCATGGTGCTCGCGGGCACAGGGTTGGGGACCCCTGGTGTAGTGGATAGCATATCTGACCGGCAATCGGAAGATCCCGGGTTCGATTCCCGGGTGGTTACCTCATTTTTCATTTGTTCGTTCTCCCTCATCATTGTGCGGAACGTTCTTCTACACAAGCGTCGTTCTTTACATTAATTTACTGTGGTGTGGTTGCAGTTAAAATATATATATTATATATATATATAATATATATATATATATATATATATGATAAATGCTAAGTTTAGCTGAAACCAGTTTTTCTTTACACGACTCAGAATCTAAAAATTCCGGACTAATAATATTGGAATGCGAGAATGTTCTGAGAAACGTCAAAGAAAAAACTAAAGATTTTATCAAAGAAAAGATGGTGGTCAGAATAAAAGTGACGTAATAATTATTTATTATTAGTAGGCTTGTGAAAAAAATTTAAATTTGAATTGATTTTTCGTAAGCCTACTAATAATAATAATAATCCAAATGTTCACTTTTATTCTGACCACCACAAACCTTCCTTCCATAAAATCTTCAGTTTTTTCTTCCGTGTTTCTCGAAACATTACGAGTCGTTAGTCCTAAATTTTTAGAATCTGAGTTATGTTATGTTATGAATATTGGTATTAAATTATATATTAATAATCAATACTTGAACAATTGTAAACATAGCTTGGGGGGAAGATGAAAAACTTCACACACACACACACACACCACACACACACACTGACACACACACACACACACATATATATATATATATATATATGTATAGAAACGACGTAAGTATAGAGGAGTGTTCTGCACACGAGGAAGAGAAATAACAAACAAATGAAAAATAAGGCACCCGCCCGGAATCGAACCCAGGATCTTCCAATTGCCGGTCAGACGTGCTAACCACTACTGACCGGCAATTGGAAGATCCTGGGTTCGATTCCCGGGCGGGTGCCTTATTTTTCATTTGTTTGTTATTTCTCTTCCTCGTGTGCAGAACACTCCTCTATACTTACGTCGTTTCTATACATTAATATACTGCGTGGTCATTGCAGTTATATATATATATATATATATATATATTTATATATATATGATGAATAAAACCACGAAGGGAAAGGAAACACACGTTTTATTCATCATAAATATTTTTCACGTGTCACTTTCGTGAAATAATTTTTCATATATATATATATATATACAGGGTGGGCGGAAAGTAGCTCCCTATTTTGGATTGGTAAAAAAATACGTATATTATCCATTTATTCAGAAGAAATAATATGAAAAGGTAGGCATACATGGTAGGTTTTCTCTAAAAATTCAATGTGGGCTCCAACTCTTTCACCAGCTTCTGGAGCCGCCCAGGAATGGCGTCCACTGACTTTAGCAGGAACTCCGGCGGGATGGAGGACATGACTTCCCGAATTCGGTCCTCCAGTTCTTCCAATGTCCTCGGTTTGGTGCGGTAGACTTCTTCCTTTACCCACCCCAAAGAAAGAAGTCGCACGGTTACCGCTGAAAAACGGCAGAATCGGTTCAGTGTAACGGTGTGGTGTGGTATGACCTCAGATCAGGTTGTGGGCCCGTTCCTTCTGCGCAACACCATGAATGCTGAGCGGTACCTGCTATGTTGCGAAACGAGGTCTGGCCGGTTGTCAGCACATGGGAGAACATCGACGATCTGATATTTATGCAAGATGGCGCCCCTCCGCACTTCGCTCTTGTTGTCCGTGAGTGGCTGGATGCCCACTTCCCTGGGCGTTGGATGGGTCGTCGTGGTCCACATCAATGGCCAGCCAGGAGCCCCGACTTGACACCGTGCGACTTCTTTCTTGGGGGTGGGTAAAGGAAGAAGTCTACCGCACCAAACCGAGGACATTGGAAGAACTGGAGGACCGAATTCGGGAAGTCATGTCTCCATCCCGCCGGAGTTCCTGCTAAAGTCAGTGGACGCCATTCCTGGGCGGCTCCAGAAGCTGGTGGAAAGAGTTGGAGCCCACATTGAATTTTAGAGAAAACCTACCATGTATGCCTACCTTTTCATATTATTTCTTCTGAAATAAATGGATAATATACGTATTTTTTTACCAATCCAAAATAGGGAGCTACTTTCCGCCCACCCTGTACATATATATATATATATATATATATATATATGATGAATAAAACCACGAAGGAAAGGAAACACAATGGTGCTCAAGCGCTTTCGTCTAATGACATCCTCAGTGTTCCTGAGGATGTCATTAGACGAAAGCGCTTGAGCACCATTTTGTGTTTCCTTTCCTTCGTGGTTTTATTCATCATAAATATTTTTCACGTGTTACCTTTGTGAAATAATTTTCATATATATATATATATAAATAAATCTGATTTGAATCATACATATATCATTGCTTTCATTCGTGGATGAATGCATTTATGACCTTTAAATGTTAAAACTGCTTTTCATTTCCTTTCGTGAAAAAAAGGAAGGAAAAATATAAAGTTTAAAAGCTTTTAAACGTACCAGTGATGGTTGATTCACAGAAACCTCTCTTTAGGAAACATTTCTTTGTCGGAAATGAACTCGCAGAAAAATAAAATACGAGTATAATACCCAACTCTTTATTCTAATTTAGTTTTTTATATTTCTTGTTCAGCTTTCCTATGATGTTAAACTGAAGTGACGCATACCTTGATTATCGTCCTTGCGCATTCTTACGCAATCAATTGAAGACACGAACATCTTTTATGTTCTGCCTCGTTTTTGTGTCTTCATTGAATACAGTTCTTACTCGTTGTTGATGAAATTTAAAGAACTGAAAAATATTCGAAAAGAAAAAATATAATTTCGAGAGGAAGGATTTGAAATTTAGTTCCTGCTTTTTAGACGTATTTATATGCATGCTTAATTTATTCCCTTGCTTTGACATATGCCTCCCTTTCTCGCGACATATATATATATATATATATATATATATATAATATATATATATATAATATATATATTTATTATTTTTTTTTTTTTTTTAACTGCAAACAACACAGTATAATTAATGTAAAGAACACGCTTGTGTAGAAGAGCGTTCCGCACAAGATGAGGAGGGAGAACGAGCAAATGAAAAATGAGGTACCTCCCAGAAATCGAACCCGGGATCATCCAATTGCCGGTCGGATATGCTATCCACTACACCAAGGTCCTCGATCAATCAGAAGTCGTAATTCTCCTACATACGAGCGGAATCAAATGCCCTGAGGGGGCACCTTCGCATGCCGTACATATATACATTTTAACTGCAAACAACACACAGTATAATTAATGTAAAGAAGACGCTTGTGTAGAAGAGCGTTACGCACAAGATGAGGAGGGAGAACGAGCAAATCGAAAAAATTAGGTATCTCCCAGGAAAGGTACATATTGTGAGGAGTTTGAATGGAACACAGGAACCCCCTCATAAATTATTTTCGCTGTTTAAAGCCTCCTACCCCTGGCACAATTTTTCACTTTTTTACCTATATTGAAGAATATTCCATTTATACGAGACTTACTCTACATTCAGGTTTTTTGATGACATAAATTTTTATTAACGTATAATAGTTTATTTAATAATGTATAGTATTAGGAAAATTAATTAAGTACAACAATATATACAGAAGAAAAAATTAGAGGCATAATAAATGTGCTAAAATTCCATTCACTTTTTCATTGTTCCTTATCACAATAAAAGGGAAGAAATTTTCAATATCATTAAGAAATTTTATTTCATATGTTTCTTATTCATTCCATTGGCCCTTTAAATTCAAACTTGGGCAGTTTTCGCCTTGATTCTAATGAGTTTAAGATAAACTTTTGACGGTTGTCATATCCTATTCTTTCCTGACATACCTTTGTTATTAGGTTCACTGCCCTTTCCGCACTTTGACTGTGGCATGGAAAAGAAGCTATCTCCAGTGGCTTCATCGAGCCTGTAGTAGCTCATCGTCGCTAAAATTGTTTAGCAGCGATGGAGGAGTAATGATCTCTTTTTGCCAATCGATCATCTCTGTGTAGTCAGTAGATTGGAAATTGAGGGTTCGAGACAACTCAAAGTTCCTGGTACCTGAAAATCCTGTTCGTGAAAGAATGATTTTCTGAATAGCTTGCTCCCTAATTTCTAGTCTCTTGTCAGTTACCATTGATATGAGTATATTTTCTGGATGGGCAAAGTATGTGTTATTCTTTAATACTAGTTCTATGATTGATCTATGTTGTTTATTTAAATTTCGAAGCAAGCACATTAAATGCCAAAAGTTATATGCACCATCAGTTGCATTAGGATGAGATTTTATCCAAAACCACCCTGGAGCATAGAACTGCATAATAATCTTGACTATATCTTGAAGGTTTTTATCAGGATTTGGCGTTGAGATATACTGTATAATCGAAGGATCCTATTGGCTAGAGTTAGCCAGCGAGCATGGTGAAGGGTACGTGGGGATCGAGTGGACAGATCTTGAGAAATCTCTCCAGTTTACACTGCCAGATACATATCATAGAGATATCTTTGATCACTGCTTAGCTCCTTCACAACATTTGCTGTAATTTCTTTAATGTTTCCCTTTACGCCAGAATATTTGACTACCTCCAATTTTGTTAAGTCTCTTTTCAGTTTATTCCCAATTGAACCCACAAAAGTATTTGGACCTGTTGTTTTACCATCAATGGCTTTGTAGACGTGCATAAAAGGCAGCTCAGTCAAATGCAAGAGGAACACCAACCACTGCACTGGTCTGTTAAGATGAATTTCAACCAGTTTTATGGCTCCATCAATTTTTCCTGTATTTACAGGAGTATCATCACACAGTAAAGCTTTGATAATATCTGAGCTGTTCGAGTCTGTAATAATAGTTATCAACTCTTCTGCTATGCAGTGAACAGTTCCATTATCTGGTGTGACATGGTCTAGATACTTCCAGGTTCTTTCACAATAACCTAGTGTTCTTCTTTTATCTTTCCACTTTTAGTTAATGTGTTATCTTTCCTTCCATCAAATCCAAGGCACTCCATCTTCAGATTTTTGGATTTAGACCTAAAAATATTTGTTTCACCCACACGATTTCTTTCTCTTTCTAATTTCTTTCTGTCAAGCATGTTGGTGTGGTTAAGGATCCCCATATCTTTTAAAGCTGCATTGACTATTGCAGCTGCAGCTCTACAACTTGCACGATAACGATCTGCTGTCAATGCTAGCTTTTTATAGGAGTGCCTGTTCTGAATATTCTCAGTCAATTCCAAATCGGCCTCATAATCTACATCAGTGATGCACAAACCCTGGCCCGGGGGCCAAATGTGTCCCCCACGGGTCTTTTCAGTGGCCCCACGGGTCTTTTCACTTCAATGAAAAAGTTAGAATATAAAAGTGACCCAATTTATGACTTAGATGGAAAGTAAGTAGGCTAATACATTTAGTTATTTTCTTCGCTTGGCCCTCACATCAAAAAAGTTTGTGCACCACTGATCTACATCCTGACTCCCTTAAATCTACATCCATGTCTTCTTCGGTATTTTCTATAAATTCCGATGGTAAAACATTGGTGATTTGAACTGACTTCAGTTATTTCTTCTTGTGCTTTTAGTTGACGGTTTTGTGCTTCTTGGGCTCATGCTAAAGATCTCTTCTTTGTTGAACTAGCTATGCGATCAATTGGTCCTAACTGATTTTTTCTTTGTTTTTGACCCACAAAAGACTCCCATTCTGCCATTGGTATTTTATCCTTACACCTGCAAGATTTTCTATCAATTCCCTTATCATAGCATTCACAAGAAGATATATCAAACATTTCATCATACTGAGCTACTTTTAAGGCAACACTTTCATTTCTTAGATGTAACGGCACCTTGTTTAATTTTGAGGCTTCTTCTATTAGTCGACTAACTTTAAAATAGATACCTTTGGTGTTAATCGTAGGAAAATAAAATTTCATCCAAATGTCTTCAATATCTTTTGAAACAACCCTGTAACAATCATTAACAGTTACTGATCCTTTTGATTTAGCTTCTTCACGACGACGCACAAAAAGGTAGTGTCTCACAACATCTGCTTTTGAAGGAGTCATGGCTGCTGGGAATTCCGTAGGATATTCAAAAACTGCATTTGAGGACTTTCTTCTAGTAGTCATAGTTTATATTCAGAAGTAAAATCAAATTATATGTAATTTATAATTTATGATGATACAAAATATAATTAAAGCAAAAGCAAATTATTTCTATTTATCTGAAAAATTATTTCTATTTATCTGAAACATAAAAATATCAAGCATTAAACAAACAACTTATCATGTAACATATAACAACATTAAACATATGCAAATATGAAGGTAAAAAAGGGAGGAGGGGCATGTGATAGGGAGAATAGGGTAGCAAATGCTTGATTTTTTTAATATTTTGTTAAAGTGATTAAAAAAACCTTCTCACATAGTGTACTTTTTAAGAAATAACATTTTTTCCATTTAAATATATGCAAATATGAGGGTAAAAAAGGGGGGAGTATGTGCTAGGGGTAGCAGGGGTAGCACATGCTTGATATTTTAATATTTTGTTAAGATGATAAAATGAAACTTCTCACATAGTGTACTTTTTAAGAAATATAAAAATTTCCTATTTTCGACCCGACCTATTATGTAGTCTTGCTTTGTACAAATTTAATTTCTAACGTTATTTCTATATAAAAACACATTTCCATTGAATTCAAAGGTGTCCTCAGACTTACAGTATGACCAGTTTATTCAATACTTTACATGTTCTTTCATTAACTTCGAAATAAAATGAGTTAAAGCGTAAACTATTTGCGATTCATTTTAAAATACTGTATAACACAGAATCTTTATAAAACTATAATTTCCAAAGTAAAACCAGTCCGGCCCCGGGAGCCGATCGGCACTCTGACCATGCTACACAACAGGCCGTCGACTGCCAGTCTGGTCAACCGTAGACAGCCCGCTGCACGGAGATTTGAGGAAGTTTGGCCACCAGCGCGTTGATGTTTTGGTTTGACGTCGCCTCTTCTTCGTGTTGACGTGTCCCGCGCTGGAGGATACAGCCACTGTTAGAAGCTTCCTCGTCCGTTCTGGGAGTGGAATGCCTCTCTCGTCGAAGGATATAAATGATGACTTACCTTTTTCAGTCTTTATTTCACAAGGATAGATCACTTTTAAAATATTAGATTTCTTTTGCAATGCAGAGTAATTAGAAAATCAAATCCTTAACACGCCACTTGCTTAGAGAGTTATTAACGAACCAAGGACCTGAGCTGAACCGGCTGCCCAAAGGGCGAGGCACGCACTCGCCAGAGGGGTGAGACTTCGACTGCCCTCTCAAAGTGTTTGCACTCTGCCCTGGAGAAACTCCCATGGTGCCACGTTTACAAAAGATTATTAAAATTGCAAAGTCCTACTCTAATAATGATATTAGCAAAAGAATTTATATAATTGTGGTACTACACTTAACTCTTTTATGTGATTTATAATAGTCGAAAAGGACATTTAGAATTTAGGAATCTCCGTTTAAGATTATAGACGTGGCAGTGGCATCTGTGGAGAGCATCGTTAGGCTTATCGAAAAAGGATGCCAAGCAATGGACTGAGCAGTGAGGCACTTTATACAGTATTAAGAAATTAAAGATTAATACTTTAATTTATGCAAACAGAATAAAAGGATTAATACATTAATTTAGACAAACGATATTTTTAAATTTTAACAAAAATGTATTTTCCTGTGGAAAACCTTTTCCACACACACACACACACACACACATATATATATATATATATATATATATATATATATATATATATAAACCACAGAACTAATGATGTGCATGAAACAAGTGCTTTCATCATAAAAAAGAAAAAAGTTTAGTATTGCCATTTACCATTACTTATTCGGACTATAGTGAATTAATTTAATAGCGTACAAGAGTCCCTTGTTCTATGCGCATTAGTTTGTGTACTTCATAAAAGTTATCTCAGGGAACCATTCTAAATATATATATATATATATATACATATATATATATATATATATGTGTGTGTGTGTGTGTGTGTGTGTGTGTGTATGTACTGACCAACGGAAGATGCAGAGACGTTTGCAAACACCTTAACAATATGTCATCAACACAATTAGCGATATAACTCATCAACTCAAACACGATCAAGATGACGTCACACAAGCACAACTAAGATGACGTCACATCGCCAGGATTCACTCAAGGCATGTCCTCATGCCTTGCCTTGCGCTTCAATTTTGTTACAAGGACCTCTGGACGCACCTCGACTTCTCTCCCTTCGAACACCAGCTTCCGTGACCCACGAGCTAACACCATGTAAACATCACTCGTGCAAGCCCCACTCGGGCTTGGTGTCATTCACCGAACTTTATTATATAGACTAACCATTTACTGCGCGCGTTATAATTCCAAGTGTATACATTTATTGCAACTGCAAAACTGTAAACGACATTTTTCTGCCTCATTCATAACTCATTAATCGCAACTGTAAACGACATGTTTCTGCCTCATTCATAACTCATTAATCGCAACTGTAAACGACATGTTTCTGTCTCATTCGTAAACCATTTTATTTTGTGTAATAAAGGACAAAACTTCATTCTATCAATCAATGTAATTAATAACTTAATTAGTAATATTATTTGCTTGGGTGTTATCCAAGCTGGTAACCTCGGCCAATGCATTCATCATTGATTATCACTGGGCAACACGTATTTTATTGAATGATATCTGACACTTGATTCTAGGTAATTTGGGTGCGCTGAATACGAATTTCAACTCGGTTTGGCTCTATCAGGTCCTGATTCTTGTCGACAGCCTATGTGCCATTTTCCAGATTTTTCAAATTAGGACTAAAAAATTAAGTCATGTGTTAAATTTTTTTTTCAAGTTTCATGAATACAAGCAGTTCAAACTACAGTAAAATTACATTATAACGATAGAAATGACTTAAAATAAAAAAACAAACAGATATGAAGCTTTCACTGTGGCAAAAATTTTCTTTTGTAAGACTTTCTAGCGTATTTGCTTGTTGATGGCAGGTCTCTTTTCAAGCACCAGCAGTAATCAGCCATCATGTGGGAATCCCAGCGGCCTTGGTACCGTTCCTCCATAATTTTGATATCTTGGTGGAATCTCTCCCCTTGTTCGTCACTTACATCACCTAAATTACTTGGAAATTGGTCAAGATGGCTATTCAAAAAATGCATTTTTATGCTCATATTGCAACCTAACTCTTTGTAGTCCCTTAAAAGTTTTTTTACGATTTCTTCGTAGTTATCTGCCTTATAATTGCCTAAAAAGTTTTCTATCAAGTCCACGAATGAGAACCAGCCATTTTTTTCGCGTTCATTCATGACATTAGGAAAATTGCTGTCTTTAATCATTGTTCTTATTTGTGGACCGTCGAAAATTCCCGCCTTGATTTTTTCATAACTTAAACTTGGAAATTTTGAAGTTATGTATTTGAAACACTCGCCGTTCGTATCTAAAGCTTTTACATATTGTTTAATGAGGCCTAGTTTTATATGCAGAGGAGGAAATATGATTTTATCTCTGCTCACTAAAGGTGGATTAATTACGTTTTTTTCTCCGACAGTAAGTGATGTTCGTGCTGGCCAGATTTGTTTGAAATAATGTTCTTCCTTGGCTCTGCTGTCCCATAAGCAAAGGAAGCAGGGATATTTAGTATACCCTCCTTGTTGTCCTAGCAGAAAATTAACCATTTTTAAGTCAACACATATGATCCACTCGTGCTCCCTATATTTGATAAGATTTAAAACCTTTTCTATATGTTCATACTTTTCTTTTAATTTTGTTGAGTGCCCAATCGGTATCGAGCCGTATAGATTGCCATTATGCAACAACACACACTTAAGACTTCTTTTCGAACTGTCTAAAAACAAGCGCCAATCATTTGCATCGTAAGACTCAACCCCATCTTCTTTAACAAACCAACTATGTCGCAGCAATATACTAAACTATCCTCTGTTCTAAAATATTTAACAAGTTCTTCTTCTCTTTTTCTGTAAAATGAAATGTATGTGTTTGAAGTAAGCAAGTTTTTCTCTTTAAGTCTTGAAGCTAAAATTTCCGCAGCCTTTTTTGGCAAATTAGATCCCTTACAAGATCATTCAACTCGGCCTGGTTAAACTTTTGCGGATCGTTTTGACTTTCAAATACGCTGGGGTCAAAATCGGTGTCTGACTCCTCAAAGTGCATAACAATATTTTCAGGAACATCTTCAACTAATTCTTGAGTTGGCAGACCCTTAAATTTTGGAATGGGGATCTCATTTGAATGTAGCACAGGTCGTATCGCGGTGTCGAAATTTGGGTACTCGATACAATGTTTATTTTTCTTAGTGAAGCCCGAAGTCTTGACAAAGCAAAGGTAGCAATCGGTCTCGTGGTTAGTAGGCTCTCGCCACACCTGATATGGAAAAAAAATTGTAAAGCGTTAACAAAAGCGACGAGAGACTTGTTTTTATGAATTTTATCAAAAGTTATCACCCAAACATTTAACATTTCTATGTGTTTCAACCTTATGCAATATTTGAGATTCTTATAAACATTTTCTGTAAATTTTTGTTTATGTACCTAAGTTACAATTACATTTAGGTAAGTTACAGTATACTAGTGATTAAATTACGTAGTTTTATGAAATCATAAACTTACCATCGGAACTCCAAAAGGTATTTTTGAATCCGAACCCTTCGTCCAATGTCGCAGTCTTTCAATGCATATAGTGCAGGCTTTATGTGGAGCCCACGATTTATCTTGGTCCCCCAGTTTTATGCCAAAATAAGCTAAGTAAGCTCTTTTTACGAAGTCAGTTATATTTGCTCGTTGATGTGGAAGTGTAAAATTTCCACATATATAACAGAAGGAATCAGGGTTGTTTTTGCATTTGAACTTTCTAGTGCTTGATGACATATTGCTTGATTGTTCTGCCAATTTGTAAAGGTATTTGAAGCCCTTAATTCATATAAATTTAAGAAAATCTGAAATATAAACACAAAAATTAGTTTAAATAGGTACTTATTATGAAATAGGTACTTACAATCTATGAAATTAAACTAGAAACACGGATGAGTAGGTACAATATAAATCACGTCTAATTAAATCAACTATATTAAATCACGATGACAAAATTACTCACTAAATCATATGCCAATTCAAAATTATGTTAATGCCCAAACTTAATTAACTAACTCAACTGACTGACTGACTGACTGACTGATTGAATTGACTGATTAACTCTGGAAACGAGTCGCTTTTATATATTTTAGTTGTCCCTCTAGAATACTCTACAGAGAACAGGAACGCTCGAGAAAATTTTAGAATTCTATGATATTTTTAGCTTAATTTACTAATATTAAAATGGGTTAAAAATGACAAAATTAAAAATATTTTTAGGGTGTTACATATAAAAATATACATAATACAACAATACCATAACAATAGGTACAAATACCTAGATAAAAACCTAGTTGCATAATGTGTAACTGCAAAAAGACAGCGAGTATTGAGAAAAAAACCTTTTTATGAATATGACGAAAGAGGAGGGGTGTTGAGCAAAATCAGGACCTGATAGAGCAAAACCGAGTAAAAATTCGTGCTCAGCGCACCCAAATTACCTAGAAGTAACTGTCAAATCTAATTCAATAGACAAAAATTTGAAATTTGTTCCCCAGTGTTATTTATCACAGGCCTGCGATGGTTTTCTTGTCCGAAATATTTTATCATTTATATAGTAAATTTTGCACGTTCATTCCGAAAATAATATTCATTTTTCGCCATCACGTACAGATTTTTCACAAAATGTCATATTTCATATAACTTATGTAAGTAATTTTCATTAAATTTTGATTAAAAACAACTGCCTATAAATGCTTATAAATGCTTGGTTTCACCAAGACATCAAAGAAATGGAGAAGAGATATCAGGAAAGGTGGGACATCAGCATGATGGCTGATTATTGCTGGATGTTGAAACGGGATACTCCAGAATTATTACATAAAAGAAAAGGAACAGCGTGTACATTCGAGGCATAGATCTCACAAGAAAACTCAGGACAAATAAAGATGAATATGTAATTGACTTGTAATTAGTCTTCTTTCCTTTTAAAGTTTGTTGCATTTGTAATTAGTATAACAAATCGAAATAGGTACCTAATGTAAATTGAAATAAATAATATTTTATTTATGTGTTGTTTTTTTTTCCTTCCAGTTTGCTGAAAATCCTTACGTGATAGAAAAAAATGGACACCTTATTCGAAATCAGCGGAGTTGAATATATAAAATCAGTTATTAGTAAGAAAACAACTCTTACAAAGTTTTCATTCGCAGGCAGGCCCTGTGTTACTAATAACAATCACTTATAACCGTAATTATAAACATCATTCCTTATAGTACCGATTTACGCACCAAACATGGGTACATACCTGGCCATTAAATACATAATTAAAATTTATAATGGTAACTATATATATATATATATATATATATATATATATATATATTATATAGAGGGTGTATCAAAAGTCCGTTCTCAATGACACTTTGCGTTAATAATATTTTGTATTTAGAGTTCACGTAATTGACGATATGGATGAGTATACAGATCAAAAGAAGGTGGGAATTGTTTTGCTTCATGTTGCATGTCAGAGGGAAGCATGTCACTTACAGTATTCCATGAACGACACCCTGATACGTCATTGCCACGTCAGCGAATTAAGGTGTCGTTCATAGAATAATTGACATGCCTCCCTCTGGCTTCTACCAGCAACATGTAGCAAAACCGATTTCACCTTCTCTTGATCTATATAGTCACCCATAAAGTCATTTATCTGAACTCTAAATAAAAAGTATTATTAATGCAATATACCTATATAAGAACGGACTTTTGATACACCTTGTATATACTATATACAGAAGGCTGACGAAGGTAAATAAACACCTTCGGTTTTTTTCCATAGTTTTCGATTTGATAATAAAAGTAAAATGTAAATAATAACACATTTATAAAATCACTATATTTAGAAACACGTTTTTCGACCCTTCGCATTATGTGAAACTCACACACGTTCTGGCATTCCATGTGTGTGTGTGTGTGTGTGTGTGTGTTCTCAGAATACAAGTTGTTTCACATAACTGTTCGGGCAGCGCCAGACAGCGTGAACACTCCATTAATTCGTGGGTTCGAACCCTAATACCGCCTAAAGTTGGGCGGTTGTGTTTGTTGTGTCTTACGTGTGCGGAGAGTGGAACAGAAATTTTCACCACTTTTGTTTCCAACAAAAACATTTTCAAGGATAGATTTTGGGGAATTCCACATTATTTGTCTTTTAAGTCGCTGTAACCTAAATAACAGATCGAGGCTCAGGGACCGCCAAGGACATTCTCGGATTAAATTTTGCAAGATAAGTATGGGAGATAAGGAAAGCAGAACAGAAAACTTCACCTTTATGCTTCAGCAAAAATAATTTTTAAGTTAGTTAACTCTGCTTAAGTCATCTTTTAACCCTTTATAACATTAAAAAAGCAAGGGTCAGGGGCGAGCGAAGCGAACCCCCTATAGTTATTATTATTATCATTATTATCATTATTATCCCCCCCATATATATATATATATATATATATATGGGGAGGGGGAGGAATGTGGCTTCTTGCGATTTCATTGCAATCATGAATTACTGTACTTTACATTTAAATATTTCTTTCACGAAGTGCGCATCTCGAATCAGGAAACCTTTTGCTTTCTCTGAATGACTTTCTTCACCCTTCAGTCTCTCTTGTGGGTGGAGTTATCGTGATGATCCAGGGAAGTTCCAGCATAAGTTGCCAAATATTATTTAAAAGTTTTATGTTTATGTTTATAATTATGGTTTAAGCAATTTATTTGCAATAATATTTGGTAATGAATTAGTTTATATGAACGTCTTACTAGAAAAAATTAGTATTACATTTTTAATAGCACAAAACAGTAAATAAAATAAGAAGTTACTATGCTAAAAATGATGACTGACAATTTATTTGAGTCATGTAATAATGGCATCTAATTAGTTTCTGAAGGATATTTAATGTGTAACACATTTCTTTGCGTTACAGACTGCGAGTGAACCTTACAAGTACTTTAACAGTGAAATTGCTTAATAATTTAAGTTTTTAATATTTATAAAACTATATTTTTTAAACTATATTCAATATGAGAATTCGTGTCTATTATCTCTTTTTCGCTTGCTTCATAAATGTGACAGTATCCATACCATCACCAGCTGGAACTAACCAGCAGCGTCTGTTCTTTCCTAGTGAAAATCTGACGGATTCAAACTGCAGTGTTTCAGATGGCTCAATTTACTTTGAAGGAAAGTGTCACTCTCTTTTAACAGGGGCATCTTGCGCCGAAAGAAAATGGCTCGTTATAAACGGAGAAACACTGCCAGAGTGTGTCATTAGACCTTGCCCCGCAGGAGAATTGCTCTACAGGGGAAAGTGTGTGAGTATTGACGATAATAGCTGTGGCCGTTATGAAATCCTGTACGTCGATTTCACAGGTGATGTATATTGTGACTGTCATCCCGACTTCATTTACGATGAAGAACAAAGACGATGCTATGCGGAACACGAACGAGGGTCATGTGCTTTTGCCGAATATTTGGAATTAGATTCTAGAGGCACGGTACGATGTGTGCCAAATCCATGTAAGAGGGAAGATCTGGTTCAAGATCCAAAAACAAAAATATGTTATATCAAATTATATAAGGGTTCGTGTTCGCCCGCAAAAAACTTTGCTTTAGAACTGTATGATAACGGAACCGCACTTTGTATTAACCTTGATGTACGCAACATCTTTGAAGTACCTGCTTTGACTTCTTGTCCATCAGGATCCAAACGAGATTATTTTGGCAACTGTCAAACAGTTTACCGACTGGGCCCTCAAAATCCCCTTTCTTATAGAGTGCCATCCCAACATACATCGAAATATTCCTCGTGCCCCTCAACTTACACAAGATACCCAGATGGATCATGCAGGAAAGTCAATTCACTCTTTGAGGGATAACTGAAAAATATGCCGCCTAATATTACGCTATGTACGTATGGACGACCGCCCTCTGTGTTCAAACTAAAAGACAAATTATTGTAGAAATAAAGTGCATGTATCATGTATTTTTGTTTTCTGTATAACGACTTTTTTTGGGGGGAGCTTGTCTTTCGTCTGCAGTAATCTATAATTATTTAAGTTTCCATTAATAGTTAACCAATTTCCAGTATCCGATATTTCATTAATAATTTATCTGTGTGTTATTGGAAAGATCTGATTTAGCCAGACGTAATAATGCTGAAGAATATACTTTACCATTTTTACCCATAAATTGTCAAATTTTAAAAAATAGTATAAAAATATTTTTAGCAATTTTTGTCGAAAGTTTAACTCTCGACAAAAATTGGTCATATAATGTTCTAATTGAAAAGGTCAGTGATTGTATACAATAAGTCAATGACAAATTCTCACTGTATGTGTTTAGAATATTTTATATTATAGATATTTTGTTGAATAGTCTCCACACCTTGTTTCTTTGCATTGTTTTTATTTTTTGTTGATTGTCAGTGTAAGTCATTTTTATTCGTTCTACTTCAGTATTTCATGTTTTCATACACGAAATATGTTTCATTGTGATAATAATAATATTAATAATAATAATAATAATAATAATAATAATAATAATAATGAATTATGAGAGTAGATAAATTTGTTCTTAACTTATATTTCTCTCGTTTTTCTTTCCTTATATAAACCCATCTTTATACACGAAGAAAGCGGTACATGAAAGAAAATCAAAAACAGGTTGAAAGAACCTCTTACCTTTTTCAGTGTAAATATACACAAATCACGTGAGAAAGAATTTGAAGAAATTCTCTTAATATGAAAACACTATATTTACTTTACTCTTAAGATTTATAACGTGATTTTTTTCAATAAAACTTTAATTACGTTAAAAGTTTGAAAGAATTAAAACTAATGGAGCGTTCATTCATTTTGTCTTTGAGGAATTTCACGTCAAAGTGCTCATATTTTAAAGCTTTGATAAAAGTACATCAAGAAAGCCTAGAATGATAGGAATGTACTTGTTATTGGAACGGGTACATTGGCGTTACTTTGGGGAGGAAACACAAAGGCGTGGTGTATCTTGCTCCTGAGAAATCATGCACCCGGAGTGTGTAATGTAAACTAACGATACAGATACAAAAATAAATATACAAAAGACACCAAACAGCAACCGACCGGCTGGTCCCTACGAAGCTCTTTTTAAGAAGGAGGGTTAAAAGAAGTAAGAAAATTTAAAGACGAGTGAAAGTTTCAAAGCAAAGCAAAGAAGTTGAGAGGTAGGAAACAATTTAAAGATGAAGTGAACATTTTAAAGTAAAGAGGAGGGAATCCAAGTGAAAATTCTACGACATTTCTATGCGCTAAATATGCTTCCAACTGGGGGGGGGTTTAAGGCAAGATAAGCATCTAGTTTCTTTTTAATTAAAGGATTCAATCGAATCACTTTGAACTATGCTGGTTGGCAATCCATTCCACAAATTAACAATACGATTGAAGAAAAAAATGTTTAGCTGCATTAGAATTAAAATGTTTATCCACTAATTTGGAACCATTACCGCGAGTTCTGTCTGCATTCCTGAAGGTGAAACATTTTTTGGCGTTGACAATATCAAAACCTTTAATCATTTTAAACACCTGGATTAAAAATTCAAATGATCTACCAATAAAGTCTAAGATTCTGTTTGCTTTTCTGACCGCTTCGATACATTGCTTACTCGGTTTAAGAGTGTTGATAACAATAATACCTAAATCTTTCTCTTCTGTAACACTCGGTATTGTCTTGTCGCACATAAAATACTTTTCTTTAAAATTGTTTCTACCGATATGCAACGTTTTACATTTATCTCTATTAAAGTTCATTTGCCAAATTTCTGCCCACTCGAGTTATTTATTAGTATCTTCTTGAATCTGCAAACGTTTTGTCGCTGATTTTGTTCGTCGCCCAAGTTTGGTATCATCCTCAAATTTTGAAATTATACTCTTAATTCCCATGTCGATGTCATGTGAATCAGACTGTTCATTGGGTTATGATAACATAGAGCAATGTTGCTTCCACTGGGGATGAGTCACGTATGGGAAGCCTCGTTGGTACGTTGACCCTCTATATACTTTTGTCCTGCTTAGCTGATCTTTCCCTGTCTCATATACCTCGTGAGCAGCCCAGCATGCTCTCAAACACACTCTTTTCGCTCTATTCCTCACTACACATACATTCACCTTGCACACTACACATTCTTTTCAAAATTAAAAAAAAGCATAGTTTTTAACAGTCTGAGGCCTTGATCTCGGATCGCTCCTTTTCCTTTTGGGTGGGAGGAGGGGCATTTTTGCGGGCGTTTGTCCTTGACTCCTCCTTCCTGCCTAAAAAAAATACTTGACAAGAATATTACGAGCTGAATATACCCCTGAAATGGATATATGATGGAACAGTGTTTTGTGTAAAATATCTTTCCTGCACCTTATACTTAAGCTAGTGAGATGTGTATCTCGAGCATTGAGAATATATATATATATATATATATATATATATATATATATATATATATATATATTATATATATATAGTGGTGGACCGGATATTCGCATCATTTTTAACATCCGCATCCGCACTTCTGACTGCGGATGTTATGCGGATATTACCTCTAATAAATTATGCAATTTACAATTAAATTAGCTTATAAAGTAGCTTATAAGGCCGAGTCATGCACATTTCATGTAAAGTATTAATTATTAATGAACAAACAAATATATAAACCTCAAAATATAAATACGTGGTAACACAGAAAATTGAATGAAACTCGTTTCATTGAATTTTCTGTGGCTGAAACTCTTGAGAAAGTTATTATTTTTATCATAATGAAAACATTAATATTAATTTTAATTCTTATGCATTGCCTGCCATAAAAGTAATATCACGAAATTTGAAAAAATTATGTCATATATTCATAATTCTATATTATATTGATAGATTAACTAAATATCCGCATCCGTATCCGCGGATATTGAAATAAAAAATCCGCATCCGCAGATGTTGAAAAACTGACATCCGGTCCACCACTAATATATATATATATATAGTATACACAATATCACGCATGAATTTTGTATAAAGCAAAAATGCTCCCACCAAGATTCGAACCCCAACACCTGTTAAGTCGAAAGTGGAATGAAATGCGTTATATGTTTCTCGGGTGTTTGAAGGTATGCCAGGTTGTACCAACTTCTACTTTGTCGTAGCATAATGGTCAGTGCCCTCACCTTTTATTGAAGAAATGTTTGGTGTATATATATATATATATATATATATATATATATATATATATATATATATATATATATATATATATATATATATATATATATATAATATATATATATATATATATATATATATATATATATATATATATATATATATATATATATATATATACTTCAATCAACATAATAAAATATATATTTTCTCCGTTTCAAATTTAATTCTAAGCATATTCCTGAACACTTTTGATATATCAATTTGGTTTACCACCCCCATTCCCCCGACCCCGTTGTCCTTCCCTGTTAGCGTGTTCCTTCCTTGTTTGAACATAAATACTGTGTATTCTTTAACCTTAACTAACGCTAAATATCACACGCGTCACATGCGCTGAAGTTGGCTGTGACACACATATTATCTCTCAACGTTTACATGGGGAAAAAAACCTGTTTCGGGTGTTTGCAAATTCCAGATCCTGGCATGCCTATCAAGAAAAAGTGATAAGTAGGAGATACTGTGTGTGTGTGTGTGTGTGTGTGTACGCGCGCGGGTGGGTGATTTATGCGTGTAACTGTGTGAGAACTGATTCAATGCATTAATTTTTAAACACCTGAAAGTTTTAGTTACGAAAAACACGTAAAAAAATTGAAGTGGAATATTCATTTGTCATAAATCACAACTATTTTAAATCTAAGATCTGATACGTCATTAATTCAACTTACACATCGACAAAGGAACACCCGCAACCAGACATCAAATTTAGTGAAATTAAGGGAATTTACTCTTTGAAAGAGTTTCTGGAAATGAGTATAGGTTTTATCATGCACCAGTTTCGTGAATGATTATATATCATTCTATTAATAAATAATGATTCAACAGATTTACCTTGAAAGTCCTTGTTTCTTATGTCCCATAAGTCCGGCATCATAGGAAAAATAATAAAAAAGGCAAAACAAAAGCTTTTATTTACAGAACGTGCTCAATATGTCCACCATTGTTTTCAGTACACAAATTCAGACGTGATACCCAGTCAGCAAGCACACGGTGAATGATGTCAGGAGCAATGGTGTTACATGCCCCAATAATGCGCTGCCGCAAATGTTCAACACTCCTAATTTTCTCTGCGTATACCAGCGCTTTCAAGTGGCCCCAGAGATAAAAATCTAGTGGCGTGAGATCCGAGCTTCTAGCTGGCCATTCCACAGGCCCTCGACGTCCTATCCAATGACCAGGGAATTGTTGGTAGTTATTTCCTTACTTGGGTGCTGTAATGTGCAGGAGCGCCGTCTTGCTGGAACCATGTTGGGAAATTTCCTTCTTCGTTGAAGACACTGGGAAATGCTTCTTCCTTGAGCATACGTAGGTAGGTGCCTCCAGTGACATGTTCATCGAAAAAGAGGGGGCCTATGATGCGATCCTTCCAAATGCCACACCATACCATCACCCGAGATGCACCTTGTTCCTTTGAAGAGGTATACCAGTGAGGGTTGTTTTGAGACCAGTAGCGGGTGTTCTGTCGATTTACCTCACCATTTCCATAAAAAACAGCCTCGTCACTGGACAGAATGGTGGACGGGAAATTGGCACCCCGAGCATATTGTTCCGTAGCCCATTCACAAAATTCCATCCGCCGGTCGGGATCATCTTCGCTTAATTTCTGTACGATCTGAAGTTTATATGAATGCCATTTGTGAGCCTGAAGAATGCGATAGATGCTACTTTTCGACACTCCTGTCTCGGCGGACAATCGCCGAAGAGACTTATTGGGACTTCTGTTAAAATGAGCCAGGATAGCAGTCGCTGTATCATCGTCAGTGGACCTCCTTGAAGGTCCACTCTGTGGTTTATCTTCTATGGATCCTGTTTCCTTAAATTTTGCAACAAGTCTGCTAACACAACTCTGTGTTATTGGCTCGCGGTCTGGATGCAGTCTGTTAAATTCAGCAGCGGCCTCTCTTTGACTCCGATTTCCTATGAGTAGAATTATCTGGATTCGTTCTTCCTTGCTCACAGACATTATGGCCTGTAGAAAAAGAAAAATATGAATTATGGTTTGTAGAAATAGGGAAATATGAATTTCTCCTATGATGCCGGACTTATGGGACACCCTGTGTATATATATATTATATATATATATATATATATATATATATATATATATATGCTTATGAACCTTATGTTGTTTCGTGCGTTGGTCTCTCTTCGCACGGAGGTCAAGCTGGTGGCTCCGCCTCTAACACCCTAACATATATATATATGGGAATGAACTCAGAATGGTCCCCTGAGTTTTTTATGATACACACAGACAGTGCATGGAACAAGGAACTCTTCTGGGATAATTAAATCCACTATAGTCCGAATAAGTAATGGTAAATGACAAATACCATAGTTTTTCTTTTTCATGATGCTAACCCGACGTGGGCAACGGGTCACTCGCAAAGAGGTCCCATAAATATAGCTTCCCTCACCAGCTATCTGCAAAGCAGACAGGATCCAGCTTTGGGACATGGATCTAGGGTTTAAAGCAGCCTAGCCCTGCTACATTTAGAATCTCAATATAAGCGAAAGACTCGCTGCCTTCACGTCAGATTGAATACATCAAAGAAAAAGGGGTAACTATTATATTTTTAGCCAAAAACCAAAACTTAAACCTCAACTGGCAGAATTGAGCGTTCACTTTTCAAGGCACATAACATGTCCGTTTCAAGATGGGAATGAACTCAGAATGGTCCCCTGAGTTTTTTATGATACACACAGACAGTGCATGGAACGAGGAACTCTTCTGGGATAATTAAATCCTCTATAGTCCGAATAAGTAATGGTAAATGACAAATACCATAGTTTTTCATGAAAAGAAAAACTATGGTATTTGTCATTTACCATTACTTATTCGGACTATAAAGGATTTAATTATCCCAGAAGAGTTCCTTGTTCCATGCACTGTCTGTGTGTATCATATATATATATATATATATATATATATATATATATATATATATATATATATATATATACAGGGTGTTTGAAAACTTTCTGTACAAATTGTAATGGGGGATAGGCAACACCAAGACAAACCCTTTTCGTCTATAAGTGTATGTCCGCTGACGTCACCATTCGGCGCGAGAGGGCGCCGCTGCAATTGGCTAAAAGGTGAAGTGGGCTAGACTCGCGCTTGCCGCGGGCATTCTTAAATCGGACGTAGTACGCGTAACATGGAGCGCTTCACGACTGCTGAGATGGCTGACATGCATATGGTGTATAGGAAAATAAATAAAGGTTAAAATGCAAAAGTTTTCGTACATTTACTTACAAAATTATTTACTATTTTGTGTGTCAACTTTAAGCTTGAAGAATTTAAATTTTTTATCAGTAGTTGGTTGTTTATTGATTAGAGACTGTTGGCAATTCTGAATTCTAGAATTTTCTCTGTGAATCTTCATGGAAGACGGATGATTGTACAAGCCATTGGTAAGCAATGGGTCATCGTGGTAAAGAGTTTTCTACAGATCTTAAGAGATCTGTTATTGTTGCACACGAGTCTGAAAAGAGTTAAGAGTAAAGAAAGATAGGTGAAGAACATCGAATTCCATTTACGACGGTTGCTGCACTTATAAAGAAATGGAAAGGCTTTGGAACAATCAAAACTCTACTAAGGTATGAACGACCTTGCAAGGTTTCAGAATGTACAGCTAGACGGGTTGAAAAAATAGCTGCAGCGAATACACGAGTGACTGCAAGTAATATTTGCCAAACATTAAGATTGTCTAAGATCGATGTCCATCCCTCTACTGTACGTCGTACATTGAGAAAGAATAGTCTGCATGGAAGAGTTGTATGAAGAAAACCTGTGCTACGAAAAGCGCACGAAGAAGCTCGTTTAAAGTACGTCAAGGATCATCAAAATGATGGATTTGCATTCTGGAGAAAAGTTCTCCTAACGGACGAGACCAAAATTGAATTATTCGGGAGCAACGACCAACGGTATGTTTGTCGAAAATGAAATATTGCGTTCGAGGAAAAAAAATATCCTTCCTAGGGTTAAACATGGTGGCGGTAATTTGCTTCTTTGGGAATGCTTTTGTGTTTCTGGTTAAGAAAAGCTTGTTGTCATCAATGGAATCTTGAATTCGAAGAAACATTAGGAAATTTTAGAAGTAATTGCAGTGGCGCCATTTTCGGGAGAGGCAAGGGGGGCAGATGCCTCCCCCAAGACTATGTTTGCCACCTCCAAGGATACATGTGCCCCTTCAAAGAAATCTCTTGGTGATGCACTTGAATTCACATTAAGATTTTATCACCTACGCAGCCATTTGCGCTTAGTTCTTGATTCCTAAAAAAGACCAGGTTCAACCAGGTTCTACAGATTTTTTGGCCTAAAAATAATTCTGTACAACACTGTTCATTGTTTTTCGACCAAATCTTGCTTGCTGTTTTTGTCAGATTATATATTTTCTTTTAAATTTTACAGTAGGTATGTATACGTTATAAACCCTGATATTTGAGACTGCGAAAAGTCTGTCTTACTTCTTGTCTAAAAATTTAATAAATTTTGTACCGAAATTTACTTTTGATGTTTGCCCCCTCCCACCAAGAAAACGTTCAAATGGCGCCCCTGAGTAAATGTATTGCCTTCAGTTTGAGAGTGCCGAATGGGTCGCAGTTGTGTACAAAATATAAAAGTAAGAGCACCATGAAATGGCTTCAACAAAAAAATTTCAAGCTCTTTGAGTGGGCCAGTCAAAGCCCAGATCTCAATTTAATCGAGAATTTATTGTTTGATTTGAAAAAAAACTGTCCACAAGAGAAACCCTTCGAATAACACAAAGTATTAAATAATTTTGTAAGTAAATGTACGAAAACTTTTGCACTTTAACATTTTTTTAAATTTTCCTCAACTTCTTTGATGTTTTTAGGTATACGTTGGAGGTGAATTAATTTTCTTTACTTGTTAAACTTTTCGAAATGAACGATAAACTTTTCATAACTATCCTGTGCATAGTAACAAAAGATAAGGACGAATATAACTGAAATATTTCTCTGTACGAATACTTATGAACGCCGCTGTATATCGGCAGCACTCTTGTAGCTGTAACGAGTAAAAGTAGAATAAAGTTCGTATTTTTTTGAAGTGAAAATTTCCAGTTTTACAAAAAGAGAAAACTAAAATATTGTATGAATTCCATACACTGCGACCGTAAGAAGAACCTTGAAATGAAATGATAAACAACAGTTAATAATAACGTACCCATCGAGTTACAAATAGTAGGGCACTGACTCCACTAAAAAAAAAGGTAATTAAAAATATGAATGTTGTATACTAAACAACAATGAAATAAATAATAAATACAGAATACTTCTTAACGATCGAACAAATTATGTATGAAAATCACTTTACATAAAAAGAAGGAAAGTTTAATCCTCTAAATTTCCATATTGCTCCGGGACAAGAAAGTTTTGGAACTCTGACAGAACTCTTTCAAAGAGATGTATACAAAGAGTATACTGTAGGTTTTTTCGTCTGTTGGACTGGTAAAGAAAGTTTTTGTTTTTTAAATTTCCTGTTAATTTAGAATGTACTGTGTTGTGGTGAGTAGCATCCAAACGATTAGAATCAATGTACTGTACAATGTACATGTACATTGTACACAGTTGCCACAGCCAGAACCAAAACTCTTTGACGGACCAATTTTAATGTCTTCGTGCAGTTAAAATGCTATATATATATATATATATATATATATATATATATAATATATATATATATATACAGTATATGCGCCTCGATGGTGTAATGGTTTGCGTCGCTGACTACGAATCCATCGGCCCCGGGATCCAGACTCGGTGATGGCAGGCGGCGCGCAGAAGAAGTAGAGAGCCAGAATCAAGGATCAGTGTTTTCGAGATGCCTGGACACGCTGCGTTTGAAAGATTAGAGGTCAAAGACAGGGGAAAAGATGGATTGAGGAAGGTTGTTCCAGAGTTGACCGGTTGAATAGATGAACGACTGGAAATACCGATTAACCTTTGTGTTAAAGAACTGGACAGAAAAGAGATGGCAATATGTCGAAATTCTGCTACTGCAAGTTCTCCATATAGGAGGAGGCATGCAGTTAGAGAGTTCAGAAGGGTAGTGTCCGTTATAATAGCGATAGTAAAGAGAGAGTGAGGCAACACTCTGGCGAAGAGAGGGGGATTGCAGACAGTCAATAAGAAGTGGAGGACTGATGAAACGAAAAGCCTTTCATTACACCCGGTCAAGTGAGTTGAGACATCCCACATATGAGAAGCGTACTCCATACATGGGTGGAGAAATCCCCTGGACAAAGACAGCAAGTGAGTGGAATCTTTCCAGGAAAGATCATGAGAAAAGAAAAAAACAAGAATGTTAAGAGGAGAGAAAGGATTTAGTTGTGTATTGTTGAAGATAATGAAGATAAGGGGATAGTCTTGTGGAAGACTGTGACGAGTAGATAGATGAAGGAACTGTGCTTTTCAGGCATTGAAGCCCAAAAGATTTTCTCTGTCCCAATCAGAGATAGTAGAAAGGTCAGAGGTCAGTTGTGCCATAGCCGTCTCACGCGAAACATAGAGTGACTGTTGAGAGGGATGCTTTTAAAGCGGGTGGAGAAGTAAAGGGTGGAATCATCGGCATATAAGTGGATAGGACAGGAAGTGCGACTTAAAATATCATTGATAAATAAAAGGAAGAGAGTGGGAGACAGGAAAGAACCCTGAGGAGGAAGTAAAGTTGTTGGAAAGGTTTTTGGTTAGTTGCCAGAAAGAGCGAGGAGAATTAGTTAGATAGGGTTTCCCATTTTTGTCGGAGGAATTCTTCGCGAGTAGAAGAACAGATTTTGCACGATTTGGGCAGAAATTAGTGATGTACCGATTCCAAAATTTAGCCGATGCCGATTCTTTGCCTATATTTTAAAAACAATGCGCAACACAAATTCTGTACTTTGCACAAATTCTGCTGTGCTGATTTATATGTATTTTGATGCGCTGATTACGAATATGTTATTACTTTTTCTCTAACACCCACCATTTTTCCATAAAAATACGTTAATATTTCACAAAAATTATCCAAATTATGTCAAACGCGGTTCCAGGGAAGGTGGAATTCCAGTATATTGGCTGAATATTGCCGGTTTCTCATTAGGGAAACTCCCGAGAGTATGTACAAATGAAAAACATCAGCAAAAGATTTTAATTGTTGGTCTGATCTTGTAATAATTATGTTGAGATATTCAATATATTCTAATCTGTATATAAGACTTTTATTACACATCCCTTCAAAACGGTGGGTGATATAGGTATTCTGACATCAGATTTGAACTCAGCGCATCCAAATTTATAAAAATCACTTTGTTTCGTTTAAAGAACAGACAAAGTTTCAATTTTCATATTTTTGCATTTAAAATTCGTTTAAATGCTTTTCTTTCGTTCACTCCACAAATACAACACCAGAATTTGTTAGTCATTTACCGTAGCTAAAATGATGTTAAAAAGTTTCATGATTCAGTAAAAGAATAAACTAATTTTATTTTAGTTTCACAAATTTGAATACTAATATTTAAAGTAACTGTTTTTCCTTATGTTGAAGCAGGGCCGTAGGCAGACCAAATCAGTAGGAGGGGCGGAGAAATTGACAGGGGGGACAATGAAAAAATTTAATGTCATTTTTTGTGAATATCGAAATATACTGCAGAAAATTACATTCAAAACTATAACAAGTAAAACACCGTAGGCTAAATAAAAAAATGATCAAACCGATACATATACTGTAGATAGGCATATTGGGTTATAGAATACAATATTTAGTCTAAATTTAGTGTAAATAAAAATCTTTGTAAGTTTTTTTAATTTTAGAATAACTCTATGCGGAGTTTTTTTAGCGAAATTCTTTAGGAATTCAAACATGTCTATTTGCTTCGTTCTCTTATTTTCAAAGGCAAGTAAAACAAGTTGGCTTTGGCGTTTTTGTAGCATGGAACGCCGTTGCGGTTGGTTTTCCCATTGGGGGGGCATATTATTTTCCAGGCTGGGCTTTGACCCCCCTGGCCCCCGCTTGGCTACGGGCCTGTGTTGAAGGTATTTTTTTTCTTCAACAATGTCAACAATGAATTACGGACGATTGTTAGAACACAATTGTTCGAACACAATTGTTCGAAAACCATAGTTCGAAAAACAGTTGTTCGAAGCAACAATTATTCGAAGTTATAATTGTTCGAATGAACAACCAACTAAATAAAATCTTAGTTGCCAAGACGCAAATACGAAGACGTAAATAAGAAGGTTAGCCTCTTCATTTAAACTATAACATTTATAGTGCTGCAGTTAAACCACCCTTAAAATGGCAGAGTTTGTTTCTAGTGAGAAAGGAAAGCCAATGCTCTTAGTGAATGGGTTTTTATATGTAAGAGACAAGCAAGTGAAAGCAAGAGTGTACTGGAAATGTCAAAATTTTAAAACATACTGCAAAAGTCGTGTCACAACGGAGAGTGATGAAATAGTTTGTTCCCCGTGACCACAACCATGCCGGTGATGCTACAGATATTGAAGTGCGCAAGTTTATAGAAAAAGTTAAAATTGACGCAAAAACCACACGTGATTCTCCTCATTACCTAATTTCCAATGCAGCATCCGATTTAAGTGCTACTGCAGCTACTGCCTTACCAAGTACTTATAGCATTAAACGAAGTATTCGTCGTGCACGTCAAAATGAAAGTTGTGGTTTAGCTATACCAAACCATAGGAGGGAAATCATGTTTACAGAAGAATACACGAAAACAAATAAGGGTGATAACTTTTTGATGTTTGATTCTGGTCCAACCGATGACAACGATAATTTTTTCAACTGAGAAGAATTTGAACGTGCTAACTTCATGCCGGAATATATATATGGATGGTACATTCAAAACTGTTCCAATCGTATTCGAACAATTGTATACCGTTCACGGTGTGAAAAATGGCTTTTCTATTCCACTAATCTTTGCTCTGCTGCCAAACAAGAAAGAAGAAACTTACATCAAATTTCTTAGGAACGTAAAAGCAATGGCCCCATCCTTGAATATCGACTCTGTAACCAGTGATTTTGAACCTGCCATGATAAATGCAATTAAGGTAGAATTGAACTTAGTAAGTCATTACGGTTGCTTTTTCCACTTGGGGCAGTGCCTATACAGGAAAGTTTGTGCATCTGGTTTAAAAATGAGGTACGATACTGATGCTCAGTTTGCATTGAATATCCGTCTGCTGACAGCTCTAGCATTTGTACCAGTTGCCATGGTGATTGAATCATTTAATGAATTAATGGACGCAAATGTATATGAACCTGAAGCTCTACCAGTAATTGATTACTTCGAAGACACATGGATTGGTCGACCATCCAGACGCAATGCCCGCCGTGCGCCTAAATTTGCAATTAGTATGTGGTCCTGCTTTGAGAGAGTGCAACAGAATTTACCGAAGACCAATAACGCTGTTGAAGGGTGGCATCGCGCTTTTCTACAACAGGTTTCAGCCAATCATCCGACTATATGGAAATTTTTATCAGCGCTCAAAAGGGAACAAGCCTTGAATGAAATTTACATTGAAAAATTATTGAGTGGATTTCATAATGACAAAAGTAAAAAAAGGTTTAAGGACTGTGCAAAGCGGCTGAAATCATTAACCGAAGCCTTTGACGAGTATCCGAATGCAGTTGATTATTTACGTGCAGTTGCCCATAATTTGCAACTATAGTTTACATTGACTTTCATATGCTTCTATCCTGTTTTATTGATAAAGATTTTTAACTTTGAATAACGTATGAATAAAGATTTTTAACTTTTAATGTTTTTTTAATACTTTTTGTTTTTCGAACTATGGTTTTCGAACAATTGTGTTCGAACAATTATAACTTCGAATAATTGTTGCTTCGAACAACTGTTTTTCGAACTATGGTTTTCGAACAATTGTGTTCGAACAATTATAACTTCGAATAATTGTTGCTTCGAACAACTGTTTTTCGAACTATGGTTTTCGAACAATTGTGTTCGAACAATCGTCCGGCAACGGTCCAGAATAGCTGTTTTTCCTTATCTTGAAGGTAAGGTATTTTCTTTCTTCAACAACATAAACAACAACCAAATTTTTCCTTAAAATTTCAAGTCCCTGATGACCAATTTGAATAAGAAAAATGGATATAAAATTTGGGTTTATAAAATTATTAAAATACTTAAAATAAAGTCAACATAATTAGATGATTTAATATATAAATTATAAAGTACAACTTAATATAGAATTATTATTAATATAGAGTAGGAGATTACAATAGTTTATAATATTTAGAGATTGGCTAGTTAGTGAAAATGTAAATTTATGGGCAACTTAACTTATTAAGCTTTGCCTTTTTCGTGAATGTAAATAAAAATTGAAAATGAAAAAGTTTATTGGCAGACCATAGTCCATATAACAAATATTAATAATACGAACTGACAATAGAATACAATGACAATTCAAATAATAAGGATTGAAATACAGTTAATGAGACAGTACAGTAATGTCGAAGACAAGTGGAGTTTAAGATAATGAGTTTAAGATAAACTTTTGACGGTTGTCATATCCTATTCTTTCCTGACATACCTTTGTTACTAGGTTCACTGCCCTTTCCGCACTTTGACTGTGGCATGGAAAAGAAGCTATCTCCAGTGGTTTACATCGAGCCTGTAGTAGCTCATCGTCGCTAAAATTGTTTAGCAGCGGTGGAGGAGTAATGATCTCTTTTTGCCAATCGATCATCTTATCTCTGTGTAGTCAGTAAATTGGAAATTGAGGGTTCGAGGCAACTCAAAGTTCCTGGTACCTGAAAATCCTGTTCGTGAAAGAATGATTTTCTGAATAGCTTGCTCCCTAATTTCTAGTCTATTGTCAGTTACCATTGATATGAGTATATTTTCTGGATGGGCAAAGTGGGTGTTATTCTTTAATACTGGTTCTATGATTGATCTATGTTGTTTATTTAAATTTCGAAGCAAGCACATTAAATGCCAAAAGTTATATGCACCATCAGTTGCATTAGGATGAGATTTTATCCAAAACCACCCTGGAGCATAGAACTGCATAATAATCTTGACTATATCTTGAAGGTTTTTATCAGGATTTGGCGTTGAGATATACAGTATTGTGCAAAAGTCAGAGACCACTGTCGATCTGATAACTATTAGATAATCTGTTGTATGAAAATTGGTTTTGATACTAAAATACATATTAACTAGAACCTCTGGTTCATATTAACGTATAACTAAGTTATGACTTAAGTGTATAAAGTTGTATAAGCTGGATGACCCTTTAGTCTGTATAAATTGGACTTGAGGGTTGATTCATTATATTACTTATAACGCATGTGTTTAAAGATCTAGCGAACTATTACTGATGGATCTGCAGTAAATGCTCCTAAGCTATTGTTATATCAATATTTACAATTAAAAGTACTGACATATTCACTTAAATTCTGCAAAACAAATTTATCCAAAACTTTTCTCATTATAATCCTAATTCATGCTTTTTTTTTTCTTTCACAGGCTTAAGAAATGACAAAAAGTACAATTTCTGATGAGATTACATATAAAATAATACATTTGCATGATGAGGGACTGAGTCAAAGAAAAATAAGAATCAATAGGCGTTTCCAAAACTGGTGTACAAAATATCTTGGCTCGTCACAGCTCAAATGGAACCCCAGCTGATCGCCCTAGATCAGGGAGGCCCTCTAAGCTTTCTCCATCTGATCTACAATATCTAAAGATTACTTCCCTTCGAGACAGACGCAAATCCAACACTTCACTTGCAGCAGATCTCTAAAAAACAATAGGTGTCTCAGTTGATCCCTTTACTGTATGAAGGAAACTTAACTCAGTAGGTCTTAAAAGACATGTTGCAGCAAAAAAGCCACTTTTAAGGAACAGAAATAAAGAGAAGAGAAGAAAATGTGCTTTGGAACACAAGTATTGGACATCTGAGACCTACTGAATTAAGCTTCCTTCGTACAGTAGAAGGATCAACTGAGACACCTGTTGTTTTTTCGAGATCCGCTGCAAGTGAAGTGCTGGATTTGTGTCTGTCTCGAAGGGAAGTAATCTTTAGATATTGTAGATCAGATGGAGAAAGCTTAGAGGGCCTCCCTGATCTAGGACGATCAACTGGGGTCCCATTTGATCTGTGACGAGCCAAGATTTTTTGTACACCAGTTTTGGAAACGCCTGTAGATTCACTTATTTTTCTTTGACTCAGTCCCTCACCATGCAAATGTATTATTTTATATGTAATCTCATCAGAAATTGTACTTTTTGTCATTTCTTAAGCCTGTGAAAGAAAAAAAACAGCATGAATTACGATTATAATGAGAAACGTTTTGGATAAATTTGTTTCGCAGAATTTAAGTGAATATGTCAGTACCTTTAATTGTAAATATTGATATAACAATAGCTTAGGAGTATTTACTGCAGATCCATCAGTAATAGTTCGCTAGATCTTTAAACACATGCGTTATAAGTAATATAATGAATCAACCCTGAAGTCCAATTTATTCAGACTAGAGGGTCATCCAGCTTATACAATATACAACTTTATACACTTAAGTAATAACTTAGTTATACGTTAATATGAACCAGAGGTTCTAGTTAATATGTATTTTAGTATCAAAACCAATTTTCATACAACAGATTATCTAATAGTTATCAGATCGACAGTGGTCTCTGACTTTTGCACAGTAGTGTATAATAGAAGGATCCTGTTGGCTAGAGTTAGCCAGCGAGCATGGTGAAGGGTACGTGGGGATCAAGTGGACAGATCTTGAGAAGTGTCTCCAGTTTACACTGCCAGACACATATCATAGAGATATCTTTGATCACTGCTTAGCTCCTTCACAACATTTGCTGGAATTTCTTTAATGTTTCCCTTTACGCCAGACTATTTGACTACCTCCAATTTTGTTAAATCTGTTTTCAGTTTATTCCCAATTGAACCCACAAAAGTATTTGGACCTGTTGTTTTACCATCAATGGCTTTGTAGACGTGCATAAAAGACAGCTCATTCAAATGCAAGAGGCACACCAACCACTGCACTGGTCTGTTAAGATGAATTTCAACCAGTTTTATGGCTCCAATTTTTCCTGTATTTACAGGAGTACCATCACACAGTAAAGCTTTGATAATATCTGAGCTGTTCGAGTCTGTAATAATAGTTATCAACTCTTCTGCTATGCAGTGAACAGTTCCATTATCTGGTGTGACATGGTCTACATAGATGCTTCCAGGTTCTTTCACAATAACCTAGTGTTCTTCTTTTATCTTTCCACTTTTACTGTAGTTAATGTGTTACCTTTCCTTCCATCAAATCCAAGGCACTCCATCTTCAGATTTTTGGATTTAGACCTAAAAATATTTGTTTCACCCATGCGATTTCTTTCTCTTTCTAATTTCTTTCTGTCAAGCATGTTGGTGTGGTTAAGGATCCCCATATCTTTTAAAGCTGCATTGACTATTGCAGCTGCAGCCCTACAACTTGCACGATAACGATCTGCTGTCAATGCTAGCTTTTTATAGGAGTGTCTGTTCTGAATATTCTCAGTCAACTCTAAATCGGCCTCATAATCTACATCCTGACTCTCGTAAATCTACATCCATGTCTTCTTCGGTATTTTCTATAAATTCCGATGGTAAAACATTGGTGACTTCAGTTATTTCTTCTTGTGCTTTTAGTTGACGGTTTTGTGCTTCTTGGGCTCATGCTAAAGATCTCTTCTTTGGTGAACTAGCTATGCGATCAATTGGTCCTAACTGATTTTTTCTTTGTTTTTGACCCACAAAAGACTCCCATTCTGCCATTGGTATTTTATCCTTACACCTGCAAGATTTCCTATCAACTCCTTTATCATAGCATTCACAAGAAGATATATCAAACATTTCATCATACTGAGCTACTTTTAAGGCAAACTTTCATTTCTTCGATGTAACGGCACCTTGTTTAATTTTGAGGCTTCTTCTATTAGTCGATTAACTTTAAGATAGATACCTTTGGTGTTAATCGTAGGAAAAGAAAATTTCATCCAAATGTCTTCAATATCTTTCACAACAACCCTGTAACAATCATTAGTAGTTGCTGATCCTTTTGATTTAACTTCTTCACGACAGCGCACAAAAAGGTAGTGTCTCACAACATCTGCTTTCGAAGGAGTCATGGCTGCTGGGAATTCCGTAGGATATCCAAAGGCTGCATTTAAGGACTTGCTTCTAGTAGTCATAGTTTATATTCAGAAGTAAAATCAAATTATATGTAATTTATAATTTATGATAATTGAAATTATAATTAAAGCAAAAGCAAATTATTTCTATTTATCTGAAAAATTATTTCTATTTATCTGAAACATAAAAATAGCATGCATTAAACAAACAACTTATCATGTAACATATAACAACATTAAACATATGCAAATATGAAGGTAAAAAAGGGAGGAGGGGCATGTGATAGGGATAGTAGGGTAGAAAATGCTTGATTTTTTAATATTTTGTTAAAGTGATTAAAAAAACTTTCTCACATAGTGTACTTTTTAAGAAATAAAATTTTTTCCCATTTAAATATATGCAAATATGAGGGTAAAAAAGGGGGGAGTATGTGCTAGGGGTAGCACATGCTTGATATTTTACTATTTTGTTAAGATGATAAAATGAAACTTCTCATATAGTGTACTTTTTAAGAAATATAAAAATTTCCTATTTTCGACCCAGCCTATTATGTAGTCTTGCTTTGTACAAATTTAATTTCTAACGTTATTTCTACATAAAAACACATTTCCATTGAATTCAAAGGTGTCCTCAGACTTACAGTATGACCAGTTTATTCAATACTTTACATGTTCTTTCATTAACTTCGAAATAAAATGAGTTAAAGCGTAAACTATTTGCGATTCATTTTAAAATACTGTATAACACAGAATCTTTATAAAACTATAATTTCCAAAGTAAAACCAGTCCGGCCCCGGGAGCCGATCGGCACTCTGACCGTGCCACACAACAGGCCGTCGACTGCCAGTCTGGTCAACCGTAGACAGCCCGCACACGGAGATTTGAGGAAGTTTGGTCACCAGCGCGTTGATGTTTTGGTTTGACGTCGCCTCTTCTTCGTGTTGACGTGTCCCGCGCTGGAGGATACAGCCACTGTTAGAAGCTTCCTCGTCAGCTGCTAACACTTTTTTCACGTTCTAGCTAACTGTTCAGAGGATTTTTTATAAACAAATCTCAGTTTTCTGCTCAAAACGGCTCTTTCTATTTTTAAAATTGATTATATAATTATTCAAGGAAGGAAGATGTTGACTTCTATTTTGCGGCAACAGTTGATGATATTTACGTTACTTTATTGATTAATGAAAGTGATTAGGCTCTTCAAGTTATAAAAGATTTCTTTCGTAATAATTGATAAATACGAAACACAAAACGTATATGCAAACAGGATGATGTTGCTTAGACTACTCAAGTTGATGAAGTTTTCTCTTTCTCATGAAATGAAGTTTATACTGCTGATGTCCACGGTTCTTCTTTTCGTACTTTCTTGATCTGAGTGCGCGTTACGGAAAGAAGAATTTATACCTTCGTTTCAACGGTGTCCTCTCCCTCCGTCCGTTGTGGGAGTGGAATGCCTCTCTCGTCTAAGGATATAAATGACGACTTACCTTTTTCAGTCTTTATTTCACAAGGATAGATCACTTTTAAAATATTAGATTTCTTTTGCAATGCAGAGTAATTAGGAAATCAAATCCTTAACACGCCACTTGCTTAGAGAGTTATTAACGAACCAAGGACCTGAGCTGAACCGGCTGCCCAAAGGGCGAGGCACGCACTCGCCAGAGGGGTGAGACTTCGACTGCCCTCTCAAAGTGTTTGCACTCTGCCCTGGAGAAACTCCTATGGTGCCACGTTTACAAAAGATTATTAAAATTGCAAAGTCCTACTCTAATAATGATATTAGCAAAAGAATTTATATAATTGTGGTACTACAGTTAACTCTTTTATGTGATTTATAATAGTCGAAAAGGACATTTAGAATTTAGGAATCTCCGTTTAAGATTATAGACGTGGCAGTGGCATCTGTGGAGAGCATCGTTAGGCTTATCGAAAAAGGATGCCAAGCAATGGACTGAGCAGTGAGGCACTTTATACAATATTAAAAAATTAAAGATTAATACTTTAATTTATACAAACAGAATAAAAGAATTAATACATTAATTTAGACAAACGATATTTTTAAATTTTAACAAAAATGTATTTTCCTGTGGAAAACCTTTTACACACACCACACACACACACACACACACACACAGACATATATATATATATATATAGGAAACCACAGAACTAATGATGTGCATGAAACAAGTGCTCTCATCATAAAAAACAAAAAAGATTAGTATTGCCATTTACCATTACTTATTTGGACTATAGTGAATTAATTTAATATCGTAGAAGAGTCCCTTGTTCCATGCGCATTAGTTGTGTGTACTTCATAAAAGTTATCTCAGGGAACAATTCTAAAATATATATATTATATATATATATATATGGGAATGAACTCAGAATGGTCCTCTGAGTTTTTTATGATACACACAGACCGTGCATGGAACAAGGAACTCTTCTGGGATAATTAAATCCACTATAGTCCGAATAAGTAATGGTAAATGACAAATACCATAGTTTTTTTTTTCATGATGTTAGCCCGACGTGGGCAACGGGTCACTCGCAAAGAGGTCCTATAAATATAGCTTCCCTCACCAGCTATCTGCAAAGCTGGATCCTGTCTGTTGCAGATAGCTGGTGAGGGAAGCTATATTTATGGGACCTCTTTGCGAGTGACCCGTTGCCCACGTCGGGCTAACATCATGAAAAAGAAAAACTATGGTATTTGTCATTTACCATTACTTATTCGGACTATAGTGGATTTAATTATCCCAGAAGAGTTCCTTGTTCCATGCACGGTCTGTGTGTATCATATATATTATAATATATATATAATATATATAGGTGTGTGTGTGTGTGTGTGTGTGTGTGTGTGTGTATGTAGTGACCAACGGAAGATGCAGAGACGTTGGCAAACACCTTAACAATATGCCATCAACACAATTAGCGATATAACTCATCAACTCAAACACGATCAAGATGACGTCACACAAGCACAACTAAGATGACGTCACATCGCCAGGATTCACTCAAGGCATGTCCTCATGCCTTGCCTTGCGCTTCAATTTAGTTACAAGGACCTCTGGACGCACCTCGATTTCTCTCCCTTCGAACACCAGCTTCTTCACTGACCCACGAGCTAACACCATGTAAACATCATTCGTGCAAGCCCCACTCGGGCTGGGTGTCATTGACCGAACTTTATTATATATAGACTAACCATTTACCGCGCGCGTCATAATTCCAAGTGTATACATTTATTGCAACTGTAAAACCGTAAACGACATTTTTCTGCCTCATTCATAACTCATTAATCGCAACTGTAAACGACATGTTTCTGCCTCATTCATAACTCATTAATCGCAACTGTAAACGACATGTTTCTGTCTCATTCGTAAACCATTTTATTTTGTGTAATAAAGGACAAAACTTCATTCTATCAATCAATGTAATCAATAACTTAATTAGTAATATTATTTGCTTGGGTGTAATCCAAGCTGGTAACCTCGGCCAATGCATTCATCATTGATTATATTATTTATCACAGGCCTGCGATGGATGGTTTTGTTATTCGAAATATTTTATCACTTATATAGTAATTTTTGCACGCTCATTCAGAAAATAATATTCATTTTTCGCCATCACGTACAGATTTTTCACAAAATGTCATATTTCATATTACTTATGTAAGTAATTTTCATTAAATTTTGATTAAAAACTACTGCCTATAAATGCTTATAAATGCTTGGTTTCACCAAGACATCAAAGAAATGGAGAAGAGATATCAGGAAAGGTGGAACATCAGCATGATGGCTGATTAATTATTGCTGGATGTTGAAACGGGATACTCCAGAATTATTACATAAAAGAAAAGGAACAGCGTGTACATTCGAGGCATAGATCTCACAAGAAAACTCAGGACAAATAAAGATGAATATGTAATTGACGTTAATAGTCTTCTTTCCTTTTAAAGTTGTTTGCATTTGTAATTAGTATAACAAAGCGAAATAGGTACCTAATGTAAATTGAAATAAATAATATTTATTTATGTTGTTGTTTTTTTCCTTCCAGTTTGCTGAAAATCCTTACGTGATAGAAAAAAATGGACACCTTATTCGAAATCAGCGGAGTTGAAATATATAAAATCAGTTATTAGTAAGAAAACAACTCTTACAAAGTTTTCATTCGCAGGGCAGGCCTGTGTTACTAATAACAATCACTTATAACCGTAATTATAAACATCATTCCTTATAGTACCGATTTACGCACCAAACATGGGTACATACCTGGCCATTAAATACATAATTATAAATTTATAAATTGGTAATATATATATATATATATATATATATATATATATATATATATATATATATATATATATAGAGGGTGTATCAAAAGTCCGTTCTCAATGACACTTTGCGTTAATAATATTTTGTATTTAGAGTTCACGTAATTGACGATATGGATGAGTATACAGATCAAAAGAAGGTGAGAATTGTTTTGCTTCATGTTCCATGCCAGAAGGAAGCATGTCACTTACAGTATTCCATGAACGACACCCTGATACGTCATTGCCACGTCAGCGAATTAAGGTGTCGTTCATAGAATAATTGACATGCCTCCCTCTGGCTTCTACCAGCAACATGTAGCAAAACCGATTTCACCTTCTCTTGATCTATATAGTCACCCATAAAGTCATTTATCTGAACTCTAAATAAAAAGTATTATTAATGCAAAATACCTATATAAGAACGGACTTTTGATACACCTTGTATATATATACAGAAGGCTGACGAAGGTAAATAAACACCTTCGGTTTTTTTCCATAGTTTTCGATTTGATATTAAAAGTAAAATGTAAATAATAACACATTTATAAAATCACTATATTTAGAAACACGTTTTTTTACCCTTCGCATTATGTAAAACTCACACGTTCTGGCATTCCATGTGTGTGTGTATGTGTGTGTTCTCAGAATACAAGTTGTTTCACATAACTGTTCGGGCAGCGCCAGACAGCGTGAACACTCCATTAATTCGTGGGTTCGAACCCTAATACCGCCTAAAGTTGGGCGGTTGTGTTTGTTGTGTCTTACGTGTGAGGATACGGAGAGTGGAACAGAAATCTTCACCACTTTTGTTTCGAACAAAAACAATTTCAAGGATAGATTTTGGGGAATTCCACATCATTTGTCTTTTAAGTCGCTGTAACCTAAATAACAGATCGAGGCTCAGGGACCGCCATGGACATTCTCGGATTAAATTTTGTAAGATAAGTATGG
This sequence comes from Bathynomus jamesi, assembly GCA_023014485.1. Taxonomy (NCBI): domain Eukaryota; kingdom Metazoa; phylum Arthropoda; class Malacostraca; order Isopoda; family Cirolanidae; genus Bathynomus; species Bathynomus jamesi. The sequence continues at coordinate 765,705 of JAJOZX010000920.1, read as the reverse complement.
GAGATAAGGAAAGCAGAACAGAAAACTTCACCTTTATGCTTCAGCAAAAATAATTTTTAAGTTAGTTAACTCTGCTTAAATCATCTTTTAACCCTTTATAACATTAAAAAAGCAAGGGTCAGGGGCGAGCGAAGCGAACCCCCTATAGTTATTATTATTATCATTATTATCATTATTATCCCCCCCATATATATATATATATATATATATATATATATATGGGGAGGGGGAGGAATGTGGCTTCTTGCGATTTCATTGCAATCATGAATTACTATACAGGGTGTACATAAAGTCAGGATCTATTTTTGTGAAGCACTTGGAAATTATATGGAATTCAATCATAAAATGATAAAGTGGTAACATTTATTAAATAATTAAGAGTAAGATTCGACGTGACGCCCATCAGTATCCCTGCACAGCTCAAATCGTTCCGCAGCATTTCTAAACACATTCTGGAGCATTTGCGGGGTTATGTTATCTGCAGCAGTTCGTATACGTGTACGTAAGTTTTCAAGACTCGTAATCTTCGTCTGATAGACGTGCGATTTGATAAAGCCCCATGCAAAGAAATCTAAAGGGGTTAAATCTGGTGATCTCGCTGGCCAAGGTCTGTTGCTTCCGCGTCCGATCCAGCGATTTGGAAAACGTCCATTTAGATAATCCTGAACAATTTTGGCATAGTGACAAGGAGCACCATCATGTTGATAGACGACGGTACTAACAATCCTATCCTCAATCAGCTGAGGTTCAAGGAATTGCTGCAACATGTCCAGATAAATAAGCCCCGTAACTGTAGCTTCAGCAAAGAAAAAAGGACCATAAACCTTAGATTTTGTTAAACCCATCCAGACATTAACTTTAGGTGAGTCTCTTTCCCAATTTTGGACGAAATCATTCGGTCTTTCATCTGCCCAAATTCGACAGTTATGGCGATTTACTTTTCCACACGTATGGAAAGTGGCTTCATCACTAAAGAGAATGTTGTCCATTAAATTATTACTCCAAATTTGTTCTACGAGATCAGCACACACAGCACTTCGTCGAGGGAAATCTTCCTCATGTAAATCATGTAAAACCTGCAAATGATAGCTTTTCTTCTGCAAATTAACTTTCATAATTTTGTGCACAGATGACGTCGGGAGGCCGAGTCTGTGTGATGCAGCACGAACGGACGTACGTGGCTCCTCAGTGATAATTCCGCGTACTGCATTCACGGTAAGATCTGACATACACGGTCGTCCTGATCTTGCTTCATCATTTACAGATCCTGTTCGTTTAAATTTGTTCACCAATTTTCGTATTGTCTTGTCTATTGGCCCCGGCTTATGAAATCTCCTTCTAAACTTCTCTCTGATGTCATAGTAATTTGGCGAATCGAGGGAAAGAAATACAATTGCCACACGCTCTTCTGTATTCATTCTAAGGGCTTCTGAAAAGGAAAATTAGAAAAAAATAATTATTTCACAAAAATAGATCCTGACTTTATGTACACCCTGTACTTTACATTTAAATATTTCTCTCACGAAGTGCGCATCTCGAATCAGGAAACCTTTTGCTTTCTCTGAATGACTTTCTCCACCCTACAGTCTCTCTTGTGGGTGGAGTTATCGTGATGATCCAGGGAAGTTCCAGCATAAGTTGCCAAATATTATTTAAAAGTTTTATGTTTATGTTTATAATTATGGTCTAAGCAATTTATTTGCAATAATATTTGGTAATGAAATAGTTTATATGAACGTCTTACTAGAAAAAATTAGTATTATATTTTTAATAGCACAAAATAGTAAATAAAATAAGAAGTTACTATGCTAAAAATGATGACTGAAAATTTATTTGAGTCATGTAATAATGGCATCTAATTGGTTTCTGAAGGATATTTAATGTGTAACACATTTCTTCGTGTTACAGACTGCGAGTGAACCTTAGTAGTTTAGCAGTGAAATTGCTTAATAATTTAAGTTTTTAATATTTATAAAACTATATTTTGAAACTATATTCAATATGAGAATTGGTGTCCATTATCTCTTTTTCGCTTGCTTCATAAATGTGACAGTATCCATACCATCACCAGCTGGATCTAACCAGCAGCGTCTGTTCTTTCCTAGTGAAAATCTGACGGATTCAAACTGCAGTGTTTCAGATGGCTCAATTTACTTTGAAGGAAAGTGTAACTCTCTTTTAACAGGGGCATCTTGCGCCGAAGGAAAATGGCTCGTTATAAACGGAGAAACACTGCCAGAGTGTGTCATTAGACCTTGTCCCGCAGGAGAATTGCTCTACAGGGAAAAGTGTGTGAGTATTGACGATAATAGCTGTGGCCGTTATGAAATCTTGTACGTCGATTTCACAGGTGATGTATATTGTGACTGTCAACCCGACTTCATTTATGATGAAGAACAAAGGCGATGCTATGCGGAACACGAACGAGGGTCATGTGCTTTTGCCGAATATTTGGAATTAGATTCTAGAGGCATGGTACGATGTGTGCCAAATCCATGTAAGAGGGAAGATCTGGTTCAAGATCCAAAAACAAAAATATGTCATATCAAATTATTTAAGGGTTCGTGTTCGCCCGCAAAAAACTTTACTTTAGTACTGTATGATAACGGAACCGCACTTTGTATTTCAATTGATATACGCAACATGTTTGTAATACCTGCTTTGACTTCCTGTCCATCAGGATCCAAACGAAATTATTTTCGCAACTGTCAAACAGTTTACCGACTGGGCCCTCAAAATCCCCATTCTTATAGAGTGCCATCCCAATATACATCGAAATATTTCTCGTGCCCCTCATCTTACACAAGATACCCAGATGGATCATGCAGGAAAGTCAATTCACGCTTTGAGGGATAACTGAAAAATATGCCGCCTAATATTACGCTATGTACGTATGGACGACCGCCCTCTGTGTTCAAACTAAAAGACAAATTATTGTAGAAATAAAGTGCATGTATCATGTATTTTTGTTTTCTGTATAACGACTTTTTGGAGGGGGGGGGGGCTTGTCTTTCGTCTGCAGTAATCTATAATTATTTAAGTTTCCATTAATAGTTAACCAATTTCCAGTATCCGATATTTCATTAATAATTTATCTGTGTGTTATTGGAAAGATCTAATTTAGCCAGACGTAATAATGCTGAAGAATATACTTTACCATTTTTACCCATAAATTGTCAAAATTTAAAAAATAGTATAAAAATATTTTTAGCAATTTTTGTCGAAAGTTTAACTCTCGACAAAAATTGGTCATATAATGTTCTAATTGAAAAGGTCAGTGATTGTATACAATAAGTCAATGACAAATTCTCACTGTATGTGTTTATAATATTTTATATTATAGATATTTTGTTGAATAGTCTCCACGCCTTGTTTCTTTGCATTGTTTTTATTTTTTGTTGATTGTCAGTGTAAGTCATTTTTATTCGTTCTACTTCAGTATTTCATGTTTTCATACACGAAATATGTTTCATTGTGATAATAATAATATTAATAATAATAATAATAATAATAATGAATTATGAGAGTAGATAAATTTGTTCTTAACTTATATTTCTCTCGTTTTTCTTTCCTTATATAAACCCATCTTTATACACGAAGAAAGCGGTACATGAAAGAAAAGAAAAAACAAGTTGAAAGAACCTCTTACCTTTTTCAGTGTAAATATACACAAATCACGTGAGCAGAATTTGAAGAAATTCTCTTAATATGAAAACACTATATTTACTTTACTCTTAAGATTTATACCGTGATTTTTTTCAATAAAACTTTAATTATGTTAAAAGTTTGAAAGAATTAAAACTAATGAAGCGTTCATTCATTTTGTCTTTGAGGAATTTCACGTCAAAGTGCTCATATTTTAAAGCTTTGATAAAAGTACATCAAGAAAGCCTAGAATGATAGGAATGTACTTGTTATTGGAACGGGTACATTGGCGTTACTTTGGGGAGGAAACACAAACGCGTGGTGTATCTTGCTCCTGAGAAATCATGCACCCGGAGTGTGTAATGTAAACTAACGATACAGACACAAAAATAAATATACAAAGGACACCAAACAGCAACCGACCGGCTGGTCCCTACGAAGCTCTTTTTAAGAAGGAGGGTTAAAAGAAGTAAGAAAATTTAAAGACGAGTGAAAGTTTCAAAGCAAAGCAAAGAAGTTGAGAGGTAGGAAACAATTTAAAGATGAAGTGAACATTTTAAAGTAAAGAGGAGGGAATCCAAGTGATAATTCTACGACATTTCTATGCGCTAAAATATGCTTCCAACTGGGGGGGGGTTTAAGGCAAGATAAGCATCTAGTTTCTTTTTAATTAAAGGATTCAATCGAATCACTTTGAACTATGCTGGTTGGCAATCCATTCCACAAATTAACAATACGATTGAAGAAAAAAATGTTTAGCTGCATTAGAATTAAAATGTTTATCCACTAATTTGGAACCATTACCGCGAGTTCTGTCTGCATTCCTGAAGGTGAAACATTTTTTGGCGTTGACAATATCAAAACCTTTAATCATTTTAAACACCTGGATTAAAAATTCAAATGATCTACCAATAAAGTCTAAGATTCTGTTTGCTTTTCTGACCGCTTCGATACATGCACTCGGTTAATCTGAGTGTTGATAACAATAATACCTAAATCTTTCTCTTCTGTAACACTCGATATTGTCTTGTCGCACATAAAATACTTTTCTTTAAAATTGTTTCTACCGATATGCAACGTTTTACATTTATCTCTATTAAAGTTCATTTGCCAAATTTCTGCCCACTCGAGTTATTTATTAGTATCTTCTTGAATCTGCAAACGTTTTGTCGCTGATTTTGTTCGTCGCCCAAGTTTGGTATCATCCTCAAATTTTGAAATTATACTCTTAATTCCCATGTCGATGTCATGTGAATCAGACTGTTCATTGGGTTATGATAACATAGAGCAATGTTGCTTCCACTGGGGATGAGTCACGTATGGGAGGCCTCGTTGGTACGTTGACCCTCTATATACTTTTGTCCTGCTTAGCTGATCTTTCCCTGTCTCATATACCTCGTGAGCAGCCCAGCATGCTCTCAAACACACTCTTTTCCCTCTAGAGGCCTTGATTTCGGATCTCTCCTTTTCCTTTTGGGTGGGAGGGGCATTTTTGCGGGCGTTTGTCCTTGACTCCTTCCTGCATAAAAAAAAATACTTGACAAGAATATTACGAGCTGAATATACCCCTGAAATGGATATATGATGGAACAGTGTTTTGTGTAAAATATCTTTCCTGCACCTTAAACTTAAGCTAGTGAGATGTGTATCTCGAGCAGTGACAATATATATATATTAGTGGTTGACCGGATATCCGAATCCGCATCTGCGGATATCCGCACCATTTTTAACATCCGCATCCGCACTTCTGACTGCGGATGTGATGCGGATATTACCTCTAATAAATTATGCAATTTACAATTAAATTAGCTTATAAAGTAGCTTATAAGGCCCAGTCATGCACATTTCATGTAAAGTATTAATTATTAATGAACAAACAAATATATAAACCTCAAAATATAAATACGTGGTAACACAGAAAATTGAATGAAACTTGTTTCATTGAATTTTCTGTGGCTGAAACTCTTGAGAAAGTTATTATTTTTATCATAATGAAAATATTAATTTTAATTCTTATGCATTGCCTGCCATAAGAGTAATATCACGAAATTTGAAAAAATTATGTCATATATTCATAATTCTATATTATATTGATAGATTAACTAAATATCCGCATCCGCATCCTCGGATATTGAAATAAAAAATCCGCATCCGCAGATGTTGAAAAACTGACATCCGGTCCACCACTAATATATATATATATATATATATATATATATATATATATATATAGTATACACAATATCACGCATGAATTTTGTATAAAGCAAAAATGCTCCCACCAAGATTCGAACCCCAACACCTGTTAAGTCGAAAGTGGAATGAAATGCGTTATATGTTTCTCGGGTGTTTGAAGGTATGCCAGGTTGTACCAACTTCTACTTTGTCGTAGCATAATGGTCAGTGCCCTCACCTTTTATTGAAGAAATGTTTGGTGTATGAATGTGTGTATATAATATATATATATATATATATATATATATATATATATATACTTCAATCAACACAATAAAATATATATTTTCTCCGTTTCAAATTTAATTCTAAGCATATTCCTGAACACTTTTTCTAAGCATATTCCTGAACACTTTTGATATATCAATTTGGTTTACCACCCCCATTCCCCCTACCGCGTTGTCCTTCCCTGTTAGCGTGTTCCTTCCTTGTTTGAACATAATTACTGTGTATTCTTAACCTTAACTAACGCTAAATATCACACGCGTCACATGCGCTGAAGTTGGCTGTGACGCACATATTATCTCTCAACGTTTACATGGGGAAAAAACCTGTTTCGGGTGTTTGCAAATTCCAGATCCTGGCATGCCTATCAAGAAAAAGTGATAAGTAGGAGATATACTGTGTGTGTGTGTGTGTGTGTGTGTGTGTGTGTGTGTGTGTGCGCGCGCGCGCGCGCTCGCGGGTGGGTGATTTTTGCGTGTAACTGTTAGAACTGATTCAATGCATTAATTTTTAAACACCTGAAAGTTTTAGTTACGAAAAACACGTAAAAAAATTGAAGTGGAATATTCATTTGTCATAAATCACAACTATTTTAAATCTAAGATCTGATACGTCATTAATTCAATTTACACATCGACAAAGGAACACCCGCAACCAGACATCAAATTAAATGAAAGGGAATTTACTCTTTGAAAGAGTTTCTGGAAATGAGTATAGGTTTTATCATACACCAGTTTCGTGAATGATTAATATCATTCTATTAATAAATAATGAATCAACAGATTTACCTTGAAAGTCCTTGTTTCTTAAGATATATATATATATTACAGGGTGTCCCATAAGTCCGGCATCATAGGAAAAATAATAAAAAAGGCAAAACAAAAGCTTTTATTTAGAGAACGTGCTCAATATGTCCACCATTGTTTTCAATACACAAATTCAGACGTGATACCCAGTCAGCAAGCACACGGTGAATGATGTCAGGAGTAATAGTGTTACATGTCCCAATAATGCGCTGCCGAAAATGTTCAACACTCCTAATTTTCTCCGTGTATACCAGCGCTTTGAAGTGGCCCCAGAGATAAAAATCTAGTGGCGTGAGATCCGGGCTTCTAGCTGGCCATTCCACAGACCCTCGACGTCCTATCCAATGACCAGGGAATTGTTGGTACAGGTAGTCCCTTACTTGGGTGCTGTAATGTGCAGGAGCGCCGTCTTGCTGGAACCATGTTGGGAAATTTCCTTCTTCGTTCAAGACACTGGGAAATGCTTCTTCCTTGAGCATACGTAGGTAGGTGCCTCCAGTGACATGTTCATCGAAAAAGAGGGGGCCTATGATGCGATCCTTCCAAATGCCACACCATACCATCACCCGAGATGCACCTTGTTCCTTTGAAGAGGTATACCAGTGAGGGTTGTTTTGAGACCAGTGGCGGGTGTTCTGTCGATTTACCTCACCATTTCAATAAAAAACAGCCTCGTCACTGAACAGAATGGTGGACAGGAAAGTGGCATCCCGAGCATATTGTACCGTAGCCCATTCACAAAATTCCATCCGCCGGTCGGGATCATCTTCGCTTAATTTCTGTAGGATCTGATGTTTATATGAATGCCATTTGTGAGCCTGAAGAATGCGATAGATGCTACTTTTCGACACTCCTGTCTCGGCGGACAATCGCCGAAGAGACTTATTGGGACTTCTGTTAAAATGAGCCAGGATAGCAGTCGCTGTATCATCGTCAGTGGACCTCCTTGAAGGTCCACTGCGTGGTTTATCTTCTATGGATCCTGTTTCTTTAAACTTTGCAACAAGTCTGCTAACACAACACTATGTTATTGGCTCGCGGTCTGGATGCAGTCTGTTAAATTCAGCAGCGGCCTCTCTTTGACTCCGATTTCCTATGAGTAGAATTATCTGGATTCGTTCTTCCTTGCTCACAGACATTATGGCCTGTAGAAAAAAAAAAATATGAATTATGGTTTGTAGAAATAGGAAAATATGAATTTCTCCTATGATGCCGGACTTATGGGACACCCTGTATATATATATATATATATATATATATATATATATATATAATATATATATATATATGCTTATGAACCTTATGTTGTTTCGTGCGTTGGTCTCTCTTCACACGGAGGTCAAGCTGGTGGCCCCGCCTCTACCACCCTAAATATATATATATATATATATATATATGGGAATGAACTCAGAATGGTCCCCTGAGTTTTTTATGATACACACAGACAGTGCATGGAACAAGGAACTCTTCTGGGATAATTAAATCCTCTATAGTCCGAATAAGTAATGGTAAATGACAAATACCATAATTTTTCTTTTTCATGATGCTAGCCCGACGTGGGCAACGGGTCACTCGCAAAGAGGTCCCATAAATATAGCTTTCCTCACCAGCTATCTGCAAAGCAGACAGGATCCAGCTTTGGGACATGGATCTAGGGTTTAAAGCAGCCTAGCCCTGCTACATTTAGAACCTCAATATAAGCGAAAGACTCGCTGCCTTCACGTCAGATTGAATACATCAAAGAGAAAGGGGTAACTATTATATTTTTAGGCAAAAAACAAAACTTAAACCTCAACTGGCAGAATTGAGCGTCCACTTTTCAAGGTACATAACATGTCCGTTTCAAGATGGGAATGAACTCAGAATGGTCCCCTGAGTTTTTTTATGATACACACAGACAGTGCATGGAACAAGGAACTCTTCTGGGATAATTAAATCCTCTATAGTCCGAATTAGTAATGGTAAATGACAAATACCATAGTTTTTCATGAAAAAGAAAAACTATGGTATTTGTCATTTACCATTACTTATTCGGACTATAGAGGATTTAATTATCCCAGAAGAGTTCCTTGTTCCATGCACTGTCTCTGTGTATATATATATATATATATATATATATATATATATATATATATATATATATATACGCATTTACATATCGACTATATTTACTGATTTCATAAGATATTTCCACTCGCATATTTTCAGGTCTATACAAACCAATGTAACTTGGGGAATATATAGATGCCATATATAATGTTGTTCTATAATACGAGTATCTAGTCACTCTAGTGTATAAACTTACAGTGGTGCTCATAAGTATTAGTACAGAGAAGTATTTCAGTTATATTCGTCCTTATCTTTTGTGCCATGTATAGGATAGTTATAAAAAGTTTACTTTTCCTTTGGAAAAATTTAACAAATAAAAAAAATTAGTTCAACTCCAACATATAATGTAAAACATCAAAGAATTTCAGGAAAATAAGTAAAGGTTAAAATGCAAAACTTTTCGTACATTTACTTACAAAATTATTTATTTACTATTTTGTGTGCACTTTAAGCTTGAAGAATTTAAATTTTTTATCAGTAGTTGGTTGTTTATTGATTAGAGACTGTTGGCAATTCTGAATTCTAGAATTTTCTCTGTGAATCTTCATGGAAGTCGGATGACTGTACAAGCCATTGGTAAGCAATGGGTCATCGTGGTAAAGAGTTTTCTACAGATCTTAAGAGATCTTTTATTTTTGAACACGAGTCTGGAAAGAGTTAAGAGTAAAGGAATATAGGTGAAGAACATCGAATTCCATTTACGACGGTTGCTGCACTTATAAAGAAATGGAAAGGCTTTGGAACAATCAAAACTCTACCAAGGTATGAACGACCTTCCAAGAATTCAGAATGTACAGCTAGACGGGTTGAAAGAATAGCTGCAGCGAATACACGAGTGACTGCAAGTAATATTTGCCAAACATTAAGATTGTCTAAGATCGATGTCCATCCCTCTACTGTACGTCGTACATTGACAAAGAATAGTCTGAATGGAAGAGTTGTATGAAGAAAACCTGTGCTACGAAAAGCGCACGAAGAAGCTCGTTTAAAGTACGTCAAGGATCATCAAAATGATGGATTTGCATTCTGGAGAAAAGTTCTCCTAACGGACGAGACCAAAATTGAATTATTCGGGAGCAACGACCAACGGTATGTTTGTCGAAAATGAAATATTGCGTTCGAGGAAAAAAAATATCCTTCCTAGGGTTAAACATGGTGGCGGTAATTTGCTTCTTTGGGAATGCTTTTGTGTTTCTGGTTAAGAAAAGCTTGTTGTCATCAATAGAATCTTGAATTCGAAGAAACATTAGGAAATTTTAGAAGTAATTGCAATGGCGCCATTTGCGGAGAGGCAAGGGGGACAGATGCCTCCCCCAAGACAATGTTTGCCACCTCCAAGGATACATGTGCCCCTTCAAAGAAATTTCTTGGTGATGCACTTGAATTCACATTAAGATTTTATCACCTACGCAGTCATTTGCGCTTAGTTCTTGGTTCCTAAAAAAAGATCAGGTTCAACCAGGATGTATAGATTTTTTGGGCTAAAAATAATTCTGTACAACACTGTTCATTGGTTTTCAACCAAATCTTGCTTGTGTTTTTTTCAGATTACATATTTTCTTTTAAATTTTACCGTAGGTATGTATACATTATAAACCCTGATATTTGAGACTGCGAAAAGTCTGTCTTACTTCTTGTCTAAAAATTTAATAAATTTTGTACCGAAATTTACTTTTGATGTTTGCCCCCTCCCCTCCAAGAAAAAGTTGAAATGGCGCCCCTGAGTAAATGTATTGCCTTCAGTTTGAGAGTGCCGAATGGGTCGCAGTTGTGTACTGCAACAAAATAATAATCCAAAATATAAAAGTAAGAGCACCATGAAATGGCTTCAACAAAAAAATTTCGAGCTCTTCAAGTGGCCCAATCAAAGCCCAGATCTCAATTTAATCGAGAATTTATTATTTGATTTGAAAAAAAACTGTCCTCAAGAGAAACCCTTCGAATAACACAAAGTATTAAATAATTTTGTAAGTAAATGTAAGAAAACTTTTGAATTTTAACATTTTTAAAAATTTTCCTCAACTTCTTTGATGTTTTTCATTAGGTATACGTTGGAGGTGAATTAATTTTCTTTACTTGTTAAACTTTTCGAAATGAACGATAAGCTTTTCATAACTATCCTGTGCATGGTAACAAAAGATAAAGACGAATATAACTGAAATATTTCTCTGTACGAATACTTATGATCGGCAGCACTCTTGTAGCTGTAACGAGTAAAAGTAGAATAAAGTTCGTATTTTTTTTAAGTGAAAATTTCCAGTTTTACAAAAAGAGAAAACTAAAATATTGTATGAATTCCATACACTGCGACCGTAAGAAGAACCTTGAAATGAAATGATAAAAAACAGTTAATAATAACGTACCCATCGAGTTACAAATAGTAGGGCACTGACTCCACTAAAAAAAAGGTAATTAAAAATATGAATGTTGTATACTAAACAACAATGAAATAAATAATAAATACAGAATACTTCGTAACGATCAAACAAATTATGTATGAAAATCACTTTACATAAACAGAAAGGGAAAGTTTAATCCTCTAAATTTCCATATTGCTCCGGGACAAGAAAGTTTTGGAACTCTGACAGAACTCTTTCAAAGAGATGTATACAAAGAGTATACTGTAGGTTTTTTCGTCTGTTGGACTGGTAAAGAAAGTTTTTGTTTTTTAAATTTCCTGTTAATTTAGAATGTACTGTGTTGTGGTGAGTAGCATCCAAACGATTAGAATCAATGTACTGTACAATGTACATGTACATTGTACACAGTTGCCACAGCCAGAACCAGAACTCTTTGACGGACCAATTTTAATGTCTTCGTGCAGTTAAAATGCTTATATATATATGCGCCTCGATGGTGTAATGGTTTGCGTCGCTGACTACGAATCCATCGGCCCCGGGATCCAGACCCGATGATGGCAGGCGGCGCGCAGAAGTAGAGAGCCAGAATCAAGAATCAGTGTTTTCGAGATGCCTGGACACACTGCGTTTGAAAGATTAGAGGTCAAAGACAGGGGAAAAGATGGATTGAGGAAGGTTGTTCCAGAGTTGACCGGTTGAGTAGATGAACGACTGGAAATACCGATTAACCTTTGTGTTAAAGAGCTGGACAGAAAAGGGATGGCAATATGTCGAAAGTCTGCTACTGCAAGTCCTCCATATAGGAGGAGGCATGCAGTTAGAGCAGGGGTGGCCAACCTTTTACATTTCATTCGCCAATTTTTTCACGCATGAGTTCAGATGCGCCATACAAGTCTTGTACCCCCATTCAATTCTTGTATAAAATATGTTAATATAGATATATTTAGCATTTTTACATGATATAATGATTTAATATAAAAATAATGTAAACATTACTTACCTTAATGAGACTTTTGAGTCTGTTTTGATTTCACCAAGCTCTTAATGTTTGGAGTTAAATTAGTTACTGAGAGCAGCAGAGAATTCAATGCACCACTTCTAATCATCCAATGTGCCATAGGTTGGCCACCCCTGAGTTAGAGAGTTCAGAAGGGTAGTGTCCGTTATAATAGCGATAGTAAAGAGAGAGTGAGGCAACACTGTGGCGAAGAGAGGGGGATTGCAGACAGTCAATAAGAAGTGGAGGACTGATGAAACGAAAAGCCTTTCATTACACCCGGTCAAGTGAGTTGAGACATCCCACATATGAGAAGCGTACTCCATACATGGATGGAGAAATCCCCTAGACAAAGACAGCAAGTGAGTGGAATCTTTCCAGGAAAGATCATGAGAAAAGAAAAAAACAAGAATGTTAAGAGGAGAGAAAGGATTTAGTTGTGTATTGTTGAAGATAATGAAGATAAGGGGATAGTCTTGTGGAAGACTGTGACGAGTAGATAGATGAAGGAACTGTGCTTTTCAGGCATTGAAGCCCAAAAGATTTTCTCTGTCCCAATCAGAGATAGTAGAAAGGTCAGAGGTCAGTTGTGCCATAGCCGTCTCACGCGAAACATAGAGTGACTGTTGAGAGGGATGCTTTTAAAGCGGGTGGAGAAGTAAAGGGTGGAATCATCGGCATATAAGTGGATAGACAGGAAGTGCGACTTAAAATATCATTGATAAATAAAAGGAAGAGAGTGGGAGACAGGAAAGAACCCTGAGGAGGAAGTAAAGTTGTTGGAGAGGTTTCTGGTTAGTTGCCAGAAAGAGCGAGGAGAATTAGTTAGATAGGGTTTCCCATTTTTGTCGGAGGAATTCTTCGCGAGTAGAAGAACAGATTTTGCACGATTTGGGCAGAAATTAGTGATGTACCGATTCCAAAATTTAGCCGATGCCGATTCTTTGCCTATATTTTAAAAACAATGCGCAACACAAATTCTGTACTTTGCACAAATTCTGCTGTGCTGATTTATATGTATTTTGATGCGCTGATTACGAATATGTTATTACTTTTTCTCTAACACCCACCATTTTTCCAGAAAAATACGTTAATATTTCACAAAAATTATCCAAATTATGTCAAACGCGGTTCCAGGGAAGGTGGAATTCCAGTATATTGGCTGAATATTGCCGGTTTCTCATTAGGGAAACTCCCGAGAGTATGTACAAACGAAAAACATCAGCAAAAGATTTTAATTGTTGGTCTGATCTTGTAATAATTATGTTGAGATATTCAATATATTCTAATCTGTATATAAGACTTTTATTACACGTCCCTTCAAAACGGTGAGTGATATAGGTATTCTGACATCAGATTTGAACTCAGCGCATCCAAATTTATAAAAATCACTTTGTTTCGTTTAAAGGACAGACAAAGTTTCAATTTTCATATTTTTACATTTAAAATTCGCTTAAATGCTTTTCTTTCGCTCACTCCACAATATACAGCACCAGAATTTGTTAGTCATTTACCGTAGCTAAAATGATGTTAAAAAGTTTCATGATTCAGTAAAAGAATAAACTAATTTTATTTTAGTTTTACAAATTTGAATACCAATATTTAAAGTAACTGTTTTTCCTTATGTTGAAGGTATTTTTTTTCTTCAACATGTCAACAATAGCTGGTTTTCCTTATCTTGAAGGTAAGGTATTTTCTTTCTCCAGCAATATAAACAACAACCAAATTTTTCCTTAAATTTTTAAGTCCCTGATGACCAATTTGAATAAGAAAAATGGATATAAAATTTGGGTTTATAAAATTATTAAAATACTTAAAATAAAGTCAACATAATTAGATGATTTAATGGATCATGTCAAGAATAGCGAACCCAAAAATTCCCTTGTCAAGAATAGCGAACCCAAAAGTTCCCATGTCAAGAATAGCAAACCCAATATAAATATCATGTAAAGGAAAAAGTTAAACATATGTAATCTTCACTTTATTGATGAAAGAAAAAATAAAACAATTTACTGAAATGAAAATGAACCGTATACTAATTTATTAAAAAGGAAATTGAGTGGCAATTGCGTTACAGAAATTAATTAACCTGTTTACTTTATTTCTTTCCATCCACATGAACTGTTGTAAATAACCTGGAAGAAATACATAAAAATCATGAATAAGAATTATTAATATATAAATGAATTAATAATTAAAAATCGGACAATGTATTTAAATCACTGTGACGTCATTAAATTATTGTAAAAATACTTATTTTATTTATTTGCATTTATAAATTTGTTTATATAATAAATATTAAAATATTACAATTTCTCTTATGTTACAACTAGCCTAAGACCCGCCCTTCGTGCGGGTCGCGGGTAGCAAAAATTAACCAAACTATCACGACTTAACCTAACCAATCGTCAAGGGCGTACAATTAACCTAAAAAAATAAATAAAAAACAATAAATTTTTTTATTTATTTATTTTTATATATTAAGAGGAGGATTCTTTATACTGTACGGCATTGACGATTGGTTAGGTTAAGTCGTGCTAGTTTGGTTAAATAAAAAAAGACTAATATAAAAGCATTTAATACGTCCTTAACTAATTACTTAAAATTGGGAAACATAAACCTACCGTCTGAAGTTATGAAAACGTCCTTGAGGACTTCCCATGTCAAGAATAGCGAACCCAATTTTACCATGTCAAGAATAGCGAACCCAAAAATTCCCTTGTCAAGAATAACGAACCCTGCAGGTGTTGGGTTCGCTCAGAGCTGGGCAATAAATACATTGAATGTATTTAAATACTAAATACATGGGAGAAATGTATTTAAATACTAAATACTAAATACATTTTACGAATGTATTTAGATACTAAATACAAAATACATCAATTGTATTTAAATACATTTGTAAATACATTTTAAATACATACAAATTTTAACATATGCATTCACTAATTCATGAGTAACAACAATATAAAATGCTTGATAAAGGATGAGTGTACAGATTCGTTGTAGCATTGCTTGCAGCAGAGACTTCGTGTTTACACAGCAAGCAGGTGCACTTTACCTTATTACCGTCTTTAGATTTAATTTTAAAGTATTTTCCATCAAACAGAGGGTGCACTAAATTGTTATCTGCAGATATATCACTGTTTGATTCACCGGATTTGCTTGTTGAAGCCATGACACGCACACGATAAAGAAATCAACCGCTTTCGACTAAGAGTGGCACACAACTGATTGAACTGACACGTTGAAACATGAACCATGCTGTACTACACTGTCGACGCGTCGTACTGTGCTAGTACAGAACGTGTATTAAACCAGTAAAAGTATTTACATTTTTATATTTTGAGTATTTAAATACATTGTATTTAAATACTCATTAAAGTATTTAAATACTGTATTTAAATACATGAAAAACAATGTATTTATAAATACAGTTCTAAATACACAAATGTATTTTAATACGTATTTAAATACAAATGTATTTAAATACTGCCCAGCTCTGTTCGCTATTCTTGACATGATCCGATTTAATATATAAATTATAAAGTACAACTTAATATAGAATTATTATTAATATAGAGTAGGAGATTACAATAGTTTATAATATTTAGAGAGTAGCTAGTTAGAGAAAATGTAAATTTATGGGCAACTTAACTTATTAAGCTTTGCCTTTTTCGTGAATGTAAATAAAAATTGAAATGAAAAAGTTTATTGGCAGACCATAGTCCATATGACAAATATTAATAATACGAACTGACAATAGATTGCAATGACAATTCAAATAATAAGGATTGAAATACAGTTAATGAGACAGTACAGTAATGTCGAAGTCAAGTGGAGCTACGGACAGACGTTTTTATACCATGAATTCCATAGCTCAGAAAACATACGGCAAGACTGATGAAGAGCGTGGATAATACGGATTGGTTGATTCTTTAATTCTTTGCATTAGACTGCATTGAACACGTCTTGTTACCTCCGGGAAGCTCGGGACATAGCAAAAATTTGCGAAGTTGAGTATCTCGGGGGTAATTTATGTAGGAGTCGAAAAGATCTGTTGTATAGCAAATTTAGGGTTCTTCCAGAACTTTTTTTTATAATTCACCTTGAGTTGCTGTCCGTATATATTACTGCAGAAAGTACGAAAGAGAGTGTCTTTAGCTTCACTTGTGCAGAACCGGAAGTTCCCTATAGTCATATTCGCTTTAGCACACAGGCTTCGATATAGTTTTCTTATATCTGACTCATCACTCAAAGAGCTGGTGATAATTTGACCAAAATACTTAAATTCTTGTACTTCCTCTATTGTTTCACTTTTCATTTTGAAACTAATATCAGCTGGCTGATTAGAGCTTTTAGGATGGAA
The DNA here is from genome assembly GCA_023014485.1 of Bathynomus jamesi. Classification (NCBI taxonomy): domain Eukaryota; kingdom Metazoa; phylum Arthropoda; class Malacostraca; order Isopoda; family Cirolanidae; genus Bathynomus; species Bathynomus jamesi. Next base: position 748,959 of record JAJOZX010000920.1, on the reverse strand, counting down.
TTGCATAACCATAGTTTTTGTAACATTTAAAAGAATATCATGTTTCTGCGAATATAATTCGCAGACTTTTAGCAGACAATCCAGACCTTTAACAGAAGGACTTATTAACACCATATCATCGGCATAGATTAAATTATTTATCCTTATGTTATCTATACAACATCCAACTGTTGCCTCATCAAGTGAAGCAATTAATCCATCAACATACACATTAAACAGCAGAGGAGAGAGCGAGGAGCCTTGCCTCACCCAACAAGAGGAACCAAAACATTCGGATAGTATATTGCCCTGTCTAACTGTAAAAGATTGGCGGGAATACCAAAATTTCAATAAATTTAATATGTACATGGGAACTTTCCTGTCTCCTAGTTTTTTAAATAAAATATTTCGGTTCACTCTATCATCAGCCTTACTTACGAATACATCTAGCAAACAGCTATAAATAGTTGAATTACTGTCGGTGTATTTAAATATGATATAATTTCCTTCAATACATAGATACACAGATCAGTTGAGTGGGACCTTTTAAAACCAAGTTGATTAGATCATTTAATAGGTAATCATTTAATTTGTGTAACAAGAGTTTTTCTAGTAGTTTCGAGAAGCGGGAAGCGACAGCAATAGGCCTGTAATTATTGCTGGATAGAATGTCCCCATATTTATTTTTGACAAGGAGCAAGATATATACCCTCATGAACTCTGCAGGGATATAACTATGAGCAGTGGTCGAACTGTAAAATTTTAACAAGGGGGATGGAGGTGAGGGTGAGTAGGGTAGCTGGATCCGGAAGCATGGACCCCGTGAAAATTTTAAAAAATGTAACCGCATAATGCTACATTCTGATGACTTTTCAGGGAAAGATATACGGTAAAATCATCAGTTTGGTGAAACATTTTTTCTAGTGATTTCCATATTTTTCCATCAAAGTAAATTATGACACCTGACTTGGAACTTATATTTTAAAATACCATGATAAAATCCATTTTAATTACACTCAACCCCCCTGTTCCTTTCCTTTAATCACAACACATTATGTGACCATAAAATATTTATTTTAAACCAGTTAACTAGCATAAAAACTTGTAAATATATTAATCTTTCAATAAATCAAAACACGTAATACAGAGATATTTTATTTTACTTTCTGTGCTTTAGTAAGAATTAGGTTGTTGTTAAAGCGTATTTTATTTAGATAACAAGGAGGATGGTTATTTGATTTTGAGTTAACAAGGGGGATACCATCCTCTTTCAATTCGAGCCCTGACTATGAGCATGCATGGCTGAGAAAAACAATGATATGCAGGCACACCACGTCATTGGCATATTTTAAGTGCTCATTCGATAGGTCATCTACCCCTGACGTAGAACCAGTCTTTAACTCTTTAATTAACCTCTTTACTTCAGGAACTAACATCAAAGTATTTTACCTGGTCCCTCCCACAGGCGTTTCGCTGCAGCCTATCTTAAGATTAACTCTACTCAAACTATTGAGAAATATTTTTATGTATTGAAATGAGAATAAATTACCATGAATAGTGTTTTTGGTATGTTAATTTTTTTATAAATATAGATTTTGTTTTGTAATGAAAATTTTTAAATTTCAAAAATCAGTGAGAGAATTAGCTAAATTTGGCCGATGCTGATGCAAAAAAAATGGCCGATGCCGATTAATCGGTACACCACCAGCAGAAATATAAACAGAGTGGGAGTCGAAAGTTGGATGGCGAGTACTTTCAGAAACCCTCGTCTCTGTTGCGGATAGCATTAGAAGAAACAAAGTTAAACCAAGGTTTCTTTGTGTTAGTAGTAGGAAAAGAATATGAAATGTACACATTCATACCCGAGAGAATCACCTCCGTCATGTGCTCACACTATTCGGAGGGGCCCGACCACGGAAGCAATAATCGTTCCACAGGAAATTAACGAAGTGCTGCCTAAGGACCTTCCAATCAGCGGCGCCGACGCGACGTAAAGGGTGTCCCAGAAGTCTTGGAGGAGTTTTATTTGGCTATAACTTTTTCTTTTTTGATTAATTTATTTATTTTTATTTTTCAATTAAAGTACCCTTGCTGCGATTAATGAAAATGGAATACTGGACAGTGCAACAAAGAGTGGCTATTGTGGAACTTTATTTGACAAACAACTCTTCCATCGTTGCCACTCAAAGAGCGTTTAGATTAAAATTCAACACACTTTCTGCTCCTTCTGATCGAGCTATTCGACGGTACGTCGCTAAATTTCGTATGGGAAAGGGTCAGGGAGACAAACCACGGACTGGGCGTCCTCGGACAAGCCGAAGTCCAACTCGGGTTGAGATGGTTCGTGAAAGCGTTGAGGAAAATCCACGTCAGTCCGACGACGCAGCCAGGAATTAAACATTTCAAGAAGTTCCTTACATCGAATTTTAAGAGAGGATATCAATCTTTACCCATACAAAATTCAAATTGCTCAAGAAATCAAACCACAAGATCATTAGAGTCGGATAACGTACGCTAATGCGATTTTAGATTTACGCAATGAAAATGGAGATTTTCACCAGGTATTAAATTTGTAATTAAAATCGCAATAAAATCGCAATAAAACCCTTCCAAGACTTCTGGGACACCCTTTACAAAAGGCGTCTCCTTTTGGAAGGATCAAAAGACCGAATTGGAGCGATAGGACAGGAAAGAGATATAAGATTTTGGTCGGGGGAGCCCAACAGAGAAAAAAGTATGACAGAGTGATAAGAAGGATGAGAGGTAAGAAATAAATCCAGAATGTTGGGCCTATCTCCAAGCCGATCGGAGATACGATCTTGGTCATTCAGGATAGAAAAGTTGTAAGCTAGTTCACCAGGGATGTCAGTGAACTGGGAGGAAATATAAAGGTGGTGGTGAATATTGAAATCACCTAAAATGGAGATTTCAGCAAAAGGAGAGTGGGATAGAATGTATTCCACTTTGGAAACGAGGTAGTCAAAGTGGTTTTGATAGTCATGAGAAATAGGAAAAAGGAAGACAGCGCAGATAGTATATTTAGTCTGAGATTGGCATGTAAATTGCGGGTAGCAAAAATTTGCGAAGTTGAATATCTTGGGGGTAATTTATGTAGGAGTCGAAAAGATCTGTTGTATAGCAAATGTAGGCCCCATAGGGGTCTGCCAGAACCTTTTTTATAATTCACCCTGAGTTGCTGTCCGTATACATTACTGCAGAAAGTACGAAAGAGAGTGTCTTTAGTTTCACTTGTACAGAACCGGAAGTTCCTTATAGTTATATTCGCTTTAGCACCTTCGGAATGAAATTGAGCATAGAGAAAGTAGGAGGGTACAGACAGTCGTCCCAGACACCCGAGTTTCAATGAGAAAGAGAGGGTGAAGTTTAGAAGAAGATGGGTGGTGTTCAGAGAATGCTACAACTGTTGCAGAAGTTTATGAAAAGTGAATCAGACAGAGATCCAGGACACCTCGAATGGGTGGTAACAGAACAAGCCTTGCTGCCCGAGGCCATTTTGTTTTTTGGTTTATAATTTTGAAAAAAATTGTGTAGTGATTAAAATGCATGTATGTGGAGTGAGGAATAGAGGCAGAAGTGTGTGTTTAAGAGCATCTGATTGCTCACAGGGTAGAAGAAACACGGGAAAAGAACAGGTAAAGATGACAATGACAAGAGAAACGCGAGTTCCAGAACTTGCTGTCTCCTGCCTAACATCCCCGCCGGGGTACTAATATATATATATATATATATATATATATATATATATATATATATCTTGGTTAACCTTGGTTTTGCTTCCGCCCGAATTGTTCATCCTGACGAAGGTCAAGCTTGTCACTCCACATTAGACCTACAGTTTAACGTGGAATCCGAACCATGCCCCACCAGCAGCCCAGCGTCTTAATCACTAGGCTATCCAGGGTACCCATTTATCTACCAATCAATTTATTGTGTGGAAGAATGAACAGCTGGGTTTTGCTGTGCACTGCTTGCCGTCACCGGGTCTGGATGCCGGGGCCGATGGATTCGCAGTCAGCGAATCTTTTGTACCATGTATAGGATAGTTATGAAAAGTTTACCTTTCATTTGGAAAAATTTAACAAATAAAAAATTAGTACAACTCCAACATATAATGTAAAACATCAAAGAATTTCAGGAAAATAAATAAAGGTTAAAATGCAAAAGTTTTCGTACATTTACTTACAAAATTATTTACTATTTTGTGTGTCCACTTTAAGCTTGAAGAATTTAAATTTTTTATCAGTAGTTGGTTGTTTATTGATTAGAGACAGTTGGCAATTCTGAATTCTAGAATTTTCTCTGTGAATCTTCATGGAAGACGGATGACTATACAAGCCATTGGTAAGCTATGGGTCATCGTGGTAAAGAGTTTTCTACAGATCTTAAGATCTGTTGCACACGATTCTGGAAATAGTTAAGAATAAAGGAAGATAGGTGAAGAACATCGAATTCCATTTACGACGGTTGCTGCACTTATAAAGAAATGGAAAGGCTTTGAAACAATCGAAACTCTACTAAGGTATGAACGACCTTGCAAGGTTTCAGAATGTACAGCTAAACGGGTTGAAAAAATAGCTGCAGCGAATACACGAGTGACTGCAAGTAATATTTGCCAAACATTAAGATTGTCTAAGATCGATGTCCATCCCTCTACTGTACGTCGTACATTGAGAAAGAATAGTCTGCATGGAAGAGTTGTATGAAGAAAACCTGTGCTACGAAAAGCGCACGAAGAAGCTCGTTTAAAGTACGTCAAGGATCATCAAAATGATGGATTTGCATTCTGAAGAAAAGTTCTCCTGACGGACGAGACCAAAATTGAATTATTCGGGAACAACGACCAACGGTATGTTTGTCGAAAATGAAATACTGCATTCGAGGAAAAAAAAACATCCTTCCTAAGGTTAAACATGGTGGTGGTAGTTTGCTTCTTTGGGAATGCTTTAGTGTTTCTGGTCCAGAAAAGCTTGTTGTCATCAATGGAATCTTCAATTCAAAGAAATATAGGAGTTGCGAGTTACGAGTTGCGAATGGGTCGCAGCTGTGTACTGCAACAAAATAAAAATAATCCAAAACCTGAAAGTAAGACCACCATGAAATGGCTTCAACAAAAGAATTTCAAGCTCCTCGAGTGGCCCAGTCAAAGTCCAGATCTCAATTTTATCGATAATTTATTGTCCACAAGAGAAACCCTTCGAATCTAAATGAATTGCAGCAATTTTCTCCAGAAGAATAAGAATGGACTAAAATTTCTACCTACAGTATAGATGTTGAAACTTTGTAGAAAAATACCCAAACGAACCACTGAAGTCATTCAAGCAAATGTGGAAAAACAAAGTATTAAATAATTTTGGAAATAAATATACGAAAACTTTTGCATTTTAGCATTTTTGACATTTTTTCTCAAATTCTTTGATGTTTTACATTATATGTTGGAGTTGCAGGTGAACTAATTCTTTTATTTGTTAAATTTTTCGAAACGAACGGTAAACTTTTCTTCAGTATCCATGCATGGTAACAAAAGATAAAGACAAATATAACTGAAATATTTCTCTGCACGAATACTTCTTAGGGCCGCTGTATATATACTCGTATTCGTATACCTGGTAATCCAGTAGTAGCTCCGTGCGTAGGTCACTTTTCACACGAAGGACCCAGCTGGTGTCCCCACCTCTAGGCCTGGCCTCGTGGAGTATCGAGTTGCTTTCCTGCAACCTCCATCCCACATAGCCAGGCACACCCGGCTTATCCGGTACCGTCCTAAACCACGAGTCTAGTCTTCTTTCGAAGACTTTAACTTGGAAACCAGTGATGTTCCTGATGCCCTGCGGAAGCTGGTTAAAAAGTCTTGGGACTCCTGACAACCATGTTATTTTCCTTCAAGTTCAAGTTCAAGGTGTCCCTTGTCTGGCCTTTAGTTTGGGAACACTACACATTCTACCTTTCCTATTTTCCAGTGTTGTTTGGATTACTGGATTCAGCTTGAGGTTAGGCACCATTTTTGCCTATTATTTTTCATGTGCAGATTATGGTGTATCTCTCTTCTTTTCAGTGAATATGATTTAATTTAAGAAGTCTTTCCCAGCAATTGAGTTCTTTGCAGCCATTAATTTTGACTGCGAAATTTCTTTGAATTTCTTCTAGTTCATTAATTTCTTTTTTATATGGGGACGTTAAGACTGAGATGTATTCAAGTTTTGGTACGGTCAGTGTTTCCAGCAGGGGAATCATTACTTTTTTGTCCCTTCTTTTAAAGGTTTTGAGTAGCTGTCAGTAGTATGGGCGCAAAATGGACAAGTGATATGCAATGTTGCAAATGTTGATAAGTGTTGCAAATGAGATGGGTTGTTGCAAGAGGATAGATGTTGAAAAGGGGGAGGGGTTTTGCAACATGAGGAGGGGTTATCCCCCAAGTTGCAATGAAAATGAAGGGGGGAGCTTTGGGGTGAGAACGGAGGATGACCTCCCCCCAAAGGGGTAACCTTAACCTAAGAGAGAGAGAGAGAAAGAAAGGAGGAGGAGGAGGAGGGTCTTTGGGAAGAAGATGGGATGTCCTCACCCCCCAAATGGAAACCCTAACCTAAGCCTCAACCTAAGAAGGATAGAGATGTTCGCCTGGCCCCAGCCAGACGCATCATGAGAGTTCATCCGAGCGCCCACTGTCTTATAAGGTGTAAATCAGCCAGTCGGCTTAGAAGGCTTAATCTGGATTAGAAGGCGTATATGGTTTGTTTGGGTGTACATTATTAGGGTTGAGTTGCCAGATTGCGCTATTTATTTAATTAAAACATATATGCTTGACAGTTGGCTTAGAAGTCTTAAACAGCCAGACGGCTTAGAAGGCGTAACCAGCCATTTGGTATACATATAATTAAATAATATCGTTTATATATACAACCAAAAGAATTAAATAAAACACCATTACATCATTCTGTTTATTTAGATGAATTATTTGAATTAACTTCATGAAATATATAGAGAATAAATATACAATCGTTCATTCTATACAAACGAGGAATATATACAATAAAAAATACTAAGAGTATAAGAAATACGAACGAAGAACATATATACAATCAAAAAATAATAATAGTATAAAAATACGAACGAAGAATATATACATTCAAAAAATAATATCTAAGAAATACGAAAGAAGAATATATATACAATCAAAAAATAATAATAGTATAAGAAATACACATTTTTAAACAATGGAGTATATATATATATATATATATATATATATATATATAGAGAGAGAGAGAGAGAGAGAGAGAGAGAGATGACATATATATACTACTTATATGTGTGTGTATATATATATAATATATATATATATATATATATATATATATATATATATATATATATATTATATATATATATATATATATATATATATATATATATATATATATACATATACAATAAAAATAATATAAGAAATGCACAGTTTTAAACGATGGAATATATATAATAAAAAATAAAATAAAAAATAATATAAGAAATACAAAACGTTGGAATAGAACCATCAACATAATAGTACAGGAGAAAGTTATATATACAATTATATTAAATAATTAAATATACTGAAAATAAATATACATCAAAATACATACACTTCGTGTTCTACTACGCTTAACTAAAACACTAAACTTGCACGTAATCGAGTCTACAGTCACATCATTATTGTTTTGCACTACGCAGTAAATACGATTTAACGGTATTTCACCGCTCAAGTTATAGGGATACCTATATTCGATGTAAATGGCCTTCATATCATTCAATACTATTTTTGTGCCCACTTTACATTGTTATAATAATGTTATAATTTTTCAGACCAACAAAGACCCTAGGATCCGCTCATGGCTGGTCTACCTAACTGTGTTCGTAATTGTGTATTGTGCATGTCCTCCGTGGTGGCGGAGGGGACCTACAGTTTTACGTGGGTTCCGAACCACAAGAACATAAGAAATTTTTACAGTGGGCACACTAGGGGCCACTTCGGCCCATCGAGGTGGCTCCACTATGTAAAAACTGCCTGTACATTGGCAACGACGAATTTTTACAAAACTAAATAATTATCAATTTAAACCTAATTAATTTTCAATTTAAAATTAAAGATAGAATCTCTGGATCCAGAGGATTAAGTCATAATAGACTACTATTCACAAATATGTTACACTCTATATCTATTTATAACCGACATGCAAATATATCAGATTCAAAGAATCCAGTCAATTTCATTACGGTACCCATCAATACCAGTACCTTGCCAACCAAAAATAAGTCACGGTCCATATCAATTGCGGACCAAGTCACAATTTACAATCATATACATTACAATATATATACTTAGGAGGAAAAGTGTAGGTGTGGCTGTAAAGACTGTACAGTAATGTAGAAATGTGTGTGCACCCATTTTGGGTCTCCCATTTAAAGGTGTTTGTGGGGCAAGTGAAGATCATGAGTTTTTCAATACCTCACAGTACTATGGGGGGCACCGCTCGGCAGAGGAATCTCTTTAAATGGGGTGTGTAAGGACAGAGAGTATCCCCTAACCCAAGATGCTGCCTCCCTATATCCCACAACACTTGTTTTGAGCTGTGGGATCTATCACCACAAAAAATGCAAAAAACTTCACTTTTTTCTACGTGAAGGTCAAAATATGAAAAAAAAACCCACTCTAACAGACAGAGTTTATTTCCACGACAGTTTCGACGCCCACTGGCATCCTCCTCGGGTGGATACAGAAACACGAATGAACCAAAACAAGAGGGAAAAACAGTCCAGGGACCGACCGTTAAGAAATTCGCACCTAGGTTAGATCCCATTCTCCCGACACCGGAAGGGCATTTTCATTAAGTACATTCGCGCAAATTTAAAACTATCTTCCTGTTCTAAACATACAGATTCTATTATATTTTTTTTTACATAATTATTGAATTTATTATTAATTTTATTACATTTAATATTGCATAATTATTTATTACAGAAATTATAAATTTATTATTACATTGGTTATTACATTATTGTTTATTATACAGAACTTATAAACCGAAAAACGAATGAAAAAAAGCCGATTAGGAAACAATCCAGAGAAATTCGCACCTAGGTTAGATACCGTTCTCCCGACACTGGAAGGGCATTTTATTACAGGGTCCGCTTATAAGTACATTCCCACAAATTAAAACTATCAGGGTCCGCTTATAAGTACATTCCCACAAATTAAAACTATCTTCTTGTTCTATACATACAGATTCTAATATTTTGACATAATTACTGCTTTTATTATTACATTTACATTTTTTAACATTTATTATTATTACCTTTACCCTAATTATTAAATTTATAATATTACCTTTATTATTACATCTGTTGCATTTATATTTATTTCCATATTTATTACTTCCATTATTACATTTACTAAAGGCGAGTAAGGAAACATTCCAATCCAGAGACATTTAAAAAATTCACACTTAGGTTCGAACACGTTCCCACGACTCCGTAAGGGATTTTTTGACCAAGAATCTCATTAAAGGGTCTAACTTATAAGTACCTTCGCACAAATTAAAATTACCTACTTTTTCTATACACACAGATTCTATTATTTTTCTTTTGACATAATTATTACATTTATAAAGTACCTTACTTGATTCCCAATCTATAGCATGATTATTTTGGCTGGCGTGATAAAAAATGGCATTATTAGTATTACAACTTCTGAAGGCATATTTGTGTTCTTTAATACGGGTTTCAATATTTCTTCCAGTTTCTCCCACGTAGACAAGCTCAGGAAGAATGAAGCAATATTTGTCACTAAAGCGGACAAAAGTAACACTGTGGTTATTTTGGACAAGTGTGATTATAAACAAAAAATGGAAGCGTTACTTAGTGATGAATTCACCTACGCCAAAGTGAGATCGTCCCCCCTAAAGCGTCTTTCTGCCGAATTCAACAAAAACCATCAGGAACTTATTAAGAGATGTCCCGGCGATTGATCCTAAAAGATTTCTACAGATTAACCCCAAACTCCCCCACATTTACGGCCTACCCAAAACCCATAAGATTAATATACCACTCCGTCCCATTATTTCACACAGGGGTTCCTTTAGTTACAGGTTATCTAAATTTCTTGCAGATAAATTATCCCCATTAGTTGGTAAATTTTCAGGCTCGCACATCACTAATTCCTGTGACTTTATTAACAAAGTTATGTCCTTAGATTTAAAACGGGGAAGAATGATCAGTTTTGACGTTGAGTCCTTGTTTACGAAAGTTCCCATTGATGATGTACTTAGTTTTTTAGATAGAAAATTGCCAACATGTAACATAGAACTAGGCATGCCCACATCTGTATTTTTAGAACTGATAAAACTCTGTGTCACCAATAATGCCTTCTCCTTCGGTGAAGAATTTTATTTGCAACGTTTTGGTATGGGAATGGGGTCTCCTTTATCCCCAATACTGAGTAAATTATACATGGAATACTATGAGTCAGAATTGTTGCAAACAATATGTCCCAGGAATCTAATTTGGTTTCGTTATGTAGATGATATTTTCTCATTTTGGCCTGACCACTGGAACAACTTTGACACTTTCTTTCAGTCATTAAATAATCTTGTTCCCTCTATTAAATTTAAATATGAATTGGAGAACGACAAACAATTACCTTTTCTAGATGTTTTGGTCATTAACGAAAGCGGAAAGCCCAATTTCACGGTTTATAGAAAACCTACTCATTGTAATTCGTACATTCATTATTTTTCATATCATGATGAAGGGGTTAAAAGCTCAATTATTTCTTCCATGTTTCTAAGAGCACTCAGGATTTGTAGCCCACATTTGCTGGACCCGGAAAATTCAAAGATTTGGAACATTTTTAAGGATTTAAAATATCCCGAGTAGTTTATCAGAAAGGCGTATTTCAAAGCCAGAAAATCTTTTTATGCCCCTCGGGAACCTTTAGTTAACCAAAAACAATATGTGAGTTTGCCTTACATTGCCGGCTTAGAAAGAGTAAAACCGTTGACGAAAGATTTTAAGTTTGCTTTGGCGTTCAAATATTCGTCTACCGTGAAAAGTAAATTGGTTAGGAATAACGTGGCAAAAGAGGAACAAGCCTGTGTCTACAGCATTCCCTGTAAAAGTTGTGATTTAGTATACGTAGAAGAAACTGGAAGAAATATTGAAACCCGTATTAAAGAACACAAATATGCCTTCAGAAGTTGTAATACTAATAATGCCATTTTTTATCACGCCAGCCAAAATAATCATGCTATAGATTGGGAATCAAGTAAAGTACTTTATAAATGTAATAATTATGTCAAAAGAAAAATAATAGAATCTGTGTGTATAGAAAAAGTAGGTAATTTTAATTTGTGCGAAGGTACTTATAAGTTAGACCCTTTAATGAGATTCTTGGTCAAAAAATCCCTTACGGAGTCGTGGGAACGTGTTCGAACCTAAGTGTGAATTTTTTAAATGTCTCTGGATTGGAATGTTTCCTTACTCGCCTTTAGTAAATGTAATAATGGAAGTAATAAATATGGAAATAAATATAAATGCAACAGATGTAATAATAAAGGTAATATTATAAATTTAATAATTAGGGTAAAGGTAATAATAATAAATGTTAAAAAAATGTAAATGTAATAATAAAAGCAGTAATTATGTCAAAATATTAGAATCTGTATGTATAGAACAAGAAGATAGTTTTAATTTGTGGGAATGTACTTATAAGCGGACCCTGATAGTTTTAATTTGTGGGAATGTACTTATAAGCGGACCCTGTAATAAAATGCCCTTCCAGTGTCGGGAGAACGGTATCTAACCTAGGTGCGAATTTCTCTGGATTGTTTCCTAGTCGGCTTTTTTCATTCGTTTTTCGGTTTATAAGTTCTGTATAATAAACAATAATGTAATAACCAATGTAATAATAAATTTATAATTTCTGTAATAAATAATTATGCAATATTAAATGTAATAAAATTAATAATAAATTCAATAATTATGTAAAAAAAAATATAATAGAATCTGTATGTTTAGAACAGGAAGATAGTTTTAAATTTGCGCGAATGTACTTAATGAAAATGCCCTTCCGGTGTCGGGAGAATGGGATCTAACCTAGGTGCGAATTTCTTAACGGTCGGTCCCTGGACTGTTTTTCCCTCTTGTTTTGGTTCATTCGTGTTTCTGTATCCACCCGAGGAGGATGCCAGTGGGCGTCGAAACTGTCGTGGAAATAAACTCTGTCTATTAGAGTGGGTTTTTATTTTCATATCACCACAAAGCCTTAATTTTACTACCTTAAACTATACCCAATCTATCAACATATGCGTCTAATCGATTTTTAAACATGTTTATAGATGTGCTACTAATTACTTCTAACGGCAAACTATTCAACCTATTTACTATTCTATGCGTAAAAAAGTTTTTGGCCAACTGTTGTCTCGAACCTTCTACTTGTCAACTTACACCCGTTATTTCTAGTCCTATTATATTGAGATATTTCGAAAAAGCTATCTCTATCTACGTTATCGAACCCATTCATAATTTTGAAAACCTGCATTAGATCACCCTTAGCCTCCTAGTCTCGAGTGGTCAATTTTAACTCCTTAAGCCTATCCTCGTACGACTTTGACCTATGCGACGGAATCATCTTAGTTGCTTGTCTTTGAACTCTTTCGATTTTGTCTATATCTTTTCGCATATGCGGATTCCAAAATTGGACCGCGTACTCCAAATGAGGTCTAACTAATTACAGATCTACAGAAGCTAAGGCTAACAAAGACCTTAAGATCCACTCTAAGGTTAGCCCGAGAGAAAGGAAAGAGTAGGGGATTAAGAGAAGAGAAGAGAATAAGGGGTTAAGTAAGGAGGAACACCTATCACTCGTGGGTTAACATTCATTCAGAAAAAGAGAGAAAAAAGACTCACCATCATCATTCGCCAGCCACTGCCGACAAGTCAGAAAAATAGTCGGAGAAAATAGGAGAGGGGTGAAAGGTGAAAAGAAGTAAAATAAGAACGCTTACAAACCATGCAAACACAGTCTTAACTCACTGTCATACTATGCAAACTACAAACATGCAAAGTAAGGAGAGGATAAGACAAAAAAAATAGGTAAAGTTAAACAAAAAGTGGATTAGTTTACGCTACGAGCTACATCTACGTTCGTGTTAGTCTAATTTTTTTTTTTATTATTATTGCTGGCATCACACGCTGGCATTAATTGTCAACAGACTCATCCTCGACCACCACCCCCAGAGCTCCTGTTGCTAATTGTTTTTTTTTATTTTAAACAACGTTAATATTTTTAAAATGTCTGTCAAGACGGTTCTTAAACATATTAACGCTGGTAGAGTTCACGACGGGCGCGGGAAGATTATTCCATTTATCAATTACTTTAAACGTAAAGAAGTTTTTAGCGATATTAGTAATGAAACGTCTGCCACGCAACTTAAATCCGTTATTACGAGTATTACTATTATCGAAAGTGAACAATTTGTCAAAATTTACATTATCGATGTTATTAACGATTTTGAAAACTTCAATAAGCTCCCCCTTTAATCTCCTAGTTTCGAGTGAATAAAGGTCTAACTCTTTAATCCTATCTTCATAAGGCTTGTTGCGCAATGACGGAATCAGTTTCGTGGCATGACGCTGAACCCTTTCTAACCTATCAATATCTTCACGCAAGTATGGGCACCAAAACTGAACGGCATATTCTAAATGAGGCCTGACTAGGGACTTGTAAAGGGGCAATATAATATCCTTCGATTTAAATTCGAAATTACGCGCTATGAAACCTAACATCCTATAAGCTTTTGCGCAAGACTCCAGGCACTGGTTCCTAACCTTTAAATCCTTAGATACGCGTACGCCTAAATCTACTTCCTCGTCAACGCTCGCCAACTCCCTATCATCCATCGTGTACGTGTAATTATTGCGAGAACCTATATGCAAAACTTTACATTTGTCTACGTTAAATTGCATCTGCCACTTATCTATCCACTCCATAATCCTATTTACATCGTCTTGGAGCCTATTACTATCGTCCTCGTTAACAACCTTACCGCCTATTTTAGTATCGTCCGCGAATTTTGACACGTTACTAGTCAATCCTACATCTATGTCGTTAATGTAAATTACGAATAGCAATGGGCCTAACACTGAACCCTGTGGGACACCGCTACCTACATCTAACCGCCCCGACTCACTACCATTAACTACGATCCTCTGTCTCCTAGCACGAAGCCATTCTTCTAACCAGTTAGCTACCTGACCGCGTATACCGTGCGCTTTGACCTTCGCAATTAATCTGCTATGCAGAACTGTATTGAACGCCTTTTTAAAATCTAAATAAATAACGTCAGCCGCTCTAGGCCTATCGTATTCGCGCACTATTTCGTTATAAAATTCTAACAAATTAGTTAAACAAGACCTATGGCGTCGAAACCCATGCTGACTACTATTAATCAAATCTCTATTTCTAAGTGATCGATGATACGATCCCTAACTACGGATTCCAAAAGTTTACCGACAATTGATGTTAAGCTAATGGGCCTATAATTGCTAGCTACTGCGCGGTCGCCTTTTTTAAAAATAGGCGTGACGTTAGCTAATTTGAAGTCTTCAGGAATAATCCTCGTTTCGAGTGATTGATTAAAAATCTTCGTTAAGGGGCCTACGATAACGTCTTTCAAATCTTTCAAATGTCTGGGATAAAAAGCGTCAGGGCCTGGAGCCTTGATAACTTTTAGCCTATCGATATAATGCGTAATCTCACCCTCGTAAACAGTTATTTCATCCAAAATAGTCTCGCTACTAAATGGAACGATATCGTTCACGTCGGGGACATTATTTACGTCTTCTACGGTAAAAACTGTCACAAAAAAGTTATTGAAAATACCCGCCATCGCCTGAGCGTCAGAAGCCAAAGCGCCATTAACATCCACTAGAGGGCCTATGTTATCTTTTATTGGCTTACGATTATTAACGTATTCAAAAAACTTTTTTGGATTATGTTTACTATCCGCAGCTATAAGTATCTCTAAATTACGCTTGACATTCCTAACTGATCTTTCAACCTGACGTCTAAGCTCGATATATCTATTAAAGTTAGCTGCCGTGCCATTGCGCTTATTAAGTCTATACGCTCTATTACGCTCGCTTATAAACTCGCCTATTTCCCTAGTCCACCACTTCGGCCTACCATGATTTCTAGCGCGCTTGGGCCTACGAGAATAAACTCCCTTTCAATATTCATAAAACTTTCTTTGAACGCCACCCAATGCAAATTTGTGTCATTACCCATAAATAAGTTATCCCAGTCCACGACTCTCATCCTATCCGCAAAACTATCAAAATTAGCCCTACGAAAATCAGAGACTTCTATTACGTTACTATCCTTAGTGTTTTCTATCAATAACTTAAACCTAAGAATTTGATGATCACTACATCCTAAACTCTCGCCTACTTCTAAACCTTCGACTATATTCTCGCCGTTCGTCATCACCAAATCTAAAATATTATCACCGCGCGTTGGTTCGGTAACTATCTGTCGTAAAAAGTTATCTTCCATAAACTCGATCAATCTCAAACCCTCCTCATTACCAGTAAAAGTCTCATAATTAACATTAGGGCAGTTAAAGTCTCCGACAATTATACTATTCCGATTGTCAATAAAGTTACCAAGAAGTGAGTAAAATCTAGTATCTGTATCGAGGGGTTGAACGGGAGGTCTTTAAACAACAACAAAAATTAAAACTAATACTACGCACCCTAACTTCAACACATATCGCATTAATTGCTGCCGGAAAATCCAACTTAACCTCGATAGCCCTAAGGGAATTACGAATGTACAGCAAAACGCCGCCACCAAACCTATGTAACCTATCATTAGTAAAGAGTTTAAAACCCGGTATATCAAGTTCCCCCAACAAGTCCCGAGTCACGGTATTTAATCAAGTTTCAGTGACAGCAACTATATCGTAGTTGCCGGAATAAATTATCGCCTTAAATTCATTTAAATTTATTTCTAATACTACGCGCGTTACAATAAAAGACGTTTAAGTTATTTTTTACCACGGGCCCGCGTTTTAAACTATTTTTCACGTCGGGCCCGCGTTCCCCGGACCCACAACGTTTAAAGGCGGCTTCGACCTATACAGCTTTCGCACGTTTTCGTCTATTAACCTACCTAGCCTAGCATTACCTATTTCATTAAAATGCATCCCATCTTTTATAAAAAGGCTAATGATTTATAAAAAGGAACTATAATATCGCGCGATTTGTACTCAAAATTCCAAGCTATAAAACCTAACACTTTGTTCGCCTTATTGACCGCTGCTGTACTTTGTTTCGCTACTTTTAAATCACCAGTGACTATAACTCCTAAATCTTTTTCCTGCTCTACGCTTATTAAATCTTTCCCTGACATACTATACGCAAAATTACCGTTACGCGAACCTATATGCAAAATTTTGCACTTATCGACGTTAAATCTCATTTGCCATGTGACTGACCAATCAACGATTTTATTCAGATCTTCCTGGATTTTACTTCTATCTTCGTCATTTATCGCCCTACCATCCAGCTTCGTGTCATCCGCAAACTTTGAAACTGTACTGACTAGGCCGACATCTAAATCGTTAATACAGGGTGTCCCCAAAAAAATTATACTCTTTATAGCATCATATATTTTATAATTTTAAAAAAACCAAACAATATATTGTTATAGCAATTGCCAATGAAAGGTAAATTAGTAATCTAAGTGATCAAAATGTTATAGGGAGTTGTTTGCATATAAGATTTAATTTACTACGCCTAGTGCTCAAAATGTTCTCCGGCGGCATGAATGCACTTTTGAATGCGTCGACTAACTGATTGCATCCTTAAGGTGTTCGAGTGTTGCAGGTCTTGTACCATAAACTGCATCCTTCAGGTAGCCCCACAAGTAAAAATCAAGTGGAGTCAAGTCCGGTGAACGTGGAGGATACTCAACGCTCCCTCTTCGTCCTATCAAACGGTTAGGCAACGTTTCATCGAGGTACCTTCTGACATCACAATGATAATGAGGGGGGGCTCCATCTTGTTGAAAGTAAAAGTCGTCGTTTCCAAACAACTTCCGAACTGCAGGTATAATTTCTGTCCGCAGCATGTCGAGATATGCGGCACCGGTAACTGTCCCATTAAAGAAAATGGTCCAACCAAACCCCTGGATGATAAACCACACCATGCTGTTAATCCTGGTAAATTAACATGTTTATCCACATAAACGTGTGGATTATCAAGTGACCAGTACCTGCAGTTGTGTCGATTTACTGTGCCATTCAGCTTGAAGGTAGCTTCATCAGACCACACGATTTTGTTGTATTGAAAGTGCATTCATGCCGCGGGAGAACATTTTGAGCACTTGGCGTAGTTAATTAAATTTTATATGCAAACAACTCGCTATAACATTTTGATCACTTAGATTACTAATTTACCTTTCATTGGCAATTGCTATAACAATATATTGGTTTTTTTTTTTAAATTATAAAATATATGATGCTATAAAGAGTATATAGTTTTTTTTGGGACACCTATATATATAAGAAAAGCAAGGGCCCCAATATAGAACCCTGAGGAACGCCACTCGCTACATTAGCCCAACACGACTCCGCTCCATCAACGACCACCCTCTGTCTCCTACCTCGCCACCATTCTTCTATCCAATTTATTACTACAACCCTGATTCTATGAGCCTTAGTTTTCTTAATGAGTCTTTTGTACGGTACGGTGTCAAACGCTTTTTGAAAATCTAAATACACTACATCAACCGCCCGATGACTATCGTAAACGTCAACCACGCTTTGAAAAAATTCTAAAAGATTAGTTAAGCAAGATTTGTTTCGCCTAAAACCGTGCTGCGTATTTCTAACTAAGTTGTGCAATTCTAAGTGTTCGACTATACGATCCCTAATTATTGATTCCAGTAGCTTACCTACAACAGACGTTAAACTGATTGGCCTATAATTTCCCACCGCACCTTTATCGCCTTTCTTAAAGATAGGTGTTACGTTTGCTAACTTGAAATTATCTGGTACGCACCCCTCAGAAACAGACGCATTAAAAATCTTTGTTAGCGGCACAGCAATGCTATCTTTTAATTCTTTTAGTTGTATGGGATATATGGAATCCGGCCCGGTGATTTACACATTTTCATTTTATCAATATAGTGCATTACTTCCCCTTCACTAACCACAATATTATCCAAACTATTACCATTATCAAAAGGTATTATATCTATGACTGTAGGGATATTCGTTACATCTTCTATAGTAAAAAGTGACGTAAAAAATTCGTTTAGCAAGGTAGCCATTTCCTTGTTTTCAGAAACTAGATCTCCATTAACATTTTTCAACGGCGCCAAGACACTTTTTACTGGATTTCTATTGTTGACGTATTGAGAGAATCGCTTGGGGTTTTCTTTACCATCACGAGCTATGGAGATTTAAAATTCGCGCTTGGACTTTTTTATTACACTTTTCGCTTCACGCCTTAAAGATATGTAGTTGTTTCGTAACCACAAATTGTCTTTATCGCACTTATGTACCCTATAAGCCCTATCTCTACTCTTTATAATGTCTCCTACTCTAGAAGTAAACCACAAGGGCTTGTTGTTTACTTTCGCACGCTTAATTTTGTACTGTACACATTCCTCACTTATAGTCCTAAATACTGTTTCGAACGATTCCACATTAGTTTTGCGTTGGAGTTCACCATTACGTTTTCCCAATTGACGTGTGACAATTTATTTCGGTTGGCAAGTTATCTTTAAACGAATACAATCAAAAGCACGCACAAAGAGGTCATCGTTAGCCACAACATCATTATTAAATACAAGTTTATAAACACTCCTTTCCAATCGAGGGTTTATTCTTACCGACCCGAGCTTTTCAATCGTGAACTCTTCTTCATACTGCATAGCGGCAGTTGAAATAATCTTCTAAGTTGTAACGACAGCTGCTCACTATATAAAGGAATAGTTCTTCAGGGTGAACGGTGTATGCGAGCTCAGCCCTGTCCCGCTCAAGTGCTTTGTACCAAAGTTCATGATATTTCAGTCTAAACCTTTTAAATAAGCATCCAGCTCTAGACCATTCTCGCCTTGTTCAGTCCTACACTCGGTAAACCCGTCCAGCAGAGCAGTGTATGCGTATTCAAGAACCGTATCAAAATAAAGCATATCCGTAACACGCGCGTCTAATATAGGCTTCAGCTTGCGGAAACCGACGATTTCAAACATTCTGTCGAGGATGAAACGGTTTCGCGTAAGGAAAAGAACGTTATGATCAGAAGCATTCTTCCACATCAATCGTATATCAATGTATGGCTAATCGTTATTTATACACAACATACAAACAATGGCATATGACGGGGTATCAGTAATCTGCTCTCTTGTAGGTATTTTATAACGATCCTCACTCCACTTCTCAACTACCACGAAGACTCTATTCACCTCCCCAACACTTAAATGAACATTATTCCGTTTACCAGAGTTTGTTTGTCCACAAGTCGTTTCCAGTACATACCTAATGGCACCGGTTTTACGCCTGAACACCCGCAATGACTTCGTCACGGACACATCGTACACGGCATTGAGAATGCTGCTCAAAGGAAGTTCCATCGTATTCGAGGAGTGCACGTCCAGTCGGTTCAAGCTCTGAGATGACTATAAGGCACGGTTGGGCGGATCGGCTTGACGGGAGGAGTGAGTCACACCATAAACTGTCGAGTCGTATACGGTGTTGTTCCAACGTGAAAGAGAATACTTATATCCCATTATACTGGGTAAGTGTTTTGAGAAATTTTCTGATACATGAAGCAATACCGGTTTTAATGTTTTATCACTCCCACTCCCCAGAATGTGCATCAGACATTTTTCTTTAGGGGGATTTTCACGAACTAAACAGATTTTATTCACACTCCGGCGCACTGTTTGAAAGAAACATATGCCCATATTTTTCCTTTTTGCTTAGCAGGCGATACTCGTCTCTAAATTATGTTAAAAACTCACGCATGCCTTTAGCCACAACCTCACTACAAACCTCGTCATGATATATATTAATGTAGTAGTAAAAATACTTCAGATTCTCCATTATGACAAGATAATGCATCGCTTGTACCACGAAATCCTGCAATGCTCTCGCCAGAATACCCGTAGAGTATTTGTACCTCTTGATCCTCAAGCTTCGCACGGTTCAATGTAGCCTTAAAAGTATCAAAGGAGGGTGGAATAGGGAGCCATTCAGTATCGACCATATCTTCACACTTTGTTGAATACCACTTCATAAAACTCGAGCACGCAATATTAAAGGTAGCCATTACTATTTTTCGTCTACGTGGGAATTCGTCAAATACACGTCTGAGATCCAGGGCTTGCAGCTCTCAACTGAGCACGCAGGGTAGAGATATGCCCAGGTAGTAGCAGGAGTCACGTGACCATTAATCGATCATACAGGGGGCGGAGCTTAGAACTTTCTCCTGTACACACACACACACACACAAAAGAGAAAGTGAAACGTTAATTGAAACAAGATTTATTTAATAAACATATCATCGAATTATTCAAGGTATATATTTACAAATACGTGTAATAAATAAATAAAATAGACATATTGTTAACAAGAGACATATATATATATATATATATAAATATATACAGGGCGTCCCAAAAAAATGTATACACACTTTAACAGCTGATAGCTCAATTGATGTTTCTTTCTTTCCAAGTTAAACCCATTAGAATTAATAATGGCAGTCAGACTAAGCTTTGAACAAAGGAAATTCATTCTAAAATGCTACTGGAAGTGTGAAAACGCAGTTGAAGTGCAAAGACAGTTTAGGAGGGAGTTTCAAATAGATCCACCAACGCGACTTACCATCACTCGAATTAGAGATAAGTTTGAAGCCGATGGAACTGTTCAGAATGTCCACAAGAAGCGTTCCGGAAGACCACGGACATCGACAAGCCCCACAAAGCAAGAAAGAGTACTGGAAATGTATCACCAAAGTCCAAGAAAATCTGTGCGGCAAGCGAGTCGTGAGGTAGGAATTTCAGAATCGTCTGTCCAACGCATTTTGAAGCGCTGTCAATGGAAAAGTTACATTCCAAGATTAGTCCATGCTATTAATGAAGATGATCCGGACCGAAGAGTGGAGTATTGCGAGTGGTACTTGGCACGATGTGGATGTGGACTGGACGAAGGGGTTTCGTAGAATACCCTCCGCGTTCACCAGACCTCACACCACTAGACTTTTTTTTATGGGGATACTTAAAAGACAATTGAGAGCAGCCATTGAGAGCAGCCATTGAACGAGAATGCACACAAATACCAAACGAAATGTTTCGTGATGTTTGCGATTCCATTGCTTCGCGTTATCAGCAGTGCCTGGACCAGAACGGACGTCAGTTTGAAAACAGGCGTCGACAAAACAATTAAATAATGTCTGTAGATTCTATTACATTTTGAAAATGAAATGTATTTTAATAAACACTGCCTTTATAATTATTTAAAGTGTGTATACATTTTTTTGGGACGCCCTGTGTATATGTGTATATATATATATATATATATATATATATATATATATATATATATATATATATATATATAATCAAGATTATGGTATCCAAAGGGTACGGTATCATAGGTACCAGGCACCTGGTAACGTTTCCTCTTGGTGCTACGACACACTCTCGTGCCCCTAAGTTCCTTTACACACCGCAGTTTCTGCGCCCGAAAGTTGTGGGTCCCTACAGTTAATTGGGACGGCTGATCGCCCTCATCTTCCAAACATATTAAATCCTTCAACGATTCAAAGTTAACGACCCGCCGATTCGCCTGGTTGAGCGTGATCCTTAGCCTTCACGCTATATTTCATATCCTCCCCCACCCTCACCCGTACCCCATACGTTTTTGGTCCTTTGAGACAAAAGAGTCGGGGTATGCGATGTCTCCATACTCATCCTTGATCTCATCAGTCAACTCTCCGAAGAATTCACCAATAGGCGGCATGTATTCACCCTCCCTCGCTGTGAATATCACACTATCTGTATCTGCGTACAGCACCCTCCATCCAAGAGAATGCAATAGACCCCAAAGTTTGATGTGTGCTTAGGCCGTTGTGAAGCTGGATACAGGTATGTTTGTAACCCGTGAGGTATCTGTGGACAATTCGGTAATGTTGTATTTTATTATGTAAGTATTACCTACATTCACGATCTCCATAACCTCTTTATCGGGAGCGTTGGCATAATCCCAGACTTTACTATAACTTTGAGCCAAATGAACGTTCCCCTTGCCAGTATTCTGTGCAAATTTTCACCAAAGACTGTTTAGACACAACTTTGCACTAAAGCGCTTGCCTGGGTTCTTTACAATTTGGGAACGGTGAAGCTGTATCCCTTCACGATCACGGTAACGCTGAATATAAGCCGATTTTTCATCTTCGGTATCAACTCCTCGCGGATACCCTGATGCCTCTACCTTATCCTTCAAGAAAGTGTTTATATATGGTGTGAAAAGGTTGGGTAGCTTCTGAAACCTCCACACCTCATATATCTTCAATATTCTGTAGCCATGGCGAACGGCTAGGTCCAGCTCAGGGCTTGTATATACACCTCTGATCTTACGCTGGTTGGTTGTGTGATTACATTCTCATTGTTCTCCTCTGCGCACTTCACGCACAGGGGAAACATGAGCTTGTGATCTATAACGACGGGCAAGATCGGCATCCATAAATCGAGAGTGGGGAGCACGTCTACAAAAGAAAGACCGAAATAGTACCCGTTCATATTTGTTGAGAACACCTCGATGGGTGGCAGATCAGGTTCCACCAGTTTTTCAAGCGCACCTACCAGGTACGGATTGTTCTTCATCACGTAGGGATATAAAGAACAGAAATCATAGTAATGGAGTTTCACCCTTCCGTAGGCGGAAAGTATAGCTTGAAGGGATTTGTACGCTCTCCGAACAAACTATCACCGCATTTGAGAGGGTCCAGAACCATTGAACGTTTGATCGTGTTTATTTCTTCAAGGTACTGTCCATCTGTTTTCATCCGTGCATCATACTCATGCTCCTACAAGACCTTGTGAGTGAACTGGGCGCCTATAAGCTGATCGCGGGTGCGGGTCCATGCAAGACTGTCGGCAGGAGCGTGTACGGAAAATTCCCAGTCGGAATATTGCCAGGCGGAAAATTGCCAGGCGGAAAATTGCCAGTGGGGAAAATTGCCAGTGAGAATATTGCCAGGCGGAAAATTGCCAGTGACAAAAATATGTAAAAATTTAGAAAGTAAGAAATAAAGTAATTGAGAAAAAGGACGTGTGTGTGTGCGTGTGTGTGTGTTCCAGCCATAACTCCAAAATGGAAGCAGTTACAAACATGAACCTTCACACACATATTGATTACGTCCCCAGGTTGTGCACCTGGGTGTTAATACATAAATAAAATAATTAAAATTACTGGGCCCGAAGGCCCCAGCACCGCGATTAAACTATATATACTATTATATAGGGTGAACCAAATGTAGGTGGACAGTAAATGATAACGTTTATTTTGAGAATACATATTTAATTTTTTTGTATACTATAATACAAAATAAAATTTAAATAAATTTAGTTATAATATTTAATATAATATAACACAAACACCATAGTTATAATGAACACCATAGTTATAATATAATATAACACAAACCGTATTCAACCTACTGTCCACCTACTTTTGGTTCACCGTGTATATATATATATATATATATATATATATCGAAACCTATGGTAAAATTATTGAATACCCGGTTAGGTTCATTGAATGCCAGGTTTGGTCCTCTGTACGCCCTTGACGATTGTTAGGTTAAGTCGTGATATTTTCGTTAGCTTTAAACGAAAGGGCTTTAGCTCAGACCAAGAAATTGCCTTCGAAAGAGGGGAGAGAGCATACTGAAAAAAGTACAAAAATATCAATGACAGATTGAGAAAGTCATCCGTCAGTATAATGAAGATAAATTGACATTTCTTCGATCTATTGCTTATAATCTTCATACTTTTTGAGGCTTTCCTTTCCTTAACAAGTTTTAGCATTTTAAAATTTTAAATAATAATATTTTAATAAATAAATCCTCTTTTGTGAATTTTAGTTTTTTTCTCACTGGCAATATTCCGGCTGGCAATATTCTCACTGGCAATTTTCCCCACTGGCAATTTTCCGACTGGCAATTTTCCGCCTGGAAATTTTCCGGCTGGCAATGTTCCTACTTCCAGGCAGGAGATCTTCCGTGAATATCTTCTACGATTCCACACTCAGGACGTGGGCATCCGCGCCACCAGCAGCCGTTAAAGGAGTACACAGTCTTCTCACCAGTGGCACAGTTTTCGCTTAGACCATCAACCCAAAAAACACGACCATTAACCTTAATGAGTACTTCCCCGCGTTGCGGGCATGCTTTATGTATACACCTGTCCAGTGGTGAGCTGCCAAAATTTTAACAACCGGTTCGCTAAGCTGCCAAAATTTTAACCACCGGGTTCTGTATAAAAAATTTGAATTCGGCAATAAAAAATTGACAACCCTTCCCACCCCACCCTTTCGCAATTTTAATTAAATTAATTATCTCGCTATTTGCCTTTTTCAAGTGTCTGCATTTTATGATTCAGCTAGGTATTAATAACTGCATGACAATTAATTAGTATAGTTAATTAGAGAAATAGACGTTTCTAATGAAATCAGAAAAGAAGAATTATTTAATAAAAACCGATGAATCATATATTATCTACATAGTTAAAATTAAATTGCTCAGTCAACTTTAGCAATAATGAATTATTAGGCAAAACATAAATATCAGTACATCTATGCTTTTAAATTAATTTTTTTTTAAATTTAAACATTTTTACGTACCTTATTATTACTTATCACGGGAATAATTTCCAAATGGCTTCTTGGTTTTCTTCGTAAACTGTCGTTTTGGATACACGAACTCTGGTATCTAAAGCGGATCGATGACTTCTCATCCATGATTTGACATATGTTAACGGGTTCCAGAAGCTTAATGGTTTCCCCAACAAATTGATGATCATAAAGCATGATACGTGTTTAGTTGTTAAACTTGCTCTTCTATCACTACAAATAATATTCATCACCGAAAAACCTCTTTCTGCTTCTGAGAGCTCTCTTCAGCGTCCAGCAAAAAAGTTAACACCCGGTTCTTATTTTCAAAAAGATTTTAACAACCGGTTCGCGCGAACCTGTGCGAACCGGGTCCAGCTCACCACTGCACCTGTCTCCTGCTGTATGTGTATGAGCCAGTAAATAGCCTTGTGCCCATAACTGCAGGGGTTGTTTCTGTGAATGACGGCTAAGGTGTCTTTAGGCATGAAATTGTTCTTGAACACCGTAAAGCACAATGAGGCAATCGTGGTTGCGACTTGTAACGGATCGCATTTGAAACGGTCTATGTACATCATTCTAAAGGCCTGGAAACATACTCTAAGCACGCGTACATCATTCACGCAATAACGCTCACATTCATCAGCTATAATGTAAAGATTAGGTTCATTAAAACTTTTGTAGTAGCGGTCAAACTCTTCACGTTCACCTGTACTCATATATTCATAGTTAAAATAATGTTTGGGTGGAGGTAGTCCTACGTAATTTAAAGTTTCGCTAGTGAGGAATGTGTAAGGGAAATATCCTTTTGAAACTTCAGCGGCTACACCCATGACCTTCGGTAGCTTTGCTAATTTACAAGGTGTGAATAATAAAGTGTCTTTAAACTGTACATTACCTATTATTTGCATCTGTATAAGTATGTTTCTTCTTTTCAAGGGATCACCTGTAAATCTCTCAGATGACTCGTGCTCAAGCAACTCCTTACAAAGGAACTGTGTGTAAAATTTTGCCCCATTATGGGCAAGAATGTACACCGTCATTTTTTTTTAACTTGTCCGCTAACTTGACAATATAGGACACAGAGTTTCACAGGACTGTCGTGTGCAATCGTTTTAAAAACGTTTGTCCGTTTATCACATTTGTGACACTCATCACACTCGACCTCCATGCACTCATCACAGATAGTCTGGCTTACAAGTAGATGTGGAATGACCTCTTTGGTTTCAGCATTCGTATATGTTTCCATATTGTAGTACACACTTATACAAGGTCTATTTTTAGGCTTAGCATCTTTCATATAACATACATGCTTTACTTCAACCGCCTTATATTTCTTATGGCATGTAGAACAGTGAAGTTCATCACATTTATGCTTGAAATTCCCCCAATTATCCATCACATGAAACATACCACATTCACAGATTCTCATTTTCCTGCACGTGCCGATTGACTTATGGAACTCAAAACAGTTATTATCGAAAAATGTGCGTCTGCATGAATCACAGTCCCTCTTCTCAGCTTCAACCACATGGCTTTCACATTTGGAACTTTTACACTGCTCACATACCATGTGGCAATCCTTACAATGTTTCACTATATCTCCCGCAAACTCGAGACACCTCTTACACAAATCATGATGCAGTCCATATTTTCAACTTTTATCATAACTCGCGTAAAAGTCCCTTATATTGCGGATGGGGAGATACGTTGTTCCTGACAGTCCTAAAATAAGTAGGGGCCTTGTACGATCCCTCACACTGCTTTTAAAAACATACACAGTCCTACAACGTTCATCCATTCCAAATACAACTATACGAACATTTATTTCCTGCTCTACCTTTCTCAGCTCTTCAGAACCCATATTACACTCAAACTCAAGTTTACAGTCTACAGCTAGTTTACGGGCACGCTGCACAACCGAAGGCAACCAAATGTTTTGAACCCGTGTATTTAGTAGAGTGAACATATGAGCTAAGACAAGTGCTATAAAGCCGCAACCACGATCGACGTTTATATGCCGCCTGTAAATAGCCTGAGAATTGAAGTTAAGAGTATAAGGTGTGGTACTATGACCCGCAACACGGAATATACAGTCAATATTTACCGTGACGTTGTCCATATTGAAGGCTGTACTTCTTTGAGAAGCCTGCATTATACGGTCCAAAATATACTCTGTATCTGCAGCTGCCAAGCGTCTGAATGGTATTACTATCCAAAATTCACCTACATCCCCGTCATCTGAACCGAACCCGAAGGACAGCCTCGGCCTGATTTCACGTTCGTCGCGGTTCTGAAGGTCAAACTTCACAATACGTTCAACTACGTGCCGCAGTCCATGTTCAACAACATTGCTATACATGGATCTAGGATCAACCCTGATTATACAGATTTTTAGTCAGGACTGGGGTGGGGGTGGCGGTGCGCACCATCTCAAATGTTATACCATCCTCTACAGGGCTCCAATAAACCTTAGCCCCCCTGCTCATGGCCTAAACCATTAGAGGTACAGTAAAACTAAACATACCTTACAAAAGAGAATTTAATCCTGCATTTAATGAGAAACAATTAAAACTTGGTGTTCCCGCCATTGGCTTCCAAGACAGCCTGAATTCGCTTTGGGTAGCTTGCCAAAAGTGACGTGAATAGATTTTGATCGTTACGCAAATTTGCTAAAACAGTTTCAATGTGTTGCGTCATTGTATCCTTCGAAAATCGATTTGCTGCAGGTTCTTGAAACAAAAGACATTCAACCTTGTCCTTTATAACTGATCCAATGTGTTCACAGACGTTCAGGTCAGGAAAATTTCCTGGCCATTCTTCATTTCCAAAGAAATCGATCTCATGGTTCTGCAACAACTGTTGAGTGGCTAATGCCTTAAAGCAGGGGGCCTTATCGTGCAGAAGTGTGACCTGATCGACATCCATAACATTGTTTGGGTTTCTTAGAAAAGGAATGACATGCTGAGATAGAATAATATCACGAAAATACTGTCATCCACATCCCAATCTTCAAGATAATGGGCAAACCACATTCTGTCATCGATGTTAAGTTGAGTTTTTCTTGGCTTTTGAAGTTCATGCCAAGGCTTTAAACCTTGCCTATGACGGTGCAGTCGAATGATCTCACCACTAACGATCTTTCCTCTCAACACTTCGATCTCTCAAGAAAATTTAGCACAGCTGTTTTTCCGCTTACGCGTACCGCTTTCAATGATGTCCTTTGTTTCCTGAGACAGTGGCAGATTTGGGGGCCCAGATTTGGTTGTATCCATTTCACATTCATCCAAAGTGTTATTCCAATTTATTTTGACGAAGTTCTCACTTCTTCGCAATTTTGGCAACCCATGAACGTGTTATAAAGGTGGCTCCAGCATCACGAGCTTCCCGAAATGTTATTGCTCGTATGCGATCTATCACACGTTGCCTCTCCGAATCACCAATTAATTAAGAAGCCATTATATTATCACTTTATCAGCTAGAGTAATTTTAATACCTGCAATAAATAAAGAATTTTATATATTTTTATAATCACTAAAAACTATTTCGATATAAGTAAACATGTAAGCTGCAAATGGGGGGGCTAAGGTTTTTTGGAACCCCTTACAGAACGAGAAGCTGCTGCTGCTGCTGCTGTGGAAGATGTACCCGGAATTGAACAGGAATAAGGGGGTATATTTTTATTTAAGGAAGGTACTATTGTGGGAGTTGTGTCGTAGGATGTAGGGGGTTGAGGCTCTATTACTGGTGGTCTAACAACTGGCGCAATCCTGGCACGTTTTATACCTAACGTGGAGGGCTCTTCATCACGCCTCCGCTTTGAATTGTCGCGTGCTACAGGTATCGCTGGTGTGGGTTCGTTAGCGGGGTTGGAGTCTGTGACAACAACTACACTGTCATGGGGGTCATCTGTAATATCGATGATCGGGACATGATGCTGTACCTCATCGTCATTCACGGTTCTATAGAAGAAAAGGAAAAACAAGACTGTAGAATATAAGGATCACCGCTTAAATTTTTATTATACAGGGTGTCCCAGAATTAACTATCTATTTCAATGAAATCGGACAAATTTTTTAAAAACACACTTTTATTTATGTTTATCATGTTTAATATGTGTTAAAAATGTATAAATTTCTAAATTTTTTTCATAATTTTATTTTCATAATTTTTTTATACTTTTTTATAGTTTTATTTTCATTCTCTTTCAGAACTCTATTAATAATGAATACACAAGAACGCATCTTTGTTGTAACATCCCGTATCAAAGGAATGCAATGTAATGAAATCAGAGAAAAATTTACAAGAAGATTCCACAGAACCGGTCCTACAGACAAAGCGATTCGTGAACTTGTGAACAAATTTAAAAGAACTGGATCCGTACACGACGAGGTGGGAAGAAGACGCCCAAGGACAGCACGTAACAATACCGAACAGCGACAATTGTTTGAGGATGAACCAACAACTTCGGTTAGGGAGGCCGGTCGAAGACTCAACATATCCAAGACAACAGTGCATAGAATCTTGCGTTCGACACTGATGAAAAAGGCTTATCACATTCAAGTACTGCATGCCCTAAATGAAGAGGATTATCCAAATCGAGCAGCAAGGTGTGCAGAAATTGTGGATCAAATCGAAAATGAAAGTTTATTGGATAACATCTTATTCAGTGATGAGGCGACTTTCCACACGTGTGGTAAAGTCAATCGACACAACTGTCGTATCTGGTCCAATGAAAGACCGTCTGAAGTCATAGAATGGCAAAGAGACTCTCCAAAAGTTAACGTGTGGCTTGGAATGACCAAATCCAAAATTTATGGCCCATTCTTCTTTGCGAAAGCAACTGTAACAGGTACCGTCTACCTTGATATGCTTCAGCAGTTTCTCGAACCACAGCTTCTTGATGATGGCATTCTTGATAATGTTGTGTTTCAACAAGATGGAGCACCATGTCATTATGCTCTAATTGTTCGAGAATACCTCAACAGACGCCTTCCGAATCGGTGGATTGGACGTGGAGGACCTCGACCTTGGCCTCCGCGTTCTCCGGATTTGACACCCCTGGATTTCTTTGCATGGGGTTTCATAAAAACAAAGGTTTATCGCCAAAAGATCAATAGTTAGCTGAACTTAAAGAACGCATCCAGTTGGCAGTGCGGGAGATAACACCTGAAATGCTTCAAAATGTGTTTCGCAGCGCTGAGGATAGATTTGAAATTTGCAGAGATACAGACGGTGCACATGTTGAAACTTCTCAATAAAGTTTTGACTTATGATTTATAAATCTATTTGTTTTTGTATCATAATTTAGTAATAAACACAAAATTATGTCAGTTTTTATTAAATTTGTCCGATTTCATTGAAATAGATAGTTAATTCTGGGACACCCTGTATTTTGTAAATGACCCACTTAGGAGTGTGACGTGTTAGAGATGGATTCTGTAGGAAAATTCAGGTTCACCAGCCCATCTACATGTATTACGTATATCTGGCCCTACAGGATGTGGTAAAAAGGTGTTTATGCTTAAAATCATTAAAGAAAAGGGAGAGATGTTCTCAAAACTTGTGTATAAAGTTATATGGTGCTATTCGACGTATCAATCAGTTTTCAACGAGTACCAAGATGATATTTTGTTTCACAAAGGTGTATATGATGTTAATTCGTTAAAGGGAAATGAACATACAGTCATTGTAATTGACGATCTCATGTTGGAGATGGATAAAACGTTTGCCGAGACATTTACAGTATTCTCCCACCATCTTAACATAAGCGTGTTCTTCATCAATCAGAATCTATTTTTCAAAAATAGATACATGCGTGATGTGTCGTTAAATACACAATATCTAGTCTTATTCGCACAAATTGGAGTATTAGCGAAACAAATGTTCCCGAATCAGCGTAAGGAGTTTTTGGAAGTTTATAAAGCTACAAGTCAGCGTTACGGATATTTGCTTTGTGACCTTCAGCCGCGAAACACGTTTAGGGTGCTTTTACGAACGAATATATTTCCAAACGAGCCTGAAACGGTGTATATTCCAGAATGACAAAGAGGGTAAAGAAATACCATGAATTAATAAAAATCTATCATCGACTGCCCCTGGTAATGCAACAGATATTTGCTAAAATATCGACTGCGACTTTTTAAAATGCATCTGTGAAATCTGTCTTAACGTTATAAATTGCAATGTATCAATGAGACCCCCTCAGAAGGCTCGGCTACGCCGTTACAAGAACATAATACGTACACTCGCTTGTAAAAGTCAAACTGTGGGGAAGAAAAAACGAATTATTGTACAAAGAGGGGAGTCATTCCTCTCCATCTTATTTTCAGTTTTCAGTCCTTTACTAACTAGATTAAT
Source organism: Bathynomus jamesi (assembly GCA_023014485.1). Classification (NCBI taxonomy): domain Eukaryota; kingdom Metazoa; phylum Arthropoda; class Malacostraca; order Isopoda; family Cirolanidae; genus Bathynomus; species Bathynomus jamesi. Next base: position 717,661 of record JAJOZX010000920.1, on the reverse strand, counting down.
ATAATGAAGAACGTGGTAGTGATTCCACACGAGGTGTATGCTTCACTGCAAAGTTCAAAGAGTCCAGACACGGCTCTAGAACCCCGTAAAAGCAAGCTTAAAAGATTGGAAAGCGAATTGTTAGCCCTATTAAATAGTGAAAAAACACCTGATGATAAAAGAATCTTATACTAAGAAGCTCTGCAGAAATTTCTTCACGAGTACGAAAATTATAAGAATCCGACAGAGATCCCTGTGGTTATTAGGCACAGCAGGACAACGATGGGCATGGTGATATAGGGCCTGTGTCCGACGATAGAGCTAACTAACCAAAGAATAACGGGTCGGCATCACAACATATCGAGCATGTATTTAAAAGCACCCTCCCACATACATTGAGGAATAAAGGTTTAAGTCTTTATAATCTATTGAATGAGGATCTCAACATACAGTGGACCGATACAGGTGAGATCATTGTGGAAGGAGCAAAGGTACGGGGTTCGAATATCAAAGACATCGTCCATGATCTGGTGAGAAAGTGGGATAGGCCCTCACCATCAGGAAGGAAGCATATTAAAGCAAGACGACAACAAATAAATGTACCCAAAACAATGATAGGAAATCTGAACAGGTTAAAAGACTTGGAATATACATCGCATGTACCACAATTGAGAACGCCATCACCCCCAGCGGTAGCAACTCTGAAGAGGAGAAAGAAGAGGCTAAACAACGGTCATCCCTACCCACGTGTCTCTAAAATACGCAAATGGCTAACATATTAAGAAGACGTTATTATGACATTTCTAGCCCAGCCTCCTACGGTGGCGTAGATAGACTGTAGAGAAGTGTTTACAATGATGGAGTAGGGAAAAAAGATGTTGAGAGGTTTTTGCGGGAGCAGGACGCTTATACATATACACTTCATAAGCCTGTGAGAAAAAGGTTTAAAACAGCCAAGACCACAGCGGCATCGATTAACTCTATTTGGCCAACAGATTTAACAAACATGCAAAGATATTCAGTGTATAACGATGGTTACCGCTACATCCTATTCATAATAGATGTATTCTCTAGATATCTGTGGCTAATTCTTCTGAAAAATAAACAGTGTTGGGCACTAAAGCGTTAATCCGATAACAGTTAATTAACGAAGTTAACTTTTTTTAACGGACTATTAACGGAAGTTAATTTCCATTTATCGTTATCGGACCAGTTAACTTCCGATAACTCGATATTTAGTCTGTTAAGGTCCGTTAACACGTTAACTTCGAGGAGTCATTCACGGAAGATCACCGCTCCGCGAATGAATTCAAACCGCCATAACTTCAGTTCCCGCCATAATAATTCTCTGGTAAATTAAAATTTAGTTAATAGTTAGTGGTTACAAGGGTTTCAAAATATGTAATCAGTACATTTTTTATTAAAAATAAAAAAAAAGTTATTAAGCAAAAAAGTTGCAAAACTTGATAAAAATACAGTTAAATACCTATTTATTGTTGGATTTTGCATAAATAAACATTTTCTATGGGTTTTAAAGCTTTTTTCCTTGATTTTTTTAAATGTTAGTAAAGAAATAGTTATCGTTAACGGATTATCGTTAACTTCCGTTAACTTTGTAGTAAAATTATCGGATTATCGTTATCGGAGTTAAAAATTGGGGTTAACGGATTATCGTTATCGAAGTTAACTTTTTGGTTAACGGTGCCCACCACTGAAAATAAATCACCTGAAACTTGCAAAAGCCACCGAAACAATGATGTTGAAAGAAAACAGGGTTCCTGGACATTTTTGTACGGATATGGGGAAGGAATTTACAGGCCTAGCTTTTCAGAACATGTTGGTGGAGTTTAATATCAGCTACTACACTACCAATTCTATACATAAAGCCTCTTCAGCTGAAAAAGTTCAACGTACCATAAAGGAACGCATGCATCGCTTTTACACATATAAACATACAGATTTATAGACATTCTGGAATCATTGGCCTCATCATACAACCGTTCACACCATCGCACGATTGGGACAACACCTAACGAGATTTTAGAAAGAGGTACGCTCACAGAGCCTGATGTGAGAAGAGATGAAACACCACCACACTCTGCACGTTTCAAAATCAATGATTATGTAAGGCTGTCGCGTTCGGAGAATAAATTCGCGAAGGGATTTGAGCAAGATTGGACACGTGAGATTTTTAAAGTTAGGGCTATGAGACCTAAAGACGAGATAATGCTGTATTACGTTGAAGATTTGAATAGGGAAGAAATCGCAGGAGGCTTTTACCGAGAGGAGTTACAGAAAGTGACATTTAATTTAGGAAAAAATGTGTTTAAAATTTAAAAAATTTTAGGAAGCAAAGGTTCAGGAAAAAGAAAAATGTACCTGGTGAAATGGTTAGGGTACCCAGAAAGCTTCAACACCTATATAAAAGCTGATGCAATAATGAAGCTTAAATAGTATGCAACATGGCGCCAAACCATTTCTACGTCACACTATCGTCCTCCTCGTTCCTGTCTGTACATCCTAACAACACCCTGGACAACTTTGTAACAGAACTCCCTGGCCCCATTGAATTGGGTCGTGATTCGTATGAGGTGGGGATATGCAAAATTCAGCTGGACACCCTCTTTTTAAATATTAATTATAAATAACCCGTTTTTACGATTCTTAGACACTCGGGATGAAACCATACGCATCGCCCGGATTGGGGATGCACGGTATTACAGTACAATGGTAACACTAGGTCCGGGCTGCTATGGTGCGGCTGAGGATGTTGTGAGAGACTTAAACGCAAGTTTAAAAAACTTAAATCTTACGGATAATTTAGTATACCAAATCTTAAACAAAGAAAACCCTGCACATACTGTGACCCTAAAATCACAGGCTGACAGAAATATTAAAGACAAAGGACTGTTCAAAATTATAACCTACGGGCGATATCGATTAGCCTTCCAAAGAGATACCTTTCACGAGGCACAACATGACTTGTCCAGCGTAATGTATCAGATGAAATTGGAGAAATTGAGTGATGGATATACACCCCTAGACATGTGCTATATTTACAGCAATATAGCGGAGCACCAGTTTGCTGGGGATACCCAGGCACGTCTGCTGCGCATTGCACACATTCCCAGCCATAGAGGGAAGAGCATGAGTATTACATATGACAAGCCCCAGTATGTGAATGTCGCGACTAATCTAATAACCAACATCTCAATATATATAAGAACGATTGAGGGAAATAATTTCCCATTCGGTGATAGGAGCTTAACAGTGAAGCTGCACTTTTGACGCACTTAGTTATAATGGACAGAAAACCTTTCACAGTCTATCGAGGTGTGAGATACCAGCGTGGTAGTGGACTCGGATCCATTTTTTCAACCATACTACGTACAGCTGTCCCCTTGCTGAAGAAGGGAGCCAGACACCTCGGGGGAAAGCGCTACAATCAGGTCTTAACACGGCAGAAAACATATTGGCTTGGGCTAAACCTAAAGAAGCTCTAAAAAAAACACTTAAAGCGTACACGACACGAAATCGTCAAAGATGCAAAGAGAAAAATGCGTGGTGGTGGGAAGAAGAGGGCTGTCCGGACGAAGGGATTACCAGCATGTGGCGTTAAACGTAAAAGGATATAAAAAGAAGTGTTCTAAGCGAATGAAACCTATGGTTGACCATTTTTTTGACTGATATAAGTTAAGGACATTGATCTCATGAATCATAGACTGTTTACTACTTGTTAAACACAATTAGTTCCCCGAGTACTCCAATAGAATGCGTGATACCCAGCTCAGGCCCTTACTTTTTTGACCCAAGCTGTGTGCACATGTACGCCCATTCTGATGGAACGGACTACAATGACAAATATGCTGTATACCCTGAACCAAATTTTCTGCACTCCATATTCAACCAGTATGATGTATATTTAAATCAGGTCAACATATCGGTAGGAACGGGGTACTATCACCTACGAGCTTATCTGGAAAATGTGCTGAACTTTTCCAAAGAAGCGAAGGATACCTTTTTAAGTGCCGAGGGTTATTATCAAGCTAAAGACGAAAGTAGTATAAAGGACAAATTTAAAAATTCTAAAAAGAAGGTATATGAATGTTTTGGACGCTTGCATACAGATTTCACATTCCAGGAGAAGTTGCTTGTGAATGGGGTGGATATGAAAATAAAGCTCACCCGCACGAATCCTGAGATCTGTTTAAATCTGGAAGCTGATCAAGAAGAGGGAGCCAAACCCGTTGATTCACATTATGGAGACACCTACGCGTAGGGCGAGTGAAATTAAGTTCGCCTAAACAAATAGAAATTGAGAAAAACTTACTACATGCTACAGTAAGCCAGCAAGGTTGGCATCGAAACAGATAAAAAAACATCGCCCTGGGAGTTCTACCTAAAAGGATATTAATTGGAACGCAGGACCATGCTTCGGTGAATGGAATATATAAAAAGAGTGCCTTTAAATTCGAGAATTTCGGCGTTAAAAATATAACTATACGTTAATAGCGTTGCGTTGGGCGGGGTTATGGATATGGATTATTCATCAGATACTGTGTTCCCGCCTTGTGCAAGAGTATATAGTAATCTGGCCCATATTGCAGGTGTTTGTGATGAGCTCGGGTTTGGGATAACGCAGAAAGAATTCATCGATCAATTTAACCTTTATCCGTTTGATATCACACCTGACTTATCTGCTAGTGTAAATACCCACACTTCAGTCCACAACAGAGTGAAACATCTCAGTCAGATTGGAATCGCAAGCCGATAGGACGCCCTATTAGTGTACTAGTATACCTCGCGTCAAAGCCCTAATAGAAGTTGACAGATTTAGGAGCGTTGTCACTGACTTTTAAAATGGATGCGAATACACTTCTGAGAGTGATGAATAGTGAACGAATCACACGTTCCAAAGTTATCGGTGTGTTTGCGAAGAATGAAATATTGAAATTCCTAACTACGAGAGATTGTGGTAGTCTTGTTGTGAACACAGATTTTATTGGTGATGAAGGGATTCATTGGTTTGCAATCTATTTTAAAAATAGGGACCGCATGTACTATTTTAATTCACTCGGGAATCATCCCTGGAGTGACCCTATTATTGTAAAATTTCTCGAGCAGTTGCATATCCCCGAAGTTGTATGGAATCCCTAGCGGCTACAAGGATATTTTAGTAATACTCGTGGGATGTACTGCCTTTCATTTCTCATGCATATGTCAAGTGGTAAGGAATTTATAATTTTTTTAAAATTATTCGACCCGTGTCAGACTCAACGAAACGACGAAATGGTATGCAAACAGAAAAAGCCGTTTTCCGATTGTGCGCACTCGTTGTATAGTATGATGTTTTGTTCGTATATATATAAAATGAATAATTGCATCCAATAATATTAGTTTGTGTATTCTGTAGCTTATTTAATGGAAACTAATTGGTTATTGTACTAAAAACATGATTTCTTTCATTTGATAAATTGATAAAAATACATTGCGTCTTCTTACCTCCCAAAAAAGTTCGAAACATAAGAAAAAGAAAAATTTACATTATTTCGTTAATGATGTGGCAATCGCTGGGTTGACTGTGCGGTAAAACTTCTACCTCTGTATTCAGGTTCACGACATACGTTTCTTCAAATCCTCATCGGACCTTTAAGGAGAAAAAATAATTAATTTGATTAGTTCATACATTTTCTGAATCTTTTTAATAAAAACCAAATTGTTTAAAACATATGCAGAGTACATATATAGGAAGAGAGTTACAATGTGAAGTATCAAATATCTTCGAGCCGCTCAGAGAAGTTTGTGACCCTTTAAGAGAAAATGCCGAATAACATTTCAATGAACTATTATGGAATTTACAAAATTATTTAAAACTTGCAAAGGAATGTTATAAAATATTCAACGAATTTTGATGAATATCAAACAGGACTTTAGCATAATATTAATTGCAAACTAGTCTATAATTAAAAATTGCGGATACTGCTATTTAAATGAAGCATTTTACAATAAAATGTAATGAGATGAATTACTACAACCTCCATATATATATATATATTATATATATATATAATATATATATATTATGATGAAATAATCGAAACACAGAATGGTGCTCGAGAGCTTTCTCCTACTGACAAGCACACTAAAATAAATAACAAGTTCGCGAGTAAACGGCTACAAAAAAATAAAATTACAGGCACATAAATATTTACAGTTCTACGGCATTCCCTTGCGTCGGATCGTAAGGAACGTCATTGCAAATACCATCAACGGTTTGCGTTGGAAATAATCCGTCCCGGTCGGCTGCGTTAAAAAGATTAATTGTAGACACCGCGGCAGTGTCTCCATCTTCATATAAAACCGATAAACTCTAAAGTTCTTGTGAATGACTCATGACTGAGGAAATGTGTTTGTTTATTCACTGGTGAAAATAACTGCTTTGAGTTCCAGCTGAAAATACTCACTTTTATATGCATGATCTCTAAGCACTACCCCCAGAAGACTAATAGGCGGTTCGTAAGTTTGCTGGTTGGTTGTCAATGTAACTGGGTGGGGGCTATGTTAAATTTGTGTACCAATCGTAACACCAATATAACGGACCCACGCTTTGGACAATGAAGTCCTGATTGGTCGTCTTCACGACTAATGGCGTCTTTATCGGTTCATTCTCTCTTTTTTTTAATTTTCCCTTTACGATCTTATCGAAAGGAGCTTATAATAAAGAAATTATATATAAATATTTTTGTTTTACTTTTCATTCCTTTTTTTTTATTTTTTTAAAACTGATTTCGAAATAAAAATCAATAATGTGTGTGTGTGTGTGTGTGTGTGGTGTGTGTCGTTCTGAGTCTTAGTTTTACGACTCTCTCTCTCTCTCCTCTCTCTCCTCTCTTCTCTCTCTCTCTCTCTCTCTCTGTATATAATATGTGTGTATATAATAGAATTTTAAATTCAGTTTACTTTCACTAGCAATAATGATAATAGTGGTAAAAATAATATTAGGAGCGAGAAGAGATCTCACCGAGTCGTCTTTCGGGTGAAAGTGCGTTATCTACGATCTTTTGGAGTAGCCTCGGGCAAATCAGGTGCTGTGGGCCAAGTGTTATACATTTTTGTCTTTCTTGGTATAAAGAGATGCTTTCAAAGAAAGGATTGGCAAAAGTAAATAGACACTTTTGGAGAAGTTAGCTAAAATGTTTATTGTTTTCATATATATTATTATAATATATATATATATATATAAGCACACCGGACAAAAAATTAGTCCCCTCTCAGAATGTACTAATAACGTGTGACGGCGCCTCTGGCCTTGATAACCGCACGAATCCGGCGAGTTTAGTATGCGGAGGTACGCCTGCTCGTTCAAATTCATCGTCACTGGAACGAGAGGGCCCATTTCGTGGTACGAAAAACATCCCCAGAACATCACGGAACCAACCTCAGCCTGAACAACACCTTCGACGCATTCAGGATTAAAGGCTTCATTGACCTGCGATGTACTCGTCGCCCCCATCATGGAGAACAAAAAAAACGGGACTCATCGGACCAAATTACACGTTTCCAATCTGCCGCAGTCCAGTTTTTGTGCCTCTGAGCCCATTTATAACGTGCCAAGTTGTGATTTGCTGTTAACAGCGGCCTCTTCCGTGGTACCCTGCTCCAGATGTCCATCGCATGCAGTTCTCGTCGCAATGTCCGTTCAGGTCGCTGGAGAACCTCATTGGTTTCTTGGAGCAATTGTTCTCTGGTTTGAAAACGATTTGCAGTTACTAGACGAGAAACATGGCGGCGGCCCCTATTGTCGAGAATTGTTTCCGGCCACAGTTACGCCGTCGATTTTCAATTGATTGCGAACTACACACTCTTTGTAAACTCGCTGGACAGTACGTTGACACACCAACAAATTGGGCTACTTCAGACATTTTGTGTCCGTGGGCTCTGCCAAACACGATGGCTCCTTTTTGCCACTGAGTAACGTCTGCCTCACGACCATTTTGCAGACTATATCCAACACACACTTTGTTCTTCACCACCTCACGAAACAGATCTGATCCTGTGTGCTACGTCACCGCTACTTGTCACTTACCAATGCTACATCAGCGCCCTCTGTGTGACCTTGAACTTCCTACTAAATTTTGTATAGTCAGCAAAGGATGTTACAGCACTGTTGTTGGTTACTTCATCGTCTATGTCTGTAAGCATGATAATGAAAAGGAGTTGGGTACTCGGGTACTGAGCTACGTACTTCCGATTTACGTCAGCAGGTTGTAAAATACAAGGTGTATACCTTGAATTTTTACGACCTGCTGACGTTCTCTGCGGAAGTTTTAAATCTATTTTCTCCCTTTGCCTGTTATTCCCATATGTTTCATTTTCCGTGCTATTATACCATGATCACACTTGTCAAATGGTTTAGAAAAATCCATGTATATTATTACATCGTAGTTTTCATTGTTTTCAACTGCGTCTATGATATTGTTATAGTGCTCTGTTAGTTGCGATACGCACGATCTTCCTGATGGGAATTCATGTTGGTTCTCATTGAATCTCTCCTCTATCTCCAAAAAGTAAAAAATGTTCTCTCTCGCTTTTCATTCAAATATTTTGGTGAGGTGAGATGTCATTGACACTGGTCTCACGTTCTTTGCTTGAGACCTATGCCTTCCTTTATATATTGGGATAATCAGTGCGTCCAGGTAGCTGACACATTGAGGGGGCAAACCAGGTAATAAAGAGGGCGACCATTCAGTAAACACGGTGACTGGTCATCAAAAAGCTGTTTTGTTATTGTACTTGGTTAATGGCAAATGATTAGGCACATGATAAGAAAACGACATCAAGGAAACTCTTTTTTCAGCAAAACACAGTTCATTGAGAAAATTTTACGTGAGCAACATGGTATGATATTTCCATATTAATATTCAGATGTGATTAAGGATAACTTTGATGCTCTGAAAACATTATGAATGGAAGCTACAATATGTATACTCCACATTATGTGGAGTATACATAGCAAATGGTTATACTGTATGTATAAACATAGTTTATAACTTACTACTACAATAGATGAGCTTATGTACTATTCCAGACCAAATATTCAATGACACTCTCAAAACAGTCATGATATTTTAGTGTATGTGCATTAAATTCTTGCATGGTTTTGCCCCAAATCTGTGGGGTGATTGCCAGAAAAAATTTAGTCGGGCCTGAATTTGGGAGGCCAGAAGTATACTGCTGACTTAAACCTTTATTTTTCTCAAAAAAATGGCGGCGGAACCCTCCCCAGGCCCACATAGCACGACGCCACTGGCTACAAGCCACAAATAAACTTTCCTAGAATCACAGCACACTGAGGCCAGATTGCAGTGACTTTAATCTTAATTCTTGAGGGAGTGACTAGTGCAGCATCTTCTTTGAAGTTTGCTAGTAGAGTAGGGGTTGGGGTGAGGTAAGCTAATATATCTTTTTATGGACCTGTATGCTGCACATATTAGTGATGTGTTTATAAAAATTAGGACGTGGCCACTTAAAAACAATTAATTTATTTCTCAGTTTTATTTATGAGAACTTGACTTGAGAATGGCGACCAGAGGAGAGGACGACAAAAAATATTGGGGGTGCAGGAGTTCCCCCTGCCCCCATCCTGAGGCGCCACTGGTGATAATGTTTGCTCTTTTCAGGGATTTTCTCCATATCCAGTATGGGAGTATGGGGGTGTAGCTATTTCATTCTTACAGTTTTTAATGAACAAGGCGTTTCATTTGTCCGGACCTGCAACTGAATGTGATTTCCTTTGTCCTATCGTGATATATCCTCTATATTTTCTCAAAAATCATTTTCTTTCAAGCGGATGAGTGTGAGGACAAACTGAAAGCACCGTTTATGAGAACAAGGCACACGCATTGGATTAGTTTAATTGGAGCTTCTCGTGTTATCAGTAATATATATATATATATATATATATATATATATATATATATATATATATACACAGTGGTGTAGTGCTGTGGGAACGCGTGGGAACGGCGTTCCCTTACTTTTTTTGGTAGACGGAACGGCGTTCCCTCACTATTTCAAATAAATCCGAACTTACAAATCTCTAACGTCATGAAATTTTAATTCCCACCCCTAGAAGAAATACAGGGTGTCCCAGAATTAACTATCTATTTCAATGAAATCGGACAAATTTTTTAAAAACACACTTTTATTTATGTTTATCATGTTTAATATGTGTTAAAAATGTATAAATTTCTAAATTTTTTTCATAATTTTATTTTCATAATTTTTTCATATTTTTTATAGTTTTATTTTCATTCTCTTTCAGAACCTATTAATAATGAATACACAAGAACGCATCTTTGTTGTAACATCCCGTATCAAAGGAATGCAATGTAATGAAATCAGAGAAAAATTTACAAGAAGATTCCACAGAACCGGTCCTACAGACAAAGCGATTCGTGAACTTGTGAACAAATTTAAAAGAACTGGATCCGTACACGACGAGGTGGGAAGAGGACGCCCAAGGACAGCACGTAACAGTACCGAACAGGTACGACAATTGTTGAGGATGAACCAACAACTTCGGTTAGGGAGGCCGGTCGAAGACTCAACATATCCAGGACAACAGTTCATAGAATCTTGCGTTCGACACTGATGAAAAAGGCTTATCACATTCAAGTACTGCATGCCCTAAATGAAGAGGATTATCCAAATCGAGCAGCAAGGTGTGCAGAAATTGTGGATCAAATCGAAAATGAAAGTTTATTGGATAACATCTTATTCAGTGATGAGGCGACTTTCCACACGTGTGGTAAAGTCAATCGACACAACTGTCGTATCTGGTCCAATGAAAGACCGTCTGAAGTCATAGAATGGCAAAGAGACTCTCCAAAAGTTAACGTGTGGCTTGGAATGACCAAATCCAAAATTTATGGCCCATTCTTCTTTGCGGAAGCAACTGTAACAGGTACCGTCTACCTTGATATGCTTCAGCAGTTTTCGAACCACAGCTTCTTGATGATGGCATTCTTGATAATGTTGTGTTTCAACAAGATGGAGCACCATGTCATTATGCTCTAATTGTTCGAGAATACCTCAACAGACGCCTTCCGAATCGGTGGATTGGACGTGGAGGACCTCGACCTTGGCCTCCGCGTTCTCCGGATTTGACACCCTGGATTTCTTTGCATGGGGTTTCATAAAAACAAAGGTTTATCGCCAAAAGATCAATAGTTTAGCTGAACTTAAAGAACGCATCCAGTTGGCAGTGCGGGAGATAACACCTGAAATGCTTCAAAATGTGTTTCGCAGCGCTGAGGATAGATTTGAAATTTGCAGAGATACAGACGGTGCACATGTTGAAACTTCTCAATAAAGTTTTGACTTATGATTTATAAATCTATTTGTTTTTGTATCATAATTTAGTAATAAACACAAAATTATGTCAGTTTTTATTAAATTTGTCCGATTTCATTGAAATAGATAGTTAATTCTGGGACACCCTGTATAAGAAAGAATCATTAACTGTTTCATTTCTTTTAGCTTCGACTGAGGCAATGCTAGCCTATAAAGATCTGGTGAAACAGTCACCACGGCGTACCAGTTATTAACTTCTTTTTAGTTAATCATTCCAGTTGTTAGCTATTTTTATTGATCGTACTGGATGTCATATATATAATGACACTGGAAATACTGCATCTTCAACCTTGGAATATATTCTAATATCCAGTGCATATGACCTCAAAATATCCCTGAAATTGGTCAGATTTCAAAAGATTTCCCGGGGGGATTACAGTGCCCCCGGACCCCCAGCTGTATGGGCTCGCCGCGCTCGCCATTGTCCCCCCCCCCGCATCTGAGTAACACTTTCAAAATGCGTTCCCTCACTTCTTTATTTAGCACTACACCACTGTGTATGTGTATATGTATATATATATATATACATATATATATATATATATATATATATTATATATGGAATTGAACTCAGAATGGTTCCCTGATGTTTTTTGTGTGTGTAGCTGTACCCACTAGATCCTGTCCCAAAGTTGGATCCTATCTGCTTTGCAGATAGCTGGTGAGGAAAGTTATATTTTTGGGGCCTCTTTGCGAGTGATCCGTTGCCCACGTCGGGCTAATATCATGAAAAAGAAAAAAAAACTATAGTGTTTGTCATTTATCATTGCTTATTCGGGCAAAAGTGAGTTTAATTTTCCCAGAAGAGTTCCTTGTTCCATGCACGGTCTGTGTGTATCATATATATATATATATATATATATATATATATATATATTAATTTCCGTGTCATTACGTTTTCTGTCCTTGAAAATTCAGTCTTTATACCATTTAAAAAAATTGCCGAAGGAAATAACAATAAATCTTAAGAATGTGTACGCGCGTTCGCACCTGCGCAAAATTTCAATTCTCAACACGACGACAAAAAAATCTGGGATCTGGACTTTTGCATACTTCTTGGCCAAAGGTTACAGCTGAATGAATCTTGGTTGCAGTTATTCCCATAGGAATCAATCTACATATATGTGTGTGTGTGTGTGTGTGTGTGTGTGTGTCGATATGTTGTGTTTGCATGTATAGAATGGTTTGGATGTGTACATTTTATATACTTTAATGCAATGAACTAAGTCGAAACTGTAAAAATAGTTCTCGTTTAAGTAGTACGTAGTATTAGAACAAAAACAATATTGAACTGATCAAAGGAATTTTTTTGACAAAAACATGCAGAAACTGAAGTAGACAACTAAATAATGTATTCGGGGATGTGAAACAAAAAAAACAAATCACTCGTAAAAAAGTGCCGTGAATAAATTATCAATAATTCAAGCTTATATTTTCTCAAAAATCAATTTCTTTCAAGTGGATGAGTGTGAGGACAAACTTGAAAGCACCGTTTATGAGAACAAGGCACACGAATTAGTTTAGTTTAATTGGAATTTCTAGTGTTATCAGTAAAATACAGTACAACCCGCAGTTGTTCACAATCTGAACAGGTTTGTAGAGCAATGCTTGAAGGTAAGAGGAGAAAACTACAATTTCCTCAATTCTTAAGCAACTTTCCTTTCTTATATATATATATATATATATATATATATATATGCGGGTTGTATTTTACTGATAACACGAGAAACTCCAATTAAACTAACCTAATGCGTGTACCTTGTTCTCATAAACAGTTCTCTCTCTCTCTCTCTCTCTCTCTCTCTATATATATATATATATATATATATATAATGTGTGTGTGAATATTTGTTGAACGAAGAGTTACGTGTAACGGCTCTCATAAGAAACTTGCTTTCGCAGAATAACCTCCCCCACTCTCCGAAGTGCTCCATTGTGGCCCAACGTTATTGTGGTGAGTTACGAGAGTCCCATCCTAAGTTGCCAAATATCATTTAAAAGAGTTACGTTTGTTTGCATTTTATTTGGTCTAATTAGTTTATTTTCATTAATATCTGGTAAGGAAATATTTTGTAAAGACGTCTTACTAGCATAAATTAGTATTTTAATTTTAATTAATAGCAAAAATGAACAAATAAAAACAATTAACTATTCTAAAAATGATGACTGAAAATTAATTAAAGATAGTTTTGTAACATGGCATTTACTTGGTTTCTGCAGGTTATTTAAGGAATTACATCATTATTTTGTATTCCAGTTTACGTGTGAAATAGAGTTGTATGGGGTGTTAAGTTCAATAAGTTAGATTCTCAGATTTATAATTATTAATCTTGAAACTATATTCAACATGAGAACTAGTGTATGTTATCTCTTTGTCGCTTGCTTCATTAAATTAACAGTATCCACACCATTACCAACTGGAACCAATCCCTCTTCTAACCAGCAGACTCTGAACTTTCCTGGTGAAAATCCGACGGATTCAAAGTGCAATGTTTCAGATGGCTTATTTTACTTTAAAGGGAAGTGTCACTCTCTTTTAATAGACGCATCCTGCGCCAAAGGACAGTGGCTCATTATAAACAGAAAAGGACTGCCAGAGTGTGTCATTAAACCTTGTCTTGCAGAAGAATTGCTCTACAGGGGAAAGTGTGTGAGTATTGGCGATGACATCTGTGGCCGTTATGAAATCTTGTACGTCGATTTCACAGGTGATGTATATTGTGACTGTCAACCCGACTTCATTTACGATAAGAACAAAGCGATGCTATGCGGAACACGAACGAGGGTCATGTGCTTTTGCGAATATTTGGAATTAGATTCTAGAGGCACGGTACGATGTGTGCCAAATCCATGTACGAGGGAAGATCTGGTTCAAGATCCAAAAACAAAAAAATGCTACATCAAATTATTTAAGGGTTCGTGCTCGCCCGCAAAAAAATTTACTTTATTACTGAATAATAATAACGGAACTGCACAGTGTGTTTTAACTGATATCGCAACTTCCTTGAAGCACCTGCTGTGCCTTCCTGCCCACCTGGATCAAAAGTAAAACTTTGGAGTAAATGTCCTTTTTCTTATAGAATGCCCTCCCAACACACAACAAAATTTATCTCGTGCCTTTCAATTACAAAAGATTTCCAGATGGAACATGTAGAAAAGTCAGCGAGTCCTTTGGACGATAACGGCATAAGGAATATACTGACTGTTAAATATTACGATATGTGTACATGAACCGCACTTTGTATTGAAGTTAAGGACAAGCTATTTAGGAAGTGTGGAATTGGGAATACCATATTTTTATTTCCTATAATAACACTGTTCAACAATGATTTTGTCTCCGGAAAAGTTGTTTTTTAACGCTGATTACAAAAATCGTATTATTATTTTCCTATCATGTATAGTTTATTTAGAAATTTCCATTTTTTTTGTTTTGAAAAAAATATTCAATTTTTGTAGTAAAATCTGTTCATTTATTTTATTTTCTCGCAACTCTGACCACATGAGATGTTTGTCTTATTACGTCTTATTACTCTTATAGTATGTGTGATGTTAATATTTTTTAATATTTTGTATAATATTTAATTAATTATATCCAATATACACTATTATACATATTATATACAATATACAATAATTGTACAATATGTTTTAAGATTTCATAGAAACTGCGTCATAAGCCAAAATGAATAACATTTACGGAATCAGCAACGTCGACTTCGTATAGACCAGCTTTGTTTGTTGCTGAGACAGAATAAAAATAAAAATTTGTTGTTCATGTAATTAATATACATTAATATACAGATTTAATAGTTACTGTTAATGATCGAGTGCAAATACCGTCATTTTATTAATAATTTATCTATATTTTATATATTTCATAGTAGAAACAATATATAGAAAGACCTAATTAGGTTAAAGAATATACTTATAAGGAGCTTGTTTTTTTCTCTCTCCCTTTCATTAAATGTATTCTAATTTGGGAAGTAGTATGAAACTATTTCAACAATTTTTTGTGATAATTTTCACTATTATTATAGCACAAAATTCCTTATTGAAAAGATCAATTGCTGCATATAATTGTTGAAAGGAAATTAATAAAATGTTGCAATGCGTGTGTTGATAGTATTTTACTGTATCTCATAACTGTTTTGTTGAATAGTTTCCATACCTTGGTTTTTTTTTATTTTTTTACTTTTTGCTTTGATCAGTATAAATAATTTTAACTTCAATTTGTTCTTTATAAATATTTTATGTATCTAAATATTTCGTACTGTAATAATATTAACACGGTGAATTATGAGAAAAGATAAATTTGTTCATACTTATATTGCTGTTGTTTTGTTTCCCTTACAAATACGCATCTTTCTCATGAAGAAAGCAGTGGGTGAAAGCAAAAACGAGACTGAAAAAAATTTGAAAGAACTACTTATCATTTTGGTTTAATACCCAACCCACGTAAGCGGATTTTGTTTTCTTTTAAGATGCAAAAAGTAATTTACTTCTGGGATTTATGTTAGGCTTTCATTTTAGTAAAATTTTAAATAACTTAAAAACTTTACAATTACTTTAATTTTTAAATTTCAAACAATTAAAAATATTGGAATGGAATGTTCATTAGTTTTCTCTTTGAGAAAATTCACGTCAGAAATTGGAACACAAAAAGACGAAAGAGCCAAATTCTTATGTACGAATTGGAAGTGATTTGAATGAAGCTAATTTCCATCAATAAAACAGTTTCGGTCGGAAGCTCCTCCCCGGAAGACATAGCCTTCCTGGCTGTTCCTCGGGGTTTGATAAAAGATTCCAACTCCAGTAAACGGACCGCGGTCTGGGTCCGGAGCGCAGGGAATAAACCCCAAACTCTAATTACAGGAATTACTGTACTTTAAAATAGTGTACAGCATGTATATGAATGAACGGTGCAAAATAAAATAGTAATAACTATTTATTGAAATGATATATTCGAAAAATATTTAGTGTATTTCATTCAGTAATGTTGGAAGTTTTATTTTTTGGGGCATAAAAACCTAAACACTAGCGGACATGCGACAGTTTAAAAAAAAAAACGTACAACCATAGGTGTAGGAGGCGGGGAGTAGCGAGGGGGGAGGGTCAGAAATTTTTATGATTTTCATTTTCTTTGCCGAAATGTATGTCTTCAGATCTTGAACCATGATTATAGAAAGGAAAACCTGTCGCAAAATGGCAGTAGTTAAGTACCCCATTTGATATAACCTATTACAATTTACTCTATTGTTGTAACTTGTTTGGTGTTCAGCCTTTGTACAGTTGTGTATACCTACAAATAGTGTTTACTAAAAATTTTTTCTTTCGGGCAAAACTTGCTTGACCCCCGCGACAAAATCGGGCCCCTACGCCTATGCGTACAACAGCTGTCTTTTACCATATATTTTTGACCTGGACTAGGCTTTAGTTTTATT
Source organism: Bathynomus jamesi (assembly GCA_023014485.1). Taxonomy (NCBI): domain Eukaryota; kingdom Metazoa; phylum Arthropoda; class Malacostraca; order Isopoda; family Cirolanidae; genus Bathynomus; species Bathynomus jamesi. The sequence goes on along the minus strand of JAJOZX010000920.1, from coordinate 700,826 downwards.
GGCGTCTGTTCAAGAGAAGGCTAAGCTCGTAGGATGGGTTCAATCATTACACCCCTTTTCCGAGTGTGGGTGAAGAAGTTCACTGTAGAAGGAAATGTTAAAAAGGGAAATCTTCTGGTAGACAAAGAAATCCTCCAGAAAGAATCACTGTGAAGAGAAGAGGAAGGATTGAGTTGTGTATTGGTGAAGGTAAGGGGATAGTTGTGTGAAAGATTGTGACTAGTAGACAAATGAAGGGACTGAGTTTTTGAGGAGGAGATTGTAAACACTAATCGACCAGGGAAGTACTCTTGGGGGAACGTTAGACAGTGCTGGAACTCCCGTTTCTCCGGTCACTGTCCTCCTTAGCTAATCTTTTTCCGCGTCTCATCTACCCCGTGAGCAGTCCAGCATGCTCTCAAACACACACTTCTCTCCCTATTCTTCACTACACATCCATGCATTTCACAGTACATAATCTCTTCAAAATTTAGAAAAAAATGGCAAAGACTCCAAGAGCCTCGGAGTCCCCTAGGGAGGGAACCATAAAAGTCCCCACTTTTGGCTCCCCCGCTGCCGATACCGGGAACGCAGATCCGGCCAGCGGGGGCTGGTTCTGCTACTGCTTAGTGGAAATGTTCTGGGCCTCTGCCTAATTCACTTTTCATAAACTTCTGCAACATTCGTAAAACTGATGATCGCATACTTAAAGGTTTGAAAATTTGGCTGCAAAACTCATCTCTAAATTTGCTATTTCGCAGAAGCGAAGATACCATGCACATTCACATATATTACCATACGGTAAGAAAGTTAAACCGCCGTAACTGCAGGATCTGGGAAGAACAAAATCCACACGAAATATTGGAACATAAAGAGACATTCGTCAAAAGTGAACGTTCGGTGCAATTTGTTACGAGGCCTCAAAACTATTTAACGTGCTGCCAAAAGAACTGAGGAACCTCCAACACACCAACCGAACTACCATCAAAAACAAACTCGACAGGTTCCTATGTAGTATGTAAAGTACCTGACCAGCCATGCGTAGCTGGCTATGAAGGCAGGATGAGAATTGAAAGCAACTCTCCTTAAGTAAGTCCCCCAAATAAAGCGAAATACTGCACATGGGTCGAAACGGGTCGATCCTGAACATTTGCTCAAACCCAAACAAAGTAATATACATATATATATATATATATATATATATATATATATATATTTATGCAGGAAGGAGGAACAAGGGCAAATGCCCGCAAAACGCACCTCCCCCCCCCCACCACCACCACCACACACACACAAAAATAGAAGAAGAAGAGTCAAGATGAAGGTCTATGGTTTTCGGGATGCCTGGACATTCTGCGCTTGAAAGATTGGAGGTCATAGACAGGGGGAAAGATGGACTGAGGAAGGTTATTCCAGAGTTCACCGGTTGAGTAGATGAAAGATTGAAAATACTGATTAATCTTTGCGGTAGAGAGTTAAACGGAAAAGGAATGAGACTGTGTACAAAAACTGTTACTGCGTGCTCTCCTTAAAGGAGGAGGCATCATACAGTTAGAGAGCTCAGAAGAGAAGTGTCCTTTATATCATAATAGCAAAAGTAAAGAGAGAGTGAGGCAATATTGCGGCGAAGAGAGAAGGACTGAATATATATATATATATATATATATATATATATTATATATATATATATATATATATATATATATATATAATATATATCCAAAGATTTCAAACGAAGGACATTAGCAGCAATAGGAAAAAACAAATAGACAATAAAGAAATCAAACTGAAACCACCAAAAACAAAGGCCCCAAGTAAAAATTGGAAAGAAACTATATGTAACTACTATGTGAAAGAAATTTGCAGATATAAGGGAGGACAATGTATTTACGAACACCCTCCCTTATGCAACTACTTCTACAATAATGGTTGCTGCAAATTCGGTGGAAAGTGCAAATTCTATCATCTGGACATTTGCAAAACCTACGCGACATATGGAACCTGCCAGTACGGGAAAAAATGCTACTACCATCATCAGAGATGGGCAGTATCTTGTATCTTAAGATACAAAAAGTATCTTAAGATACAAGATACGTATCTGAGATACGTATCTTAGATACTTTATTTTTGGAGGATCTTGAGAAGTATCTAAGATACATTTTGTCATGTAGCTTGTATCCCGGGATACACTTTCAAAGATACTTTCATAAGATACTTTTTAAATAGAGACGCTAATAACTATTCATGAAATATGATCATATCTGACGCACAAAGGTGGGCAGGACCGAGTTCCAAAAGGACCGAACTCCAGGAACTCGGTCCTTTTTAAGGACCGTGAGCGGGAAAGTCGGTCCTTTTCTCAGTGAGGACCGAAATGAGGAGCGACGGTCCATTTTTAAGCAATTCCGGACGGTCTTTTTTAGTGATTTTAGTGTGTTTAGTGATTATTTGAAGTTCTAAAGAAGATGGATCGTTTCCTCCAGAAGACTCAGAAAGAGACTGAGACTGAACTGAAACTTGTTTCAACACCTGGAGGAGACGAAGAATCTACTGATGTTAGTGCTTCAACTTCAAGTCAAGCAACTGGAGTTTAACACGCCTATCCCATCCAGTGCCGCCGTGGAGAGGCTCTTCTCTTTGGGGAAGGACGTCCTCAAGCCGAAAAGGTCAGGGCTCAGTGACAGCCATTTTGAAATGCTAGTCTTCTTGAAGGGAAAATCAAGCATTTAACTTAACTTTTTTTCATCATTTATGTATTGTATTAATTATAATTTACGTTAAATAAAGATTTCCGGTGTCTTTAATTTCATTTTTCATTTTAATCAAATTTTTCATTTATATTATATATAAGGACCGAGGACCGAGTCGTTCCTAGGTCCTATCTTCAGAAAGGACCGTGATCGGGACCGTCGGTCCAGTTTGAGGCAAGGACCGGGACCGGGACCGTCGGTCCTTTTTGAGGCCCGGGTGCCCACCTTTGCTGACGCACGTTGAAGCAGGCCGGCGATTGCTGTTACATGTTTGTACATGAATACTACCGTTGCGCTGCGCGCACAGTCTCGGCACAGACGTACTCAGGTTTCATTTTGTATCCCGCGGTTTTAACATGTTTTAACATGATTAAAAATCAGGAATTATACATATATTTGCTTATTCCTGCAAATATATTTATTATGAGAAAAACTTTATTTTTTCTTCGTGAGTAGGTAACTCAGCATACCTGTATTAACAATTTATTTGAAATACATAAATTGAAAAAGTGTGGTTTATTTTATTTTTCCATACCTAAAAATTTTCAGGATTATTTATACATATTTACTTTGTGCTTTCCTTTTAGTTATATCACTATGAATACTGAGATATGAAGTACCATTGATTTGGCATTTATTTATATCCAGAAAATATAATAATAAACAATTGAATGAGACAACTCGTGCGCTCATGGCTCACCAGGTGAAACTAAACTCAAATAATTATTCTTTCAAAAGTATCTTGTATATTAAAAATGTATCTTGTATCTGTAACTTGTATCTGTATCTTGAAGATACAGTTTTTTCGAGTATCTTGTATCTGTATCTCAGATACATTTTTGTTGGGTATCTTGTATCTGTATCTCAGATACAATTTCCAAGTATCTTGCCCATCTCTGACCATCATCTCCCGACAAGTTCAAAGGACAAAAGACAAGCTTCAGATGACAACAGCAGGAATGTGAGAAAAAAAAATATGTACACAAATAGCAAACAAAACTCTTTAAACACAAATAGCAAACAAAATTTTTTTCAACATCTTGTACACAATACGGCTGCTAAGTTTTATACAGCACATGCAGCTGACACAGCTCGGAACCCTCCAGCCGGACCGCTTCGTGGACAAGAAGCTACCAGAACAGGTAGGTGGGAACGGATCCATCTCGGAGGACCCACAAGGCTACAAACACGCGAAACCAAAGGACAACGAAATTTAAAATGCACAAGGGGCAATGCAAACAAAGAACATAAACATTGTCCTGGCAAATATTCAAGGAATAAAACCGAACAATTCACTAAACAAAGTTTTATACCTGAAAGGTTTTAGACGAAACAAGGGCTGACATCGCATGCCTCACAGAAACACATCTTAAAAATTGCCAAGGAAACTGCGATAACTGCGAACACTGCATCGATAAGAAAGAATTGCATATCGATGGATTCAACTTACTAAGAGCGGATAGAACAGCGAGACATAAAGGGTAAAGGTGGCTGTGCTATTTACGTACGTGAGAGGCATATGACAGAGACGGTAATAAGTAAATCCAACAGCTTCGTGGAAACCCTTGCAGTGAAAATGGAGAAACTAAACATGGTACTGATAGTCATCTATAGACCTCCAAACTCTCCAACTGAAAAATTTTCGGATTAATGATATCAGAACCCTAATAAAGTCCGTAAACTCTCCATCCCCTAATATAATACTCTGCGGCAATTTTAATTTCCCATTTATAAAATACAAAAAGGTGGGTAGAAATATCGGGTGATTCATAAGTCTGTTACCACTGTAATGGTGAAATATTTTCTGTGTTTCAGATTGTTTATTTGTGAAAATCTGGGGTATGGTCAAGGATAGGGTATATGCAACAAAACCTCGTAATGTCAATGATTTAAACGAAAGAATTTTCACTGTTAATTTCCAATGTGTAATTGTGTAAAAATAACCTCAAATAAAAAAACATCACAGGTTACTGTGGTTCGTAGTTATTTTTTATTCACCATTACAGTGGTAACAGACTTATGAATCACCCGATATATTTATACAGCAAGATAAGGTGGGCACAAGAGGGGACCAGGAGCAAGCAAAAATGCTAATGGCTCTCACAAACGAGTTTATGCTGACACAGGAGATAACAGAAAATACCAGGAAAAATAACTGCCTAGATCTGGTATTCACGAATAACACGAACTTGATTGCTGATATAAAAATAACCCCAACTATTATCTCAGACCACAACATAATCGAGTTATCAACAAATATGGTCTTCAGTACCCCAAAAAGTGATAAAGCGATACCTGACATAGATGCATTCTTCAAAGAGAAACTACAAGGAGAATGTATAACAGACTTTGATTTTATCCCAGAAGATGTAGCGAGAGCTATATAACAAATGAAATCACATTCAGCTGCAGGTCCGGACAAATGGAACGCACTACTAATTAAAAACTGTAAAAATTAAATAGCTACACCCTTATACTGGATATGGAGAAGATCCCTAGACACTGGGGAAATACCGAGCATCTTGAAAAAAGCGAACATTGTCCCTATATATAAAGGAGGGGATAGATCTCAAGCAAAGAACTATAGACCAGTGTCATTGACGTCCCAACTCCCCAAAATATTTGAAAGAATAGTCAGAGAGAAACTCTGTGACTTCTTGGGGAGACTGGAAAGATTCAACGAAAATCAGCACGGATTCTGAGCAGGAAGATCATGCCTATCACAACTTATAGACCACTATAACAATATCCTAGATGCATTTGAAGGCAATGAAAACTATGATGTCATATACACGGATTTTTGCTAAAGCTTTCGACAAATGCGATCATGGTATAATAGCACATAAAATGAAACATATGGGAATAACAGGCAAAGTGGGAAAATGGATCTACAACTTCCTCAGAGAACGTCTACAGGTCGTCAAAATTCAAGGCGTATCATCATCATAATCGGAAGTACGCTCAGTACCACAAGGTACAGCACTAGTCCCACTCCTGTTCATTATCATGCTAATAGACATAGACACTGGAGTAAACAGCAACAGTATAGTAACATCCTTTGCGGACGATACAAAGATCAGCAGAAAAATCAGCGATGCAAATGAAGTGGAGGCCTTGCAGAGGGCCACGAACAAAATATAAAAATGGTCAGAAGACAACAGTATAACATTTAACACCGAGAAATTTCAGCTCTTGAGATATGGTAGAAATGAGGCACTTGAAAAGAATGCATATCATACTCCAGATAGGAAATTTCAGAGAAGCACGAAAGCGGTCGACTTTGGGATAATAATGACCGATGATGCCAAATTCGAGATACAAAATCAGATAGCGATAAACAAAGCAAAAAGAGTCGCGGGACAAGTCCGAAGAACAGTCAAAAGGAGGGACAAGACAGTAATGATTCCCCTGCTGAGAACACTGATCATACCAAAACTTGAATACTGCTCAGTTTTGACGTCCACATATAAAAAGGAAGAAAGTAATAAACTAGAAGAAACGCAGACACATTTCACAGCCAAGATTGATGGCTGCAAAGAACTCAACTACTGGGAAAGACTAGTAAACTAAATCTGTACTCCCTGGAAAGAAGAAGAGAGAGGTACACCATAATCTACATATGGAAAATGATCGAAAAACTGGTACCAAACCTCAAACTAAACCCAATTACCATCCAAACAATGCTAGAAAATAGGAAAGGCAGAATGTGTAGTGTTCCCACATTAAAGGCCCGACAAGGGACCTCTTCAACACTGAAAGAAAATAGCTTGGTTGTCAGGGGGCCAAGACTTCTCAACCAGCTTCGAAAAGACCTCAGAAACGTTACAGGGGTCAAAGTTGAAGTCTTCAAAAGAAGACTAGATGCCTGGCTCAGGACGGTACCAGATGAGCGGGTGTATCTGGCTATGTGCGGTGGGCACGTTTTTATTTTGTCCGAAAAGGTCCTTAAATTTCAATTAAATTAGAGATCGATGATAATTAATTCGTGAAATATGTAAAATGCGAACGTGAGCCTCGTAATTAGGAAGTAAAATATTTGCCGATTTAAGTTATAATTAAGTAAAAGTACTGAAAAATACAGACAACCCGCGAATCCGTTTCTTCGCATTGACGTAACATCCGAATCATCGTACATCACCTACGTATCATTGTTTAGAATAACGTAACTTTATAAGGCAATATCCTTTCAGTCATAAAGATATGCCAAATCATGTTTTACTTAGCTTGTATTACGTACAATCTCGTCCACAATTATGTACACCTTAATTAATGTACGTGTCAAGTCTTAAGGTCAGTACACTGCACAGTATTTTATATTATAATGGACCATTGAACCTCCGCATCATCGCACTTCTCACCTCGTCGACGCCTCGACAATCCCATTAGTGCGACGATTCGCGAGTTGTCTGCAGTGTTGGGCACTAAAGCGTTAATCCGATAACAGTTAATTAACGAAGTTAACTTTTTTTAACGGACTATTAACGGAAGTTAATTTCCATTTATCGTTATCGGACCAGTTAACTTCCGATAACTCGATATTTAGTCTGTTAAAGTCCGTTAACACGTTAACTGCGAGGAGTCATTCACGGAAGATCACCGCTCCGCGAATGAATTCAAACCGCCATAACTTCAGTTCCCGCCATAATAATTCTCTGGTAAATTAAAATTTACTTAATGGTTAGTGGTTACAAGGGTTTCAAAACATGTAATCAGTACATTTTTTATTAAAAATAAAAAAAAAGTTATTAAGCAAAAAAGTTGCAAAACTTGATAAAAATACAGTTAAATACCTATTTATTGTTGGATTTTGCATAAATAAACATTTTCTATGGGTTTTAAAGCTTTTTCCTTGATTTTTTTAAATGTTAGTAAAGAAATAGTTATCGTTAACGGATTATCGTTAACTTCCATTAACTTTGTAGTAAAATTATCGGATTATCGTTATCGGAGTTAAAAATTGGGGTTAACGGATTATCGTTATCGAAGTTAACTTTTTGGTTAACGGTGCCCACCACTGGTTGTCTGTAATATAACAGCTTAAAAATTCATCTTAAATAGTGGCATCTTGAAATCTCGTTTTAACAGCAATGAAGAACTGTAAGAAGGTAAGGCGAAGCAAAGGGTAAAGGGGCCAAACGAAATAAAAACCTTTGCTTTATCATTCACACTGCGATTGTTAATTCACTTTCCAGCAGAGAGGAAATTCAAGAGGGAAAAAGATATGGAAAGCGAAACAAAAAAAACCTTTAAATTAACGCTAAACAAATGTGCAGATTAAATAAACGCAACCTTTGCTTGAAAGACTGTGTAATAAATATAAAGTGTTTATACGAGTAATTTTAAACCATACATACACATTACACAATTCTTTCGGGAAGATGAGGAACGAAAGGAGATATTCTGCATTCGAAATACAATGTCTCCATTTATCCACCGGCAAGAAATAAGTTGTTAAACTTTTAAATATTACGAATACCTTATGAATGCAAAAAACTTCACTTTTTTCTACGTGAAGGTCAAAATATGAAAATAAAAACCCACTCTAATAGACACAGTTTATTTCCACAACAGTTTCAACGCCCACGTTTTTCTGTATCCACCCGAGGAGGATGCCAGTGGGCGTTGAAACTGTTGTGGAAATAAACTCTGTCTATTAGAGTGGGTTTTTATTTTCATAGAATACCTTATGCTTGGTTGAAAAAATAAAAAAATGTAATAAATAGAACAGGACTCTCCGCTTATGACTGCGTTAACCGCATGAAAAAATTAAAATACAGCGTAAACCAAATTGGACCAGAGTGAAATTATTAAGCAAGCAGAGGGCAAAAGATACTCGGAAATGGAGCCAATAACCTGGCAAATACAAATAATACTTAAATTGGTAATACTGAAAGTGAAAATATGAGGCAGACTGATAAGTCACAAGCGCCTCACCCGAAACAGATTCACTAATTTGAAAAAGAAATAAGAAAAGCGAATAAAATTCACGAGATAAACCAGCAAACAAAAGAGAAAAAAATTAAAGAATAAAGAGGGAGAAGAGAATAATGAATGAGTGATACGCGTAACGCAACGATTACAAGAAAGACATTTCTAAATATGGTTACGGATGTATGTATGACCATTTAAAGAAATGTTTCCACATGATGAGGAAAGAATTCTGTCGGGACATTAAGAACTGTTGGCATTGAAATACAATAAAATATCAGTATATAAAAAGAGAGAAGACTTAATCTTAAACATAGTATCAGAGAAACAGAAAATGTTATTTATAGTAAATAAATCTACTTTTTATTAACATACATCTATAATAATAAAAGGGCGCGCGCGTGTGTGTGTGTGTGTGTGTGTGTGTGTGTCTCTCTCTCTCTGTTCCAGCCATAGGTCCAAAATGGAAGCGGTTACAAACATGAAACTTCACACACATATTGATTAGGTCCCGAGGTTGTGCACCTGGGTGTTAATAAATTAAATAATTAATCTTAAAAAATTAAATGACGTCATCAAGATCATTACGTCATTATATATATATATTATATATATATATAATATATATAATATATATATATATATTTATTATTATTATTTTATTATTATTATTTTGTATAGAATATTTCTTTCTTGTCTTTGAAGATGTGAATGTCACGAAAGCGCTCGGATTTCATTGTTTCTTTTTCCTTTTCCCTGTGGTTGTTTGCTTATTAATAAGATCACGTGTTATTCTGTGATTTTACTGTATATATATATAATTATATATATATATATATATATATCGAAACCTATAGTAAAATTATTGAATACACGGTTAGGTTCATTGAATGCCCGGTTAGGTCAACTGTACGCCCTTGACGATTGGTTAGGTTAAGTCGTGATATTTTCGTTAAAACGTGGGATATTTTTGCTACTCACACGAAGGGCGGGTTCTCGGCTAGTAAATAATAAATACACAGTCAAACCTGCTTTAGAAGCTACCTCTTTAGAACGGTCACCTGCTCTAGCGGCCACTTAAAATCCCCACCCCCTGTACAGTATAGTAAATACCCTTTACACAGCGACCATCGAAATTACCCCCCTTAGCCTAATCAATACTGTACACAACGGTACCCTGGTACCCTGCAGATGACAAACTATAGTATTACAAAAGCAAAATGAGGCACTTTTTGGAATAAATATATAAATGCATTTATGAATTTGATTACAATGAAGATCTCTCTCTCTCTCTCTCTCTCTCTCTCTCTCTCTCTCTCTCTCTCTCATATATATATATATATATATATATATATATATACACTGTGTGTATATATATATACTAAAACGTAGAAAATATCGTATACAAATATTATGCCAAAGAGCATTGCAAATACAAGGATGGGCAATGCATCTGTGCACATCCCACTTTATGTAACTTCCATTACAAAAATGGGTATTGCTAATTTGAAAAAACCTGGAAGTTCCACCATTTTTGCTAATATTTACAAAACTTATGCAAGATACGGGAGATGCGAGTACGGGCAAAAATGCCGTTACCACCACCCTCGAAGGAACGCGACAATTGAGCGGCCAAAACCACCAGCAAACAGGGTTACCAATTTTTTAGATGTAGCCAACAAAATTCAGCAACTAAATACCATTCAACAAATACAAGCAGAATTCGCAAATACAGAGATCCGAGAGCGGTACAGCACAAATGCAGAAAGAAATTACATACGATATCGGGACATGTATCAAAATTTTCGGAGGATCACAGAGCGACGAAACATGCACCACCAACGGATAACGAATCTGAACTACATAAAGAAAATGAAAACGACAAAATAAAAATAATCCTACCCAACATAAAGAGTCTAAAAGAAAACATTCCTTGGGCAAAGTCACATACCTGAAAGGACTTATGCAAGACACAAGAACAGACTTTACATGGCTCAGAGAAACTCATCTGAAGGACTACCAGACGAACTGTGAAAACTGTGAGTTTTGTATCGACAAAAAAGAAATACAAATTGACAACTATAACATACTTCCAGCCGACAGAACAGTAAGACGAAAAGGAGGATGTCCTATATTTATATACACAAAAAATATATGGCAGAAATGACAATAAGTACGTCAAACAACTTTGCAGAATTAGTTGCACCAAATGTTAATTCTAATATATAGACCCCTGAACACGCTAACAACAAAATTCTCAAATACCATTACAGAGGTCAGGAACTGAATGAAAGCTCTACACTCCCCAACCCCAAACATTATTCTAAGCTGTGATTTTAATTTTCCATTTATGAAATATAAAAGAATAGGAAGAAATATATGTGTAAACCAAGACAAGGGGAGCAAACGGGAAGACCAGGAGCATGCAAAAATAGTGCTAGATCAAGCTGATGAATTTATGTTAACACAAGAAATAACGGAAAATAGAAGAAAAATAATTGCCTAGATTTGATATTCACAAACAACAGCAACCTAACTGATAACATAGAAATATATCCAACTACAGTATAATATCAGATCACGACATTATTGAAATAACAACCAATATAAAAACAACAGGGAAGGAAAGAACACGCGCTATAGAAAGAAGCAAATTCGAAATTTTTCATTTTCACTCCAAGGCTATAAATTGGGAAAGTATTGCATCCAGCATGGAAGAACCATCTTTGAAAACACTGAAAACACTGACCATACCCAAGTTGGAAACTTGGAGCTCGGTCTTAACATTCCCATATAAAAAAAAAACATTAGTCAACTAGAAGGGATTCAGAGAAACCTTACAGCCAAGATGCAAATAATTAAATTACTGGGAAAGGTTACGTGAATTAAATTTATATTCGCTGGAAAGACGAAGAAAGAGGTACACCATTATTTACACTTGGAAAATAATGAAGGAACTAGTTCCTAATCTTATTTTGAATCCTATAACTACTCAAACAACAGTACAAAGTAGAAAAGGAAGAATGTGTCGTGTTCCTAATTTAAAGTCTAGAGAGGAACATTTTCAACCCTGAAGAAAAATAGTTTTGTTGTGAGAGGACCAAGACTGTTCAACCAGCTACCCAAGGAAGTAAGGCACACGAGTGGTGTAGTGGTGAATATCTTGAAAAGAAGACTAGATGCCTGGCTTAGAACAATTCCAGATGAGCCGGAAGTACCTGGCTATGTGAAGTGGAGAACGCAAGAAACTAACTCTTTACTTCACCAGACCAACTCAAGAGAAGGGGCAACAAACCTGACCTCTGTGAAATGAGAAATCTTCGCACGGAACATCTGAAACGTTGAAAGGTATATAAAGAAATACAGGGAGGGAGCGAGTGACTCCTTTTCATCCCGCAGATCATTGACTTCTCCTTAGGGAAACGGAGCTTGCAAATGAAAAGGAGGATCAACAGGACAGCGAACATTCTTACTTATTTCCAAACATTTCGATGAATACTTTTGTCATCATCAATGGTCTTTACTTTAGAATAATAAAATGTAAAATTAAATTAAGTAAAATACGACAAATAAAATTACATTAAAATTAAGTAGAAATACAATAAACTGATAAATCATTAAAAACAATGTAATTAAATAAAAATTATTACATTAAAATTAAAAGGAAGCTACCTCAAATGCCAAATCCAAAATGAAAACGTCATCCTTCATATTCAACAAGAGATTAAAACTAACTGACTGCTGACCAGCGATGTAGTCGAGACCACCATGGCCAAGACCGAGACCGAAATCATATGCAGTTTTTGCGTGTATTCACTATTGTCTAATGCCTGATTCCTAAGCTCTGTATTTCACATTCAGGAATATGGATTCTAAACAGGTTATTAAATGACATTTGCAAAATTTACTCCTAATTTCTTTACAAATTTATAGCTCGTGACATTTTTTCAGCAGTTAACTGCCTCCTTAAAACACAATAAGTATGCGTTGCACTTGAGGAACACCAACATACTCAGCAGTGAAATAGTCGAGACCATCACGGCCGAGACCGAGACCTAAGCACCCGAGACCGAGACCAGAAAAAAGATCTCGAGACCGGTCTCGAGTCCTACATCACTGCTGCTGACTACATGTTGACTTTACTGCTTAGTTGGTTGGTTTGTGAGAAGAACTGCTAGTTGGTCAAAAAAGATTAATTTATACGAACTAATGTTGTTAATGGTTGGTTTGTTTTTGTAAATATATAAAGATTCCAAATTTTTTAACTCTGTAAGGTTGCTGCTCTTGTTAATATTTCAAATTGAGTTTTATGAAGAGGATGATCATTGCCATTATTATGGATTCTGATTGATGACTCGTGAGGCATATAAAGAAATGACTGCGACTCCGAGGTTCAGGACTGGTCGGTAACTGGCGGACTGCCAGAAAGATTGCGTCCGGAATGAACTCTGTGATTAAACATTTAAGAAACAAGTTCTGGGTTAGGAGCAGGTTGTAACTTGGCATTTATTCCTGGAAAGTTGAAAGGACTGGCATTTTTCTACAGAAAGAGTTATCAAAAGGAATTAATTAAAAATTAAACTTGTGACTTATCCTGAGTTTCAATGAATGACGTTGTCATAAAAAAAAACCTTCCATCCGTCATTCGTCTGCACCTCATAACCCACACGACCTACTCGCAAAACAATATATATATAATATATATATATATATATATATAAACATGCTTTAGCAATAAACCCCTGAGAAAGGTTTTGCACCTACTAGGAATGAAAGGTTCAATGATTCTACAGTGTGAAAAGCATCACCCATATATACGAGGGCCACTCAATATATTTTCCCACCTTTTTTTTTCTTTCCAAGCTTCCTTGTAAGTTCCAGAAATTTTGTACACAAGTCGCTACATACCTTTTTTACAAGTTTTTATTTTTCCACATAGTCTCCATCCTTTTCTACGACTTCCCTCCACTTCGAAACAAGAGCCTTTATTCCTTGCTGGTAAAAGTCCGCTCGGTTCTGCTGGAGCCACCTCTTAACCTCCTCAATGACCTCATCGTCACTCTCAAACTTTCTTCCACGAATAGCATCCTTCATTGGCCCAAACAAAAGGAAGTCTGAAGGTGCCAGATCCGGGACGTATGGAGGGGGGGGGGGGGGGTAACACAGTCAAGCGCATTTTTGTGGTGGCCTCTCTTCTTTGCAAACTGTTGTGTGGTCTTGCGTTATCGTGCAAAAGAAGGACGTCTTCCAATTTTCTCTCCGGTCGAACTCGCTTTATACGTAGGCTGACCATATTTCCTTGAGACAAAAACGGGACATTGGGATGGCAAAAAAGGGACGGGGGTTATGTAATATTCTGTATTCATGAAAAAGTAAGTACATAAACCGGGACAAAATTGACATTTTTATTAAAACGACGGGACGGCCAGGAAATATAAAACAAACGGTACTGTCCCGTTCAAAACGGTACGTATGGTCAACCTATTTATACGTTACGTCTCTGGAGTCTCTGTAGGGTAGCAATATATGCCTCTGAGTTGATTGTTTGTTCTTTCTTCATAATGTCCACCAGAATCACCCCTTTCATGTCCCAGAAGATGATGGCCATAACCTTTCCTGCAGATGGTGCCATTTTGAACTTTTTCTTGCGTGGGGAGTCTGCGTAATGCCACTCCATGGATTGGCGTTTTGTTTCAGGTTCAAAGTGGTGTACCCAAGTCTCATTCCCAGTCACAATTCGTGAAAGGAAGTCATCCCCTTCTGTCTCGTAGCGAACCAAGACTCAGAAGCAATTTCTTTTCTTTGGGCTTTGTGATCTTCAGTCAGTTCGCGAGGAACAAACCGTGAACACACTTTTGAGTATTCCAGTTGCTGAATTATCGTATTCACACTTCCTTCACTAATTCCTAGCTCCATTGATAGCTCCTTGTATGTGACGCGCCGATTTGATCGAATGATGCTGCTAGCACGTTGCACAGTGTGAGATATCACAGCTTATACCGGGCGACCGCTGCGTGGCTCATCATCGAGGCTGGCTCTCCCTCTCTCCGATGATCTCACACGTTTAGACCAGCGTCCAACTGTGCTTCGATCAACAACAGCATCTCCGTACGTTTTGTAGACGTTTGTGAATATTTCCAACTGTTTCCTTCTCTGCGGTTAAGAACTCGATAACAGCTCTCTGTTTACGACGCACATCACTGTCAGACGCTATTTTCGAAACTGCGTTAACCATCGGTTTTATACAAGGGCGTTTAAAAGCGGTTTTATACAATGAGGGGAGGTTCAAACTGGAAAAAAGGGTGGGGCAAAATATATTGAGTACCCCTAGTATATATATTCATTCAGGGTAGGAACAGTTCGCAGCATCATTGCCAAGTATAAAGGGGGTGAATGCACTAACGAGACTTCAGTTCGTAGCTCATTACTACTAGAAGAAACAATACTTAGTTTGGTACCATTCACAGCCAAGTTGGGCATTAAAAGGTCGGGTGTGCATGATTCATCACGAGCAAGATGCACAAGTTTGTTTTCTTCGTGTGTGTGTTATATATAATATATATATGTGTGTGTGTGTGTGTGTGTGTGTGTATATATATATTATATATATATATATATATTATATATATAATATATATATATCCCCGCAAGGGGGTTCTAAGCTCGTGCTCTTGAGTGCTCTTTGTGCTCGTTTGTACGTGCTTGTTCCTGGAGGTTTCACGTGCGCCCTCCCGGCCCTAGCACCCAAGGATGATGGGGCTCAACCCTGCAGTCCTTGTCATCCTTGGTCTTTTTCAACTTCGACTGTCCCCTCCACCCTTTCTTTTTCCTGTCTTTCCTCTCACTTTTTCTTTGTTTTTCCGCCGAGATATGCCCTTTTAAATGGAGGCGAATCGGTTCTTCCCGAACTTAAAAAAAAATATATATATAATTATATATAATATATATATATAATATATATATCCGCTAGACAGTCTCCTACTTTTTACCTTCAATATTGAGAAATAAATAATATTAAACAAAAAAATAAAAGGCTGTCTTACGCATCAGATCCGGTTTTAATCAGTACAAAACCTTCACTTTGCCTCAACATTTTCATATATATATATATATATATATATATATATATATATATATATATATATATATATATATATATATATATATATATATATATTAGGCCGGGTCGAAATTTTTTATTTCTTACGTACATAGTGTGAGGTAGTTCAATCATAGTAACACCCGGTAAAATAGTTTTGAATTCTGAGAACCCCTACCCCCCTACCCCTCCTACCGGTTTCAGTTTTTCAGAAAATTCGTAAAATTCGAGATAATTTGCGATTTACTTCAAACATTTTTTATTATTACAAAAGTTCTCTTATAAAACAGTTATATTTATTTTTTAATGAAAAAAAATTTAATACATAAATTTTTAGCTATTATTGGTAGAAATTTAGGAATTAAGAGACAGAAATTCAATAAAATTTTTGACCTAAAACTAATGTTTTTTTTTATTCCTTCCATCGACCTTTCCACTCAAAAGTAGGCAGTTCTTTTCTAGACTCTAAAGCATTTAAAATAAATTTATGCCGATTAATATAACCAATTCTTTCCTGGCTAGATTTAGTTACTAAGTTCACACCCCGTTCAACGCTTTGGCTGTGACATGGAAAATCTAGTATTTCTAGGGGTTTAGTTCTAATCTGAAGCAATTGCTCAATATTATAGGGTGGATCGATTTTACATTTGTTTCGATTTCCATATTCTAATAGAGACAAAAACTTGCGCATGCATGAGAAAATAGCCTCTGCAAAATCTTAGCTTAATAGGTAATTATCTTCTGCCCCCGGCAGAGCGATGAAAATCATATTTTAGTAGTCAAAAACGTATTTTTAAACCCTAGCCTAGAGTCATAAAATTTTGCGTGTGTGTTATTTCATGCCTAAGCAACGATATAAATGATATGGGAAATATATAAATGCATTATTTAAGACAAAGAGCCGATCTGAAAATATGTATAATATACATATTTTCAGATCGGCTCTTTGTCTTAAATAATGCATTTATATATTTCCCATAGCATTTATATCGTTGCTTAGGCATTTTGACTACTAAAATATGATTTTCATCGCTCTGCCGGGGGCAGAAGATGATTACCTATTAAGCTAAGATTTTGCAGAGGCTATTTTCTCATGCATGCGCAAGTTTTTGTCTCTATTAGAATATGGAAATCGAAAAAAATGTAAAATCGATCCACCCTATAATGCTCATTGGTAAAATTACTTAGAAAAGGTGGAGGAGTGATTAATTATCTGCTCATTCCAATTAATCAAATCAATATAATCATTTGCTAGAAAATTTATAGATCTTGGTAGCTCAAAATTTCTGGTTCCTGAAAACCCAGTTCTGGAAAGAATTATCTTTTGAATTGCTAGCTCTCTAATATGTAATCGTTCGTCAGAAACCATTGACAGGAGTATATTTTCAGGATTAGCGAAGTAAGCGTTGTTTTTCATGACCGGCTCAATAATTTTCTTGAATTTTACATCTAAATTTCGAAGAAGAATTGTCATAAACCAAAAATTTCGAGCACTCTCAGTGGCTTTTGGGGGTGATTTTATTTGAAACCACGCAAGGGCATAAAAATTGATGACAAATATGACAAGATCTTTTAGGTTAGTATCATGATTTGATGTAGAAATGCATAGGCGGAGAACCCTATTAGCCAAAGTCAGCCACCTGGCGTGATTTAGTCGTCCTGGAGATCTTACAGCGAGACCATCAGAAACATTTCCTGTTTGTATTGCATGACACATTTCGTACAAGTATTTTTGGTCACAACTCAAATCTTTTACAATATTAGGAGGTATTTCTTGAACTTTACCTTCTATCGGTTCAAAATTTATTACTTTCAGTTTTGTTAAATCAGCTTTTAATTTCTTGCCAAGTCGCCCTTCAAAGGTGTTTGAGCCAGTGGTTCTGCCCTCAAAGCTTTTGTAAAAGTGCATCAAGGGCAATTCGTTTAAATGTAATTCACAAACGAGCCACTGAAGGGACCTGCCAAGATGAAGTTCTATTAGTTTAATGACCTCCAACTCTGCCTGTGTTCACTGGGGTTCCATCACAAAGTAGACCTTTAATTGAATTAGCACTATTTGAATCTTCAATAACAGTAATTATTTCATCAGCAATCGCCCTTGCAGTGCCATTATCTGGTACTACGTGATCAATGTAACCGCTTTGCGGCTCTTTAATTATAACATAGTGTTCTTCTTTTATTTTGCCTGATTCTGTCAGTGTATCATCTTTTCTTCCATCAAATCCAATACATTCCACATTTTGGTTTTCTTCTTTATACTTATCATTGTTTATTTTACCAATTCTGTTTTTTTTCTCTTTCAACTTTTTTTCGATCAAGCATATTTTCTAAACTTAAAATCTTCATATCTTTTAAGGCAGCGTTTATAAGGGCTGCTGTGGCCCTATTGCTTACCCTATATCTCTCTGAAGTTTTGGCTAAATTTTCATAGGTATATCTATTTTGAAAATTTTCTATTAATTCTAAGTCTTCGTCATAATCTAAGTCCTCTCTGTCTTGAACATCGACATCTTCATTTTCATTATCATCTTCTATCACTTCTGATGATACAAATTCCCTTGCTTCTCTTAATTTTTCTTTTGATTTCTTTTCCCTTTCCTGTGCTTTTTGGATTTTGCCCAACTTTCTCAAATTACTTGAAGTAGTTTTTTCCTCAATTTTTCCTAACTGGTTTTTTCTTTCTTTTTGACCAATAAAAGCTTCCCATTCTATAATAGGTATTTTATGTTCACACCTACAAAGTTTTCTACCCTTATACCTTTATCATAACAGTGGCATGGAGATATGTCAAACATCTCGTCATATTTCTTTAATTTTTCATAATATTTTTCATTTCTTTTTATCATAGGGCATTTAGTTAACTTATCAGCATCTTCAAAAAGTCTAGTAATTCTAATATAAATTCCCTTTGTATCAATTATTGGGAAAGAAAATTTTTGCCAAATTTCTTTTATATCTTGAACAACTACGTTATAGCACTCATTTTTACTTATTTTACCCTGTGCTTTAGATTCTTCCTCTCTAACAATAAAATGGAAGTGTCTTACAACATCAGCTTTTGATGGCGTCATGGCAGATGAAAATTTTGCTGGATATCCGAAGGCTGCATTGTGGCTTCTTTTTCTAGTAGCTATAATTTAATTTAATAAGATTTTAACTATATTTTATTTATTACTGATATTTTAAAATTAAATAACGTATTTTAATACAAACTTTTAACATTCTAAGTACCTAAATAAGAATCTGGAAAGAAAAAAACAAAAATAATGTAATATTAGGTCTTATATCCGGTGCTATGAGTCAGCACCGGATTTAAGACCCTACCCCCTACCCCTCCCGATCTCAAAAAAAGTTGGTGAATGATCTATTATGATGTAATTCGTGCTGGGGAACCCGATTTTGGCCATCCGAAAGCAAAAAAAATAATATTTAAGGTCGATTTTTACGATTTTCGATTTTTGGCCTATTTCCCATACAAATTCATATGGAAAAAAGTAAGTATCGGTAGGGGGGGGGGGGGTAGCGAAGGTCCCACAGCCTTGATTTTTGGTGTGGATACTACTATTACAAAATGATCCTCACAATATGTACCTAAGCAAAATCTTGACCTTGACCCCTTTTCGACCCGGCCTAAATATATATATATATATATATATATATATATATATATATATATATATATATATATATATATATATATCATATATATATGATACAACAGACCGTGCATGGAACAAGGAACTCTTCTGGGATAATTAAATCCACTATAGTCCGAATAAGTAATGGTAAATGACAAATACCATAGTTTTTCTTTTTCATGATGCTAGCCCGACGTGGGCAACGGGTCACTCGCAAAAAGGTCCCATAAATATAGCTTCCCTCACCAGCTATCTGCAAAGCAGACAGGATCCAGCTTTGGGACATGGATCTAGGGTTTAAAGCAGCCTAGCCCTGCTAGCCCTAGCCCATCTTGAAACGGACATGTTATGTGCCTTGAAAAGTGGACGCTCAATTCTGCCAGTTGAGGTTTAAGTTTTGGTTTTTGGCTAAGAATATAATAGTTACCCTTTTTCTTTGATGTATTCAATCTGACGTGAAGGCAGCGAGTCTTTTGCTTATATTGAGGTTCTGAATGTAGCAGGGCTAGGCTGCTTTAAACCCTAGATCCATGTCCCAAAGCTGGATCCTGTCTGCTTTGCAGATAGCTGGTGAGGGAAGCTATATTTATAGGACCACTTTGCGAGTGACCCCTTGCCTACGTCGGGCTAGCATCATGAAAAAGAAAAACTATGGTATTTGTCATTTACCATTACTTATTCGGACTATAGTGGATTTAATTATCCCAGAAGAGTTCCTTGTTCCATGCACGGTCTGTGTGTATCATAAAAAACTCAGGGTACCATTCTGAGTTCATTCCCATATATGTAAAAAGTGAACAATGAACAATTCCTACACCATCATTATATGGATTCATTGTCTTCATGCAATACTTATGTTCGTATAGTTTTATGTTCGAATGTCCATTTTTACATAAGAAACCAAAAATCGCATAAGCGAGTTTTGGAGAGAATTTCGATTTGTACGTCTTTATTCATTCCTGTATTTTTCTAATTCATCTTTCTAATAATGGCTTATACACTATGACGTCACAAAATAACTTTGTTCTAATAAGGTTGTGGTGTTGTGTAGTATAAGCATTATTATTCAACCATATTCATCCATACGTCACGTTTTCCCGTCATTGATTTCCCTTGATCATTGTCCTATATAAATTTTATTAAATATTCATTTTTTACTCGTGTCAATTTGTGAGGCGCGAAACTTTATGCCTTCGTTCGAGAACGCAAAAATACGTTCTCGTATTATTTGTTTTATTATTTTTTTCAAGTGCGTTCACCCCTCGAGATATTCGAAAATGCTTAGTAAGATCGAATTCCACTCACTACGACAGAATCGAGCGCCTCAAAGATAAAATACCTCCGTTCGCTCTGATTTCAAATTCATAACAAATTATAGCATATTATTTCGTAAATAAATTATCTCGTAAGTGCCATGTACGTTGTATTATATTTAACATCTTAATTGTCTATTAATAAGAAACACTGTAAAAACAAAACAAAGTTATAGTAACTGTTTAATTGTAATTAACTGTAATACTTTAATTTAATATAACGTAATGTACTTTAATGAAACTGTAATTAACAATAACTTGTAATGTACTTCATTGAAACTGTAATTAAATGTAATGATTTAATTTATCATGTAAGAATGTACTTCAAAATGGAAGTGTAATTAAACAACAAGTGAATATGAATTAATTGGTAATTGTAATCGTAATTGTAATGAACCAAAATTAATACGTACTCAGTCATGTACTTAATTTGTACTTGTGTACTATTACGAAATGATATCGCCTTCATAAATATAGACTCGGCGAAAAATACAAATTAGTTTTTATTTTTATTTTTTAAATTCTTATTTGCAATCATTCAAAAACATCTGATGTGTTTAAAAAAGGGGGGAAACTTAACCTTCGACTGTCTCCCCCAAACATTTAGGCTATATTATACATGTACTTGTAAAATTAGGCACTACTTCATTTAAGACTTCATTCATTGCACTTCTTCATTAGAAGACTTCATTACGAGACTCTTCTTTGGACTGCAGCCTCGCTGCGGGGAGGGGGCAGAGGCCCCTTGCCCCTTAACCAAGAACGCCTCGTCTATACGAGACACCCCAGACCCATAGCCAGGATAAGAAGAAGAGGAAGGGTCTAACAAGTCTGGCGACCCAATACCAGGATAAACACACAGAAGAAGGAGGATCTTAACAACTGGCGACCCTGCATCAGGATAAAAATCAAGAACGCCCCGTCGACGTCGAAGCACCCCATATGGACATAGAAGAAGAGGATCTTAACAGATTTTAAGAAGATTATTTTTAAAAGAGGATTTTAAGAAGAGGCCACTCTTTGGCCAAGATAGAAATTACCCTGCACCAGGATAAAAAGATTATTTTAAGAAGAAGATTACTTTAAGAAGAAGATTACTTTAAGAAGAAGAAGAAGATTTTAAGAAGAGGCCACTCTTTGGCCAAGATAGAAATTACCCTGCATCAGGATAAAACCAGTTGACCGGCGTGTCACGACTTCTAGTTCGTAACATCCACCCTTGAATCGGTGTGTCACGACTCCAAGTTCTCCACGCCTAGTTTTCATCCAAGAAGAAGTAGCCAGCAAGACGTCTTCAGGACACGTCTCTAAGGACTTCGCCCCAGAAATTGTTAAGTACAGAGTTGGTTTTTTTTAAGTAATTTGTAAATTTGAAAAAATCAGTATTATTAACAGTTAATAATAAGTATCAAGTTAGAATTTACAAGAAACACAGTGAACATTTCAGACACCAGTGATACATTTTTTTTAGTGAAACAGTAATTGTAACAGAGAGTTAATTGTAACAGAGAGTTAATTGTAACAGAGAGTTAATTGTAACAGAGTTAATTTCAAAGAGAGTTAATTTCAAGAGTTATTTTCAGTTATATTCAGTATAGAATAATTTTATTTTATGTATCAAACATAATAGTATCGTACCTTCGTGTACATTAGAGTGAAATGTTGTTTACATTTTATATTTTTGTTTGCAATTTTTTTTTCAAATTATTGAATTGAATTGACTTGCAAATTAAGAGAGAGAGAGTTTATAGAGTTATAGTTACTTGAAGCAGTTTCAAGTTCCATTTTCAGTTTTCAGACAGTTTCAGTTGGTTGTAACTAAAAGGGACAACCAAGCCCCAGAGATTTCTAAAGATACTTGAAGTAATTTTGAAGTAATTTTTTTTAAGTCATTTTTTTGAAGTAATTTTTTGAAGTCATTTTTGAAGTCATTTTTTTAAGTCAGTTTTTGAAGTCAGGAGGTTGCACCAAGAGGGTCAACCAAACCCAAGAGGTTAATAGTCTCCACTTGATAAAGATCAAGTGCAGTCATTTTCCGTTTTCAGTTAATCTTCACTTGATAGCAGTTCAAGTGCAAGACAGTTTAAGTTTCAGAATACTTGATAAGAGGTCAAGTCAGAAGGTTGCGCCAAGACGGGCAACCGCCCCAGAGATTTATAGAAATACTTGATAAGAGGTCAAGTCAATAGGTTGCATCCAAGAGGGACAACCGCCCCAGAGATTTATAGAAATACTTGATAAGAGGTCAAGTCAATAGGTTGCATCCAAGAGAGACAACCGCCCCAGAGATTACAGAAGCTAGTTTTGAAAAAGTTAGTTTTGAAAAGTTAGTTTTGAAAAAGTTAATTTTGAAAAAGTTAGTTTTGAAAAAGTTAGTTTTGAAAAAGTTAGTTTTGAACAAGTTAGTTTTGAAAAAAGTTAGTTTTGAAAAAAGTTAGTTTTGAAAAAAGTTAGTTTTGAAAAAAGTTAGTTTTGAAAAAGTTAGTTTTGAAAAAGTTAATTTTGAAAAAGTTAGTTTTGAAAAAGTTAGTTTTGAAAAAAGTTAGTTTTGAAAAAGTTAGTTTTGAAAAAGTTAGTTTTGAAAAAGTTAGTTTTGAAAAAGGTAGTTTTGAAAAAGTTAGTTTTGAAAAAGTTAGTTTTGAAAAAGTTAGTTTTGAAAAAGTTAGTTTTGAAAAAGTTAATTTTGAAAAAGTTAATTTTGAAAAAGTTAGTTTGAAAAAGTTAGTTTTGAAAAAGTTAGTTTTGAAAAAAAGTTAGTTTTGAAAAAAAGTTAGTTTTTAAGTCCCAAGTCATTTTTATTTCGAGTCCCAAGTCATTTTTATTTCAAGTCCCAAGTTAGTTTTCAATGCAGTCAATTGAATTCAACTTTTTCTTTGTAATTTAAGAGAATTTAATTTAAGAAAAAATGTAAGTTAAGAATTTAATTCAACCTTTTTTTGTGTTGTAAAAGAGAATTAAATTCAACCTGAATTGACCGATTTGCGTCTTTAGTTTAACCTTTTTTCTTTGTTTGTAAGACGGAAATTCACCGATTTGTCTTTCCCGTTTCATGCATTGTTACGTATATAAATATATAGTTATGTAATTTATTATTTGTACAAAGGTTGTAATGACTTTGATAATCATTGTAATGTATACGTGATAATAATAGTTGTGTAATAATTAATTAATCGATCTTGTCCCAATGACTCCTTTTAAATTACTATATGAGGAACATGCCGTCCCTCCGTTTGTTGAACTCTTTTAATTTTTTGTTCTAAGTAATGTGACAAGCAATCTTTTTAAAAAAAAAAAAAAAAAGCAAAGTGCTCACGAAAGATGTAATTGTCAATTTCAGACTTATACCCCCCGCTTAGTCACTCAATTCCCCCGAATGTCGTACTCCAAACTTTGTCTTTTTATTTTATTTTATTTTAACACCCCCAACCCCAGTTGAACTGTGTCAACCAGAGAAATGGTTCAACCATGGTTAATTCCTCTTTGGTACGATGGCTCAATTTATGTTAAGTTGTGTTTTTTTATTTTTAACTCTTTGATGACCATTATACATTTCTTTGAACTTAAAAGTTTAAGTTTTATTGTGTTTTACAATTAGATATTAGTAACTATAGTCACTTAAATGACCCATTTTTGGGTTAATTTTCCGACAACTAAACGATACCTGTAATTTAGAATTTTATAATAATTGACCTTGAGCTTAAGGGATTTTATAATAATAATAATAATGATACTAATAATAACAATAACTGACAAACTTAAAAGATTTTATAACCCTAAACCCATCTTAAATTATTATACATTATTTTTAAACTTTGTTAATTCAAAAACCTCCCAAATCCCTACACATACACACGCATGTATGCGCACTATATATATATATATATATATATATCGTAAAGAACGACGCTTGTATAGGAGATATTCCGCGCAAGACGAGAAAGAGAAAACAACAAATGAAAAAATGAAGTACCACCTGGGAATCGAACCCGGGATCTTCCGATTGCCGGTCAGACGCGATAACCACTACACCATGGACTCCACTCTTCCAAATGCCGTAATTCCTCTACATACTCGCAGAAACCAATGCCCCAAGGGGGCACCTCCCGCATGCCGTAACATTATATACATTCAACTGCAAAGAACACGCAGTATAAATAACGTAAAGAACGACGCTTGTATAGGAGATATTCCGCGCAAGACGAGAAAGAGAAAACAACAAATGAAAAAATGAAGTACCACCTGGGAATCGAACCCGGGATCTTCCGATTGCCGGTCAGACGCGATAACCACTACACCATGGACTCCACTCTTCCAAATGCCGTAATTCCTCTACATACTCGCAGAAACCAATGCCCCAAGGGGGCACCTCCCGCATGCCGTAACATTATATACATTCAACTGCAAAGAACACGCAGTATAAATAACGTAAAGAACGACGCTTGTATAGGAGATATTCCGCGCAAGACGAGAAAGAGAAAACAACAAATGAAAAAATGAAGTACCACCTGGGAATCGAACCCGGATCTTCCGATTGCCGGTCAGACGCGATAACCACTACACCATGGACTCCACTCTTCCAAATGCCGTAATTCCTCTACATACTCGCAGAAACCAATGCCCCAAGGGGGCGTCTGACCGGCAATCGGAAGATCCCGGGTTCGATTCCCAGGTGGTACTTCATTTTTTCATTTGTTGTTTTCTCTTTCTCGTCTTGCGCGGAATATCTCCTATACAAGCGTCGTTCTTTACGTTATTTATACTGCGTGTTCTTTGCAGTTGAATGTATATAATGTTACGGCATGCGGGAGGTGCCCCCTTGGGGCATTGGTTTCTGCGAGTATGTAGAGGAATTACGGCATTTGGAAGAGTGGAGTCCATGGTGTAGTGGTTATCGCGTCTGACCGGCAATCGGAAGATCCCGGGTTCGATTCCCAGGTGGTACTTCATTTTTTCATTTGTTGTTTTCTCTTTCTCGTCTTGCGCGGAATATCTCCTATACAAGCGTCGTTCTTTACGTTATTTATACTGCGTGTTCTTTGCAGTTGAATGTATATAATGTTACGGCATGCGGGAGGTGCCCCCTTGGGCATTGGTTTCTGCGAGTATGTAGAGGAATTACGGCATTTGGAAGAGTGGAGTCCATGGTGTAGTGGTTATCGCGTCTGACCGGCAATCGGAAGATCCCGGGTTCGATTCCCAGGTGGTACTTCATTTTTTCATTTGTTGTTTTCTCTTTCTCGTCTTGCGCGGAATATCTCCTATACAAGCGTCGTTCTTTACGTTATTTATACTGCGTGTTCTTTGCAGTTGAATGTATATATATATATATATATATATATATATATACAAACCTTATGCTAAAATCATTGGATGTCACAACAAACTATTTCATAGCACGTAAGTGCAAACTATGCTATTTAGTCTTAATCATTTTTGCTTCCTAATATATCTTGCTCATGCATTTATACAGTTAATTTAACAATCCTCTCAGCTAATCTGTCTCGAAATTATCAGATACACACTTTGTACCCAATAAACATAAATACACATTTGACCACAGGTCTATACATCATCCACTACGTAATTCGATTTGTACCTACAACAGTCAATAAAACTGCATGTATGCACATTATATATACTATATATATACAGCCCTTATGCTAAAATCATTGAATATCACAATAAAACTATTTCATTACGTAAGTGCAAACTATGCTATTTAGTCTTAATCATTTGTGCTTTCTAATATATCTTGCTCATGCATTTATTCAGTTACTTGAAAAATCCTCTCAGCTACTCTAATCTGTCCTTCGAAATTGTAAAATACACACTAGACCACAGGTCTATACATCATCGATTAAGTAATTCTATTTTTACCAACGCTAGTCAATAAAAATTAGTTTATAGATTGTACGATTTACGTTTTTCCCTTTTACCTATTCATTATGTACATAATTTTTCCCACAGAAAAATAAAAATTTTGTAAAAAAATTTAACAATATCATTCTTTGTCTAGCTTAATTGTTGTCTAAAAATTAAAGTATTAATCTTTGAATTCTTTTATATTATATAATAACTCACTTGTTCTGTATAAAACTTGTAATGTAAAGAAAATTCGTCACCTAACTTGAATTAGTTACGATGTTATTTTCTCAATTGTATTGTATTGTATTAATTTTATTATATTATTGTATGAATATCATTTTAAAAAAAAAGGGGGAGAGCAATGTAAAAAGTGAACAATGAACAATTCCTACACCATCATTATATGGATTCATTGTCTTCATGCAATACTTATGTTCGTATAGTTTTATGTTCGAATATCCATTTTTACATAAGAAACCAAAAATCGCATAAGCGAGTTTTGGATAGAATTTCGATTTGTACGTCTTTATTCATTCCTGTATTTTTCTAATTCATCTTTCTAATAATGGCTTATACACTATGACGTCACAAAATAACTTTGTTCTAATAAGGTTGTGGTGTTGTGTAGTATAAGCATTATTATTCAACCATATTCATCCATACGTCACGTTTTCCCGTCATTGATTTCCCTTGATCATTGTCCTATATAAATTTTATTAAATATTCATTTTTTACTCGTGTCAATTTGTGAGGCGCGAAACTTTATGCCTTCGTTCGAGAACGCAAAAATACGTTCTCGTATTATTTGTTTTATTATTTTTTTTCAAGTGCGTTCACCCCTCGAGATATTCGAAAATGCTTAGTAAGATCGAATTCCACTCACTACGACAGAATCGAGCGCCTCAAAGATAAAATACCTCCGTTCGCCCTGATTTCAAATTCATAACATATTATAGCATATTATTTCGTAAATAAATTATCTCGTAAGTGCCATGTACGTTGTATTATATTTAACATCTTAATTGTCTATTAATAAGAAACACTGTAAAAACAAAACAAAGTTATAGTAACTGTTTAATTGTAATTAACTGTAATACTTTAATTTAATATAACGTAATGTACTTTAATGAAACTGTAATTAACAATAACTTGTAATGTACTTCATTGAAACTGTAATTAAATGTAATGATTTAATTTATCATGTAAGAATGTACTTCAAAATGGAAGTGTAATTAAACAACAAGTGAATATGAATTAATTGGTAATTGTAATCGTAATTGTAATGAACCAAAATTAATACGTACTCAGTCATGTACTTAATTTGTACTTGTGTACTATTACGAAATGATATCGCCTTCATAAATATAGACTCGGCGAAAAATACAAATTAGTTTTTATTTTTATTTTTTAAATTCTTATTTGCAATCATTCAAAAACATCTGATGTGTTTAAAAAAGGGGGGAAACTTAACCTTCGACTGTCTCCCCAAACATTTAGGCTATATTATACATGTACTTGTAAAATTAGGCACTACTTCATTTAAGACTTCATTCATTGCACTTCTTCATTAGAAGACTTCATTACGAGACTCTTCTTCGGACTGCAGCCTCGCTGCGGGGAGGGGGCAGAGGCCCCTTGCCCCTTAACCAAGAACGCCTCGTCTATACGAGACACCCCAGACCCATAGCCAGGATAAGAAGAAGAGGAAGGGTCTAACAAGTCTGGCGACCCAATACCAGGATAAACACACAGAAGAAGGAGGATCTTAACAACTGGCGACCCTGCATCAGGATAAAAATCAAGAACGCCCCGTCGACGTCGAAGCACCCCATATGGACATAGAAGAAGAGGATCTTAACAGATTTTAAGAAGATTATTTTTAAAAGAGGATTTTAAGAAGAGGCCACTCTTTGGCCAAGATAGAAATTACCCTGCACCAGGATAAAAAGATTATTTTAAGAAGAAGATTACTTTAAGAAGAAGATTACTTTAAGAAGAAGAAGATTTTAAGAAGAGGCCACTCTTTGGCCAAGATAGAAATTACCCTGCATCAGGATAAAACCAGTTGACCCGTGTCACGACTTCTAGTTCGTAACATCCACCCTTGAATCGGTGTGTCACGACTCCAAGTTCTCCACGCCTAGTTTTCATCCAAGAAGAAGTAGCCAGCAAGACGTCTTCAGGACACGTCTCTAAGGACTTCGCCCCAGAAATTGTTAAGTACAGAGTTGGTTTTTTTTAAGTAATTTGTAAATATTTGAAAAAATCAGTATTATTAACAGTTAATAATAAGTATCAAGTTAGAATTTACAAGAAACACAGTGAACATTTCAGACACCAGTGATACATTTTTTTTAGTGAAACTAATTGTAACAGAGAGTTAATTGTAACAGAGAGTTAATTGTAACAGAGAGTTAATTGTAACAGAGAGTTAATTGTAACAGAGTTAATTTCAAAGAGAGTTAATTTCAAGAGTTATTTTCAGTTATATTCAGTATAGAATAATTTTATTTTATGTATCAAACATAATAGTATCGTACCTTCGTGTACATTAGAGTGAAATGTTGTTTACATTTTATATTTTTGTTTGCAATTTTTTTTTCAAATTATTGAATTGAATTGACTTGCAAATTAAGAGAGAGAGAGTTTATAGAGTTATAGTTACTTGAAGCAGTTTCAAGTTCCATTTTCAGTTTTCAGACAGTTTCAGTTGGTTGTAACCAAAAGGGACAAACAAGCCCCAGAGATTTCTAAAGATACTTGAAGTAATTTTGAAGTCATTTTTTTTAAGTCATTTTTTTGAAGTCATTTTTTGAAGTCATTTTTTAAGTCATTTTTTTAAGTCAGTTTTTGAAGTCAGGAGGTTGCACCAAGAGGGTCAACCAAACCCAAGAGGTTAATAGTCTCCACTTGATAAAGATCAAGTGCAGTCATTTTCCGTTTTCAGTTAATCTTCACTTGATAGCAGTTCAAGTGCAAGACAGTTTAAGTTTCAGAATACTTGATAAGAGGTCAAGTCAGAAGGTTGCGCCAAGACGGGCAACCGCCCCAGAGATTTATAGAAATACTTATAAGAGGTCAAGTCAATAGGTTGCATCCAAGAGGGACAACCGCCCCAGAGATTTATAGAAATACTTGATAAGAGGTCAAGTCAATAGGTTGCATCCAAGAGGGACAACCGCCCCAGAGATTACAGAAGCTAGTTTTGAAAAAGTTAGTTTTGAAAAAGTTAGTTTTGAAAAAGTTAATTTTGAAAAAGTTAGTTTTGAAAAAGTTAGTTTTGAAAAAGTTAGTTTTGAAAAAGTTAATTTTGAAAAAGTTAGTTTTGAAAAAGTTAGTTTTGAACAAGTTAGTTTTGAAAAAAGTTAGTTTTGAAAAAAGTTAGTTTTGAAAAAAGTTAGTTTTGAAAAAGTTAGTTTTGAAAAAGTTAGTTTTGAAAAAGTTAATTTTGAAAAAGTTAGTTTTGAAAAAGTTAGTTTTGAAAAAAGTTAGTTTTGAAAAAGTTAGTTTTGAAAAAGTTAGTTTTGAAAAAGTTAGTTTTGAAAAAAGTTAGTTTTGAAAAAGTTAGTTTTGAAAAAGTTAGTTTTGAAAAAGTTAATTTTGAAAAAGTTAATTTTGAAAAAGTTAGTTTTGAAAAAGTTAGTTTTGAAAAAGTTAGTTTTGAAAAAGTTAGTTTTGAAAAAAAGTTAGTTTTTAAGTCCCAAGTCATTTTTATTTCGAGTCCCAAGTCATTTTTATTTCAAGTCCCAAGTCATTTTTATTTCAAGTCCCAAGTTAGTTTTCAATGCAGTCAATTGAATTCAACTTTTTCTTTGTAATTTAAGAGAATTTAATTTAAGAAAAAATGTAAGTTAAGAATTTAATTCAACCTTTTTTTGTGTTGTAAAAGAGAATTAAATTCAACCTGAATTGACCGATTTGCGTCTTTAGTTTAACCTTTTTTCTTTGTTTGTAAGACGGAAATTCACCGATTTGTCTTTCCCGTTTCATGCATTGTTACGTATATAAATATATAGTTATGTAATTTATTATTTGTACAAAGGTTGTAATGACTTTGATAATCATTGTAATGTATACGTGATAATAATAGTTGTGTAATAATTAATTAATCGATCTTGTCCCAATGACTCCTTTTAAATTACTATATGAGGAACATGCCGTCCCTCCGTTTGTTGAACTCTTTTAATTTTTTGTTCTAAGTAATGTGACAAGCAATCTTTTTAAAAAAAAAAAAAAAAGCAAAGTGCTCACGAAAGATGTAATTGTCAATTTCAGACTTATACCCCCCGCTTAGTCACTCAATTCCCCCGAATGTCGTACTCAAACTTTGTCTTTTTATTTTATTTTATTTTAACACCCCAACCCCAGTTGAACTGTGTCAACCAGAGAAATGGTTCAACCATGGTTAATTCCTCTTTGGTACGATGGCTCAATTTATGTTAAGTTGTGTTTTTTTATTTTTAACTCTTTGATGACCATTATACATTTCTTTGAACTTAAAAGTTTAAGTTTTATTGTGTTTTACAATTAGATATTAGTAACTATAGTCACTTAAATGACCCATTTTTGGGTTAATTTTCCGACAACTAAACGATACCTGTAATTTAGAATTTTATAATAATTGACCTTGAGCTTAAGGGATTTTATAATAATAATAATAATGATACTAATAATAACAATAACTGACAAACTTAAAAGATTTTATAACCCTAAACCCATCTTAAATTATTATACATTATTTTTAAACTTTGTTAATTCAAAAACCTCCCAAATCCCTACACATACACACGCATGTATGCGCACTATATATATATATATATATATATATATATATATATACAAACCTTATGCTAAAATCATTGGATGTCACAACAAACTATTTCATAGCACGTAAGTGCAAACTATGCTATTTAGTCTTAATCATTTTTGCTTCCTAATATATCTTGCTCATGCATTTATACAGTTAATTTAACAATCCTCTCAGCTAATCTGTCTCGAAATTATCAGATACACACTTTGTACCCAATAAACATAAATACACATTTGACCACAGGTCTATACATCATCCACTACGTAATTCGATTTGTACCTACAACAGTCAATAAAAATGCATGTATGCACATTATATATACTATATATATACAGCCCTTATGCTAAAATCATTGAATATCACAATAAAACTATTTCATTACGTAAGTGCAAACTATGCTATTTAGTCTTAATCATTTGTGCTTTCTAATATATCTTGCTCATGCATTTATTCAGTTACTTGAAAAATCCTCTCAGCTACTCTAATCTGTCCTTCGAAATTGTAAAATACACACTAGACCACAGGTCTATACATCATCGATTACGTAATTCTATTTTTACCAACGCTAGTCAATAAAAATTAGTTTATAGATTGTACGATTTACGTTTTTCCCTTTTACCTATTCATTATGTACATAATTTTTCCCACAGAAAAATAAAAATTTTGTAAAAAAATTTAACAATATCATTCTTTGTCTAGCTTAATTGTTGTCTAAAAATTAAAGTATTAATCTTTGAATTCTTTTATATTATATAATAACTCACTTGTTCTGTATAAAACTTGTAATGTAAAGAAAAATTCGTCACCTAACTTGAATTAGTTACGATGTTATTTTCTCAATTGTATTGTATTGTATTAATTTTAGTATATTATTGTATGAATATCATTTTAAAAAAAAAAGGGGAGAGCAATGTAAAAAGTGAACAATGAACAATTCCTACACCATCATTATATGGATTCATTGTCTTCATGCAATACTTATGTTCGTATAGTTTTATGTTCGAATATCCATTTTTACATAAGAAACCAAAAATCGCATAAGCGAGTTTTGGATAGAATTTCGATTTGTACGTCTTTATTCATTCCTGTATTTTTCTAATTCATCTTTCTAATAATGGCTTATACACTATGACGTCACAAAATAACTTTGTTCTAATAAGGTTGTGGTGTTGTGTAGTATAAGCATTATTATTCAACCATATTCATCCATACGTCACGTTTTCCCGTCATTGATTTCCCTTGATCATTGTCCTATATAAATTTTATTAAATATTCATTTTTTACTCGTGTCAATTTGTGAGGCGCGAAACTTTATGCCTTCGTTCGAGAACGCAAAAATACGTTCTCGTATTATTTGTTTTATTATTTTTTTTCAAGTGCGTTCACCCCTCGAGATATTCGAAAATGCTTAGTAAGATCGAATTCCACTCACTACGACAGAATCGAGCGCCTCAAAGATAAAATACCTCCGTTCGCTCTGATTTCAAATTCATAACATTATAGCATATTATTTCGTAAATAAATTATCTCGTAAGTGCCATGTACGTTGTATTATATTTAACATCTTAATTGTCTATTAATAAGAAACACTGTAAAAACAAAACAAAGTTATAGTAACTGTTTAATTGTAATTAACTGTAATACTTTAATTTAATATAACGTAATGTACTTTAATGAAACTGTAATTAACAATAACTTGTAATGTACTTCATTGAAACTGTAATTAAATGTAATGATTTAATTTATCATGTAAGAATGTACTTCAAAATGGAAGTGTAATTAAACAACAAGTGAATATGAATTAATTGGTAATTGTAATCGTAATTGTAATGAACCAAAATTAATACGTACTCAGTCATGTACTTAATTTGTACTTGTGTACTATTACGAAATGATATCGCCTTCATAAATATAGACTCGGCGAAAAATACAAATTAGTTTTTATTTTTTTTTTTTAAATTCTTATTTGCAATCATTCAAAAACATCTGATGTGTTTAAAAAAGGGGGGAAACTTAACCTTCGACTGTCTCCCCCAAACATTTAGGCTATATTATACATGTACTTGTAAAATTAGGCACTACTTCATTTAAGACTTCATTCATTGCACTTCTTCATTAGAAGACTTCATTACGAGACTCTTCTTCGGACTGCAGCCTCGCTGCGGGGAGGGGGCAGAGGCCCCTTGCCCCTTAACCAAGAACGCCTCGTCTATACGAGACACCCCAGACCCATAGCCAGGATAAGAAGAAGAGGAAGGGTCTAACAAGTCTGGCGACCCAATACCAGGATAAACACACAGAAGAAGGAGGATCTTAACAACTGGCGACCCTGCATCAGGATAAAAATCAAGAACGCCCCGTCGACGTCGAAGCACCCCATATGGACATAGAAGAAGAGGATCTTAACAGATTTTAAGAAGATTATTTTTAAAAGAGGATTTTAAGAAGAGGCCACTCTTTGGCCAAGATAGAAATTACCCTGCACCAGGATAAAAAGATTATTTTAAGAAGAAGATTACTTTAAGAAGAAGATTACTTTAAGAAGAAGAAGATTTTAAGAAGAGGCCACTCTTTGGCCAAGATAGAAATTACCCTGCATCAGGATAAAACCAGTTGACCGGCGTGTCACGACTTCTAGTTCGTAACATCCACCCTTGAATCGGTGTGTCACGACTCCAAGTTCTCCACGCCTAGTTTTCATCCAAGAAGAAGTAGCCAGCAAGACGTCTTCAGGACACGTCTCTAAGGACTTCGCCCCAGAAATTGTTAAGTACAGAGTTGGTTTTTTTTAAGTAATTTGTAAATATTTGAAAAAATCAGTATTATTAACAGTTAATAATAAGTATCAAGTTAGAATTTACAAGAAACACAGTGAACATTTCAGACACCAGTGATACATTTTTTTTAGTGAAACTAATTGTAACAGAGAGTTAATTGTAACAGAGAGTTAATTGTAACAGAGAGTTAATTGTAACAGAGTTAATTTCAAAGAGAGTTAATTTCAAGAGTTATTTTCAGTTATATTCAGTATAGAATAATTTTATTTTATGTATCAAACATAATAGTATCGTACCTTCGTGTACATTAGAGTGAAATGTTGTTTACATTTTATATTTTTGTTTGCAATTTTTTTTTCAAATTATTGAATTGAATTGACTTGCAAATTAAGAGAGAGAGAGTTTATAGAGTTATAGTTACTTGAAGCAGTTTCAAGTTCCATTTTCAGTTTTCAGACAGTTTCAGTTGGTTGTAACCAAAAGGGACAAACAAGCCCCAGAGATTTCTAAAGATACTTGAAGTAATTTTGAAGTCATTTTTTTTAAGTCATTTTTTTGAAGTCATTTTTTGAAGTCATTTTTTAAGTCATTTTTTTAAGTCAGTTTTTGAAGTCAGGAGGTTGCACCAAGAGGGTCAACCAAACCCAAGAGGTTAATAGTCTCCACTTGATAAAGATCAAGTGCAGTCATTTTCCGTTTTCAGTTAATCTTCACTTGATAGCAGTTCAAGTGCAAGACAGTTTAAGTTTCAGAATACTTGATAAGAGGTCAAGTCAGAAGGTTGCGCCAAGACGGGCAACCGCCCCAGAGATTTATAGAAATACTTGATAAGAGGTCAAGTCAATAGGTTGCATCCAAGAGGGACAACCGCCCCAGAGATTTATAGAAATACTTGATAAGAGGTCAAGTCAATAGGTTGCATCCAAGAGGGACAACCGCCCCAGAGATTACAGAAGCTAGTTTTGAAAAAGTTAGTTTTGAAAAAGTTAGTTTTGAAAAAGTTAATTTTGAAAAAGTTAGTTTTGAAAAAGTTAGTTTTGAAAAAGTTAGTTTTGAAAAAGTTAATTTTGAAAAAGTTAGTTTTGAAAAAGTTAGTTTTGAACAAGTTAGTTTTGAAAAAGTTAGTTTTGAAAAAAGTTAGTTTTGAAAAAGTTAGTTTTGAAAAAGTTAGTTTTGAAAAAGTTAGTTTTGAAAAAGTTAGTTTTGAAAAAGTTAGTTTTGAAAAAGTTAGTTTTGAAAAAGTTAGTTTTGAAAAAGTTAGTTTTGAAAAAGTTAGTTTTGAAAAAGTTAGTTTTGAAAAAGTTAGTTTTGAAAAAGTTAGTTTTGAAAAAGTTAGTTTTGAAAAAGTTAGTTTTGAAAAAAAGTTAGTTTTTAAGTCCCAAGTCATTTTTATTTCGAGTCCCAAGTCATTTTTATTTCAAGTCCCAAGTCATTTTTATTTCAAGTCCCAAGTTAGTTTTCAATGCAGTCAATTGAATTCAACTTTTTCTTTGTAATTTAAGAGAATTTAATTTAAGAAAAAATGTAAGTTAAGAATTTAATTCAACCTTTTTTTGTGTTGTAAAAGAGAATTAAATTCAACCTGAATTGACCGATTTGCGTCTTTAGTTTAACCTTTTTTCTTTGTTTGTAAGACGGAAATTCACCGATTTGTCTTTCCCGTTTCATGCATTGTTACGTATATAAATATATAGTTATGTAATTTATTATTTGTACAAAGGTTGTAATGACTTTGATAATCATTGTAATGTATACGTGATAATAATAGTTGTGTAATAATTAATTAATCGATCTTGTCCCAATGACTCCTTTTAAATTACTATATGAGGAACATGCCGTCCCTCCGTTTGTTGAACTCTTTTAATTTTTTGTTCTAAGTAGTGTGACAAGCAATCTTTTTAAAAAAAAAAAAAAAGCAAAGTGCTCACGAAAGATGTAATTGTCAATTTCAGACTTATACCCCCCGCTTAGTCACTCAATTCCCCCGAATGTCGTACTCCAAACTTTGTCTTTTTATTTTATTTTATTTTAACACCCCCAACCCCAGTTGAACTGTGTCAACCAGAGAAATGGTTCAACCATGGTTAATTCCTCTTTGGTACGATGGCTCAATTTATGTTAAGTTGTGTTTTTTTATTTTTAACTCTTTGATGACCATTATACATTTCTTTGAACTTAAAAGTTTAAGTTTTATTGTGTTTTACAATTAGATATTAGTAACTATAGTCACTTAAATGACCCATTTTGGGGTTAATTTTCCGACAACTAAACGATACCTGTAATTTAGAATTTTATAATAATTGACCTTGAGCTTAAGGGATTTTATAATAATAATAATAATGATACTAATAATAACAATAACTGACAAACTTAAAAGATTTTATAACCCTAAACCCATCTTAAATTATTATACATTATTTTTAAACTTTGTTAATTCAAAAACCTCCCAAATCCCTACACATACACACGCATGTATGCGCACTATATATATATATATATATATATATATATATATATATATACAAACCTTATGCTAAAATCATTGGATGTCACAACAAACTATTTCATAGCACTAAGTGCAAACTATGCTATTTAGTCTTAATCATTTTTGCTTCCTAATATATCTTGCTCGTGCATTTATACAGTTAATTTAACAATCCTCTCAGCTAATCTGTCTCGAAATTATCAGATACACACTTTGTACCCAATAAACATAAATACACATTTGACCACAGGTCTATACATCATCCACTACGTAATTCGATTTGTACCTACAACAGTCAATAAAATGCATGTATGCACATTATATATACTATATATTACAGCCCTTATGCTAAAATCATTGAATATCACAATAAAACTATTTCATTACGTAAGTGCAAACTATGCTATTTAGTCTTAATCATTTGTGCTTTCTAATATATCTTGCTCATGCATTTATTCAGTTACTTGAAAAATCCTCTCAGCTACTCTAATCTGTCCTTCGAAATTGTAAAATACACACTAGACCACAGGTCTATACATCATCGATTACGTAATTCTATTTTTACCAACGCTAGTCAATAAAAATTAGTTTATAGATTGTACGATTTACGTTTTTCCCTTTTACCTATTCATTATGTACATAATTTTTCCCACAGAAAAATAAAAATTTTGTAAAAAAATTTAACAATATCATTCTTTGTCTAGCTTAATTGTTGTCTAAAAATTAAAGTATTAATCTTTGAATTCTTTTATATTATATAATAACTCACTTGTTCTGTATAAAACTTGTAATGTAAAGAAAAATTCGTCACCTAACTTGAATTAGTTACGATGTTATTTTCTCAATTGTATTGTATTGTATTAATTTTAGTATATTATTGTATGAATATCATTTTAAAAAAAAAAAGGGGAGAGCAATGTAAAAAGTGAACAATGAACAATTCCTACACCATCATTATATGGATTCATTGTCTTCATGCAATACTTATGTTCGTATAGTTTTATGTTCGAATATCCATTTTTACATAAGAAACCAAAAATCGCATAAGCGAGTTTTGGATAGAATTTCGATTTGTACGTCTTTATTCATTCCTGTATTTTTCTAATTCATCTTTCTAATAATGGCTTATATACTATGACGTCACAAAATAACTTTGTTCTAATAAGGTTGTGGTGTTGTGTAGTATAAGCATTATTATTCAACCATATTCATCCATACGTCACGTTTTCCCGTCATTGATTTCCCTTGATCATTGTCCTATATAAATTTTATTAAATATTCATTTTTTACTCGTGTCAATTTGTGAGGCGCGAAACTTTATGCCTTCGTTCGAGAACGCAAAAATACGTTCTCGTATTATTTGTTTTATTATTTTTTTTCAAGTGCGTTCACCCCTCGAGATATTCGAAAATGCTTAGTAAGATCGAATTCCACTCACTACGACAGAATCGAGCGCCTCAAAGATAAAATACCTCCGTTCGCTCTGATTTCAAATTCATAACAAATTATAGCATATTATTTCGTAAATAAATTATCTCGTAAGTGCCATGTACGTTGTATTATATTTAACATCTTAATTGTCTATTAATAAGAAACACTGTAAAAACAAAACAAAGTTATAGTAACTGTTTAATTGTAATTAACTGTAATACTTTAATTTAATATAACGTAATGTACTTTAATGAAACTGTAATTAACAATAACTTGTAATGTACTTCATTGAAACTGTAATTAAATGTAATGATTTAATTTATCATGTAAGAATGTACTTCAAAATGGAAGTGTAATTAAACAACAAGTGAATATGAATTAATTGGTAATTGTAATCGTAATTGTAATGAACCAAAATTAATACGTACTCAGTCATGTACTTAATTTGTACTTGTGTACTATTACGAAATGATATCGCCTTCATAAATATAGACTCGGCGAAAAATACAAATTAGTTTTTATTTTTATTTTTTAAATTCGTATTTGCAATCATTCAAAAACATCTGATGTGTTTAAAAAAGGGGGGAAACTTAACCTTCGACTGTCTCCCCCAAACATTTAGGCTATATTATACATGTACTTGTAAAATTAGGCACTACTTCATTTAAGACTTCATTTAAGGCACTTCTTCATTAGACTTCATATTAGCACCTCATTAGGAGGGGGCAGAGGCCCCTTGCCTTAATATTTTTAGATTCCGGCCTGAGCCATGGTCGAAAGAGGTCGAACCTCTACCCCTGTAAATTCAGAGTACTAACTGTAATTTTTGAGAAGTAAACCACAGTAAAAGAAGTTTTTTTTTATCTTTTTCCTTCGAGCCTTGTTCTCTTCAGGAACTCAGTCAGTAAGTCGACAAGTTATAAAAGAAAAGTCGATAATTTTTAGTATCAGAAAAAGTATCAGAGTATTATAAAAAGAGAAGAATTAAAAATTGGCGACCCTTTGCCCAAATTAAGAGACAACCCAAGCACCATAGAAGATATCGGCATGACAGTCTGGCGAGTCTGTAGCCAAGAGTTTAACAGAGTGGCGACCGAAAAGAATTAGAATGTTATAGAAGAAATATCCGTTGCAGACTCCTAACCAGAACCCCCCCCGTCGAATCCGAACCGACTCAGGGCCATAGACGGAGGGGTTAACATATATATATATATATATATATATATATATAAGAGAGAGAGAGAGCTGAGCCTAGTGTGCCTGGCTATGTAGGATGGAGATCGCAAGAGAGCAACTCGCTCCTCCATCAGGTCAAGCCTAGAGGTGGGGGACACCACCTTAACCTCAGTGTGAAGAGAAACCGACGCACAGAACTTTTACCAGGTTACTAGATATATATATGGGGTGAGCCAAAAGTTAATCTTTATGTGAAATATTTATTAATTCATTAAATACCTAAACTGGAGCAGTTAAACTGTTTACATATTGTCAGTTATTTTAGATCTACCACTATGGACACTGCGTAACATTCCAGTCGAGACGTTGCCACACTTCTTCTAAGTGTTCAGTTTTAGTTCGACAAGGATTTGAAAGTGACCACACTAAAATGCTCTTCGTCTAGGGTTGAAAACAGTGTGCCAACGTCTTCACTAGAATATGACGCAATGTCCATATTAGTTTCCGTAAGAGGACTGACATTTGTAAACTGCTTCACGGTCTGAATATTTATTGAATTAACATACTGTATATTCGGTGCTGGTTAAGTATGCGGTCTACCATCTGAGTTTTGACAGAATATTTTCGTTAAAACTAACGAAAATATCACGACTTAACCTAACCAATTATCAAGGGCGTACTAATTATAGAATAGTATTTACTATTTACTAATAGATCAACTGTACGCCCTTGATAATTGGTTAGGTTAAGTCGTGATATTTTCGTTAGTTTTAACGAAAATATTCTGTCAAAACTCAGATGGTAGACCGCATACTTAACCAGCACCGTATATTCTTCATGGAACTTGACTTTTATATGTCTGATATAGGCTATGTATTAGGCCGGGTCGAAAATGGGAAATTTTTTTATTTCTTAAAAAGTACACTATGTGAGAAGTTTCATTTTATCATCTTAACAAAATATTAAAAAATCAAGCATGTTCTACCCTACTACCCCTATCACATGCCCCTCCTCCCTTTTTTACCTTCATATTTGCATATGTTTAATGTTGTTATGTGTTACATGATAAGTTGTTTGTTTAATTAATGCTTGATATTTTTATGTTTCAGATAAATAGAAATAATTTGCATTTGCTTTAATTATAATTTAAATTATCATAAATTATAAATTACATATAATTTGATTTTACTTCTGAACATAAACTATGACTACTAGAAGCAAGTCCTCAAATGCAGCCTTTGGATATCCTACGAATTCCCAGCAGCCATGACTCCTTCAAAAGCAGATGTTGTGAGACACTACCTTTTTGTGCGCCGTCGTGAAGAAGCTAAATCAAAAGGATCAGCAACTGCTAATGTTTGTTACAGGGTTGTTGTAAATGATATTGAAGACATTTGGATGAAATTTTCTTTTCCTACGATTAACACCAAAGGTATCTATTTTAAAGTCAGTCGACTAATAAAAGAAGCCTCAAAATTGAACAAGGTGCCGTTACATCGAAGCAATGAAAGTTTTGCCTTAAAAGTAACTTAGTATGATGAAATGTTTGATATATCTTCTTGTGAATGCTATGATAAGGGAATTGATAGAAAATCTTACAGGTGTAAGGATAAAATATCAATGGCAGAATGGGAGTCTTTTGTGGATCAAAAACCAAAAAAAAATCAATAAGGACCAATTGATCGCATAGCTAGTTCAACAAAGAAGAGATCTTTAGCAAGAGCCCAAGAAGCACAAAACCGTCAACTAAAAGTACAAGAAGAAATAACCGAAGCCACCAATGTTTTACCATCGGAATTTATAGAAAATACCGAAGAAAACATGGATGTAGATTTAAAGAGTCAGGATGTAGATTATGAGGCCGATTTAGAATTGACTGAGAATATTCAGAACAGTCACTCCTATAAAAACCTAGCATTGACAGCAGATCGTTATCGTGTAAGTTGTAGAGCTGCAGCTGCAATAATCAATGCAGCTTTAAAAGATATGGGGATCCTTAACCACACCAACAAGCTTGACAGAAAGAAATTAGAAAGAGAACGAAATCGCATGGATGAAACAAATACTTTTAGGTCTAAATCCGAAAATCTGAAGATGGAGCTCCTTGTATTTGATGGAAGGAAAGGTAGCACATTAACTAAAAGTGGAAAGATAAAAGAAGAACACTATGTTATTGTGAAAGAACCTAGAAGCATCTATGTAGACCATGTCACACCAGATAATGGAACTGCTCGATGCATAGCAGAAGAGTTGATTATTATTATTGCAGACTCGAACAGCACAGATATTATCAAAGCTTTACTGTGTGATGGTACTCCTGTAAATACAGGAAAAATTGGTGGAGCCATAAAACTGGTTGAAATTCATCTTAACAGACCAATGCAGTGGTTGATGTGCCTCTTGCATTTGAATGAGCTGCCTTTTATGCACGTCTACAAAGCCATTGATGGTAAAACAACAGGTCGAAATACTTTTGGGAATAAACTGAAAACAGATTTAACAAAATTGGAGGTAGTCAAATATTCTGGCGTAAAGGGAAACATTAAAGAAATTCCAGCAAATGTTGTGAAGGAGCTAAGCAGTGATCAAAGATATCTCTATGATATGTGTCTGGCAGTGCAAACTGGAGACACTTCTCAAGATCTGTCCACTCGATCCCTAGGTACCCTTCACCATGCTCGCTGGCTCTAGCCAACAGGATCCTTCGATTATATATCTCAACGCCAAATCCTGATAAAAACCTTTAAGATATAGTCAGGATTATTATGCAGTTCTATGCTCCAGGGTGGTTTTGAATAAAATCTCATCCTAATGCAACTGATGGTGCATATAACTTTTGGCATTTAATGTGCTTGCTTCGAAATTTAAATGAACAACATAGATCAATTATAGAACCAGTATTAAAGAATAAAGCCTACTTTGCCCACCCAGAAAATATACTCATATCAATGGTAACTGACAAGAGACTAGAAATTAGGGAGCAAGCTATTCAGGAAATCATCCTTTCAAGAACAGGATTTTCAGGTACCAGAAACTATGAGTTGCCTCGAACCCTCAATTTCCAATCTACTGACAACACCGAGATGATCGATTGGCAAAAAGAGATCATTACTCCTCCACCGCTGCTAAACAATTTTAGCAACGATGAACTACTACAGGCTCGATGTAAGCCACTGGAGATAGTTTCTTTTCCATGAAGTGTGGAAAGGGCAGTGAACCTAGTAACAAAGGCATGTCAGGAAAGAATAGGATATGACAACCGTCAAAAGTTTATCTTAAACTCATTAGAATCAAGGCGAAAACTGCACAAGTTTGAATGGAAGGCCCAATGGAATGAGTAAGAAACATATGAAATAAAATTTCCTAATGATATTGAAAATTTCTTCCCTTTTGATGTGATAAGGAACAATGAAAAAGTGAATTGAATTTTAGTACATTTATTATGCCTCTAATTTTTTCTTCTGAATATATTGTTGTACTTAATTAATTTTCCTAATACTGTACATTATCAAATAAACTATCATTCGTTAATAAAGATTTATGTCATCAAAAAAACCTGAACGTAGAGTAAGTCTCGTATAAACGGAATATTCTTCAATATACGGTAGGTTAAAAAGTGAAAAATTGTGCCAGGGGTAGAAGGCTTTAAACAGCGAAAATAACACTGGGGAACAAATTTCAACTTTTTGTCTATTGAATTAGATTTGACAGTTAGTTCTAGGTAATTTGGGTGCGCTGAGCACGAATTTTTACTCGGTTTTGCTCTATCAGGTCCTGATTTTGCTCAACACCCCTCCTCTTTCGTCGTATTCATAAAAAGGTTTTTTCTCAATACTCGCTAAGTCTTTTTGCAGTTACACATTATGCAACTAGGTTTTTATCTAGGTATTTGTACCTATTGTTATGGTATTGTTGTATTATGTATATTTTTATATGTAACACCCTAAAAATATTTTTAATTTTGTCATTTTTAACCCATTTTAATATTAGTAAATTAAGCTAAAAATATCATAGAATTCTAAAATTTTCTCGAGCGTTCCTGTTCTCTGTAGAGTATTCTAGAGGGACAACTAAAATATATAAAAGCGACTCGTTTCCAGAGTTAATCAGTCAATTCAATCAGTCAGTCAGTCAGTCATCAGTTGAGTTAGTTAATTAAGTTTGGGCATTAACATAATTTTGAATTGGCATATGATTTAGTGAGTAATTTTGTCATCGTGATTTAATATAGTTGATTTAATTAGACGTAATTTATATTGTACCTACTCATCCGTGTTTCTAGTTTAATTTCATAGATTGTAAGTACCTATTTCATAATAAGTACCTATTTAAACTAATTTTTGTGTTTATATTTCAGATTTTCTTAAATTTATATGAATTAAGGGCTTTAAATACCTTTACAAATTGGCAGAATAATCAAGCAATAGTCATCAAGCACTAGAAAGTTCAAATGCAAAAAAAACCCTGATTCCTTCTGTTATATATGTGGAAATTTTACACTTCCACATC
Organism: Bathynomus jamesi; assembly: GCA_023014485.1. Lineage (NCBI taxonomy): Eukaryota > Metazoa > Arthropoda > Malacostraca > Isopoda > Cirolanidae > Bathynomus > Bathynomus jamesi. The sequence goes on along the minus strand of JAJOZX010000920.1, from coordinate 657,066 downwards.
AACGAGCAAATATAACTGTCTTCGTAAAAAGAGCTTACTTAGCTTATTTTGGCATAAAACTGGGGACCAAGATAAATCGTGGGCTCCACATAAAGCCTGCACTATATGCATTGAAAGACTGCGACATTGGACGAAGGGTTCGGATTCAAAAATACCTTTTGGAGTTCCGATGGTAAGTTTATGATTTCATAAAACTACGTAATTTAATCACTAGTATACTGTAACTTACCTAAATGTAATTGTAACTTAGGTACATAAACAAAAATTTACAGAAAATGTTTATAAGAATCTCAAATATTGCATAAGGTTGAAACACATAGAAATGTTAAATGTTTGGGTGATAACTTTTGATAAAATTCATAAAACAAGTCTCTCGTCGCTTTTGTTAACACTTTACAATTTTTTTTCCATATCAGGTGTGGCGAGAGCCTACTAACCACGAGACCGATTGCTACCTTTGCTTTGTCAAGACTTCGGGCTTCACTAAGAAAAATAAACATTGTATCGAGTACCCAAATTTCGACACCGCGATACGACCTGTGCTACATTCAATGAGATCCCCATTCCAAAATTTAAGGGTCTGCCAACTCAAGAATTAGTTGAAGATGTTCCTGAAAATATTGTTATGCACTTTGAGGAGTCAGACACCGATTTTGACCCCAGCGTATTTGAAAGTCAAAACGATCCGCAAAATTTAACCAGGCCGAGTTGAATGATCTTGTAAGGGATCTAAATTTGCCAAAAAAGGCTGCGGAAATTTTAGCTTCAAGACTTAAAGAGAAAAACTTGCTTACTTCAAACACTACATTTCATTTTACAGAAAAAGAGAAGAAGAACTTGTTAAATATTTTAGAACAGAGGATAGTTTAGTATATTGCTGCGACATAGTTGGTTTGTTAAAGAAGATGGGGGTTGAGTCTTACGATGCAAATGATTGGCGCTTGTTTTTAGACAGTTCGAAAAGAAGTCTTACGTGTGTGTTGTTGCATAATGGCAATCTATACGGCTCGATACCGATTGGGCACTCAACAAAATTAAAAGAAAAGTATGAACATATAGAAAAGGTTTTAAATCTTATCAAATATAGGGAGCACGAGTGGATCATATGTGTTGACTTAAAATGGTTAATTTTCTGCTAGGACAACAAGGAGGGTATACTAAATATCCCTGCTTCCTTTGCTTATGGGACAGCAGAGCCAAGGAAGAACATTATTTCAAACAAATCTGGCCAGCACGAACATCACTTACTGTCGGAGAAAAAAACGTAATTAATCCACCTTTAGTGAGCAGAGATAAAATCATATTTCCTCCTCTGCATATAAAACTAGGCCTCATTAAACAATATGTAAAAGCTTTAGATACGAACGGCGAGTGTTTCAAATACATAACTTCAAAATTTCCAAGTTTAAGTTATGAAAAATCAAGGCGGGAATTTTCGACGGTCCACAAATAAGAACATGATTAAAGATAGCAATTTTCCTAATGTCATGAATGAACGCGAAAAAAATGGCTGGTTCTCATTCGTGGACTTGATAGAAAACTTTTTAGGCAATTATAGGGCAGATAACTACGAAGAATCGTAAAAAAACTTTTAAGGGACTACAAAGAGTTAGGTTGCATATGAGCATAAAAATGCATTTTTTGAATAGCCATCTTGACCAATTTCCAAGTAATTTAGGTGATGTAAGTGACGAACAAGGGGAGAGATTCCACCAAGATATCAAAATTATGGAGGAACGGTACCAAGGCCGCTGGGATTCCCACATGATGGCTGATTACTGCTGGTGCTTGAAAAGAGACCTGCCATCAACAAGCAAATACGCTAGAAAGTCTTACAAAAGAAAATTTTTGCCACAGTGAAAGCTTCATATCTGTTTGTTTTTTTATTTTAAGTCATTTCTATCGTTGTAATGTAATTTTACTGTAGTTTGAACTGCTTTTATTCATGAAACTTGAAAAAAAAATTTAACACATGACTTAATTTTTTAGTCCTAATTTGAAAAATCTGGAAAATGGCACATAGGCTGTCGACAAGAATCAGGACCTGATAGAGCCAAACCGAGTTGAAATTCGTATTCAGCGCACCCAAATTACCTAGAATCAAGTGTCAGATATCATTCAATAAAATACGTGTTGCCCAGTGTAATCTATGAGGGGGTTCGTGTGTTCCATTCAAACCTCACAATATGTACCTTTTCAATATAAAATTTCGACCCGGCCTACTATGTATCTTACTTTGCTTTGTTTACCTGGTTGTACCTTCGCGGTCCAGATCTCTCTCTCTCTCTCTCTCTCTCTCTCTCCTCTCTCTCTCTATATATATAATATATATATATATATATATATATATATACCACCAAGGGGTAACGAATCTGAACGACATAAAAAAAAAATTGAAAACAACAAAATACAAATAATCCTACCCAACATACAGGGCCTAAAACAAAACTATTCCTTGGACAAACTCATATACCTGAAAGGTCTCATGCAAGAAACAAGAACAGACTTTACATGCCTCAAAGGAACTCATCTGACGGACTGCCAGACGAACTGTGAAAACTGTGAGTTTTGTATCGACAAAAAAAAATACGAATTGATAACACTGGGCAACACGTATTTTATTGAATGATATCTGACACTTGATTCTAGGTAATTTGGGTGCGCTGAATACGAATTTCAACTCGGTTTGGCTCTATCAGGTCCTGATTCTTGTCGACAGCCTATGTGCCATTTTCAAGATTTTTCAAATTAGGACTAAAAAATTAAGTCATGTGTTAAATTTTTTTTTCAAGTTTCATGAATAAAAGCAGTTCAAACTACAGTAAAATTACATTACAACGATAGAAATGACTTAAAATAAAAAAAAAACAGATATGAAGCTTTCACTGTGGCAAAAATTTTCTTTTGTAAGACTTTCTAGCGTATTTGCTTGTTGATGGCAGGTCTCTTTTCAAGCACCAGCAGTAATCAGCCATCATGTGGGAATCCCAGCGGCCTTGGTACCGTTCCTCCATAATTTTGATATCTTGGTGGAATCTCTCCCCTTGTTCGTCACTTACATCACCTAAATTACTTGGAAATTGGTCAAGATGGCTATTCAAAAATGCATTTTTATGCTCATATTGCAACCTAACTCTTTGTAGTCCCTTAAAAGTTTTTTTACGATTTCTTCGTAGTTATCTGCCCTATAATTGCCTAAAAAGTTTTCTATCAAGTCCACGAATGAGAACCAGCCATTTTTTTCGCGTTCATTCATGACATTAGGAAAATTGCTATCTTTAATCATTGTTCTTATTTGTGGACCGTCGAAAATTCCCGCCTTGATTTTTTCATAACTTAAACTTGGAAATTTTGAAGTTATGTATTTGAAACACTCGCCGTTCGTATCTAAAGCTTTTACATATTGTTTAATGAGGCCTAGTTTTATATGCAGAGGAGGAAATATGATTTTATCTCTGCTCACTAAAGGTGGATTAATTACGTTTTTTTCTCCGACAGTAAGTGATGTTCGTGCTGGCCAGATTTGTTTGAAATAATGTTCTTCCTTGGCTCTGCTGTCCCATAAGCAAAGGAAGCAGGGATATTTAGTATACCCTCCTTGTTGTCCTAGCAGAAAATTAACCATTTTTAAGTCAACACATATGATCCACTCGTGCTCCCTATATTTGATAAGATTTAAACCTTTTTCTATATGTTCATACTTTTCTTTTAATTTTGTTGAGTGCCCAATCGGTATCGAGCCGTATAGATTGCCATTATGCAACAACACACACTTAAGACTTCTTTTCGAACTGTCTAAAAACAAGCGCCAATCATTTGCATCGTAAGACTCAACCCCCATCTTCTTTAACAAACCAACTATGTCGCAGCAATATACTAAACTATCCTCTGTTCTAAAATATTTAACAAGTTCTTCTTCTCTTTTTCTGTAAAATGAAATGTATGTGTTTGAAGTAAGCAAGTTTTTCTCTTTAAGTCTTGAAGCTAAAATTTCCGCAGCCTTTTTTGGCAAATTTAGATCCCTTACAAGATCATTCAACTCGGCCTGGTTAAACTTTTGCGGATCGTTTTGACTTTCAAATACGCTGGGGTCAAAATCGGTGTCTGACTCTTCAAAGTGCATAACAATATTTTCAGGAACATCTTCAACTAATTCTTGAGTTGGCAGACCCTTAAATTTTGGAATGGGGATCTCATTTGAATGTAGCACAGGTCGTATCGCGGTGTCGAAATTTGGGTACTCGATACAATGTTTATTTTTCTTAGTGAAGCCCGAAGTCTTGACAAAGCAAAGGTAGCAATCGGTCTCGTGGTTAGTAGGCTCTCGCCACACCTGATATGGAAAAAAAATTGTAAAGCGTTAACAAAAGCGACGAGAGACTTGTTTTTATGAATTTTATCAAAAGTTATCACCCAAACATTTAACATTTCTATGTGTTTCAACCTTATGCAATATTTGAGATTCTTATAAACATTTTCTGTAAATTTTTGTTTATGTACCTAAGTTACAATTACATTTAGGTAAGTTACAGCATACTAGTGATTAAATTACGTAGTTTTATGAAATCATAAACTTACCATCGGAACTCCAAAAGGTATTTTTGAATCCGAACCCTTCGTCCAATGTCGCAGTCTTTCAATGCATATAGTGCAGGCTTTATGTGGAGCCCACGATTTATCTTGGTCCCCCAGTTTTATGCCAAAATAAGCTAAGTAAGCTCTTTTTACGAAGTCAGTTATATTTGCTCGTTGATGTGGAAGTGTAAAATTTCCACATATATAACAGAAGGAATCAGGGTTGTTTTTGCATTTGAACTTTCTAGTGCTTGATGACATATTGCTTGATTGTTCTGCCAATTTGTAAAGGTATTTAAAGCCCTTAATTCATATAAATTTAAGAAAATCTGAAATATAAACACAAAAATTAGTTTAAATAGGTACTTATTATGAAATAGGTACTTACAATCTATGAAATTAAATAGAAACATGGATGAGTAGGTACAATATAAATTACGTCTAATTAAATCAACTATATTAAATCACGATGACAAAATTACTCACTAAATCATATGCCAATTCAAAATTATGTTAATGCCCAAACTTAATTAACTAACTCAACTGACTGACTGACTGACTGACTGATTGAATTGACTGATTAACTCTGGAAACGAGTCGCTTTTATATATTTTAGTTGTCCCTCTAGAATACTCTACAGAGAACAGGAACGCTCGAGAAAATTTTAGAATTCTATGATATTTTTAGCTTAATTTACTAATATTAAAATGGGTTAAAAATTACAAAATTAAAAATATTTTTAGGGTGTTACATATAAAAATATACATAATACAACAATACCATAACAATAGGTACAAATACCTAGATAAAAACCTAGTTGCATAATGTGTAACTGCAAAAAGACTTAGCGAGTATTGAGAAAAAAACCTTTTTATGAATACGACGAAAGAGGAGGGGCGTTGAGCAAAATCAGGACCTGATAGAGCAAAACCGAGTAAAAATTCGTGATCAGCGCACCCAAATTACCTAGAAGTAACTGTCAAATCTAATTCAATAGACAAAAATTTGAAATTTGTTCCGCAGTGTAATTATAACATACTTCGAGCCGACAGAACAGTAAGACGAAAAGGAGGATGTCCTACATTTATATACGCAAAAAATATATGGCAGAAATGACTATAAGTACTTCAAACAACTCTGTTCAATTTGAAGCACCAAATGTTGATAAATTAAACATGGTACTAATTGTAATGTATACGCCCCCTAACACTCCAACAACAATATTCGCAGGTACCATTACAGAGGTCGGGAACTGGATGAAAGCTCTACATTCCCAACCCCAAACATTATTCTCTGCGGTGATTTTAACTTTCCATTTATGAAACATAAAAAGATAGGTAGAAATATATGTATAAACCAAGAAAAGGGAGGCACACGGGAAGACCAGGAGGAGGCAAAAATGCTGCTAAATCTAGCTGATGAATTAGTAGTATACCTGCAAAAATGCCGATTGCAAATACAATTGAATGCAACATGATCAATATTGATTTGCAACAGTACCAGTGCCGTGCAGCACGGCCAGACACCTGCAACATAGCAGGAAAAGGCGAGAGGGGGGTATATACAGGAAAGGAGTTCGGGGATAGACACTCCAAGGGGTGAGTGGGTTAACCTAACCTAACATGTATGTATTTATGGTTGCATTTAAGTATATAATGTTATAATAATGTTATAATGTTTCAGACCAACAAAGACCCTAGGATCCACTCATGGCTGGTCTTCATAACTGTGTTCGTAATTGTGTATTGTGTATGTCTTCCGAGGTGGCGGAGGGGACCTACAATTTTACGTGGGTTCCGAACCACAAAGCTTAATTTTACTACCTTAAACTATACCCAGTCTATCAACATATGCGTTTAATCGATTTTTAAACATGTTTATAGACGTGCTACTTATTACTTCTGCCGGCAAACTATTCCACCTATTTACTATTCTATGCGTAAAAAAGTGTTTGGCAACTGCTGTCTCGAATCTTCTACTTGTCAACTTACACCCGTTATTTCTAGTCCTATTATACTGAGATATTTCTAAAAGCTATCTCTAGATCACCCCTTAGCCTCCTAGTCTCGAGTGTAGTCAATTTTAACTCCTTAAGCCTATCCTCGTACGACTTCCACCTAAGCAACGGAATCATCTTAGTTGCTCGTCTTGGAACTCTTTCGATTTTGTCGATATCTTTTCTCATATGCGGATTCCAAAATTGGATCGCGTACTCCAAATGGGTCTAACTAATGGTTTATAAAGAGGAACAATAATATCGCGCGAATTGTACTCAAAATTCTGAGCTATAAAACCTAACACTTTGTTCGCTTTATTGACCGCTGCTGTACTTTGTTTCGCTACTTTTAAATCACCAGTGACTATAACTCCTAAGTCCTTTTCCTGCTCTACGCTTGTTAACTCCTTCCCAGACATACTATTCGCAAAATTACCGTTACGCGAACCTATATGTAAAATTTTGCACTTATCGACGTTAAATCTCATTTGCCATGTGACTGACCAATTAACGATTTTATTCAGATCTTCCTGGATTTTACCTCTATCTTCGTTATTAATCGCCCTACCACCCAGCTTCGTGTCATCCGCAAACTTTGAAACTGTACTGACTAAGCCGACATCTAAATCGTTAATATATATATAAGAAAAAGCAAGGGGCCCAATACAGAATCCTGAGGAACGCCACTCGCTACATTACCCCAACACGACTCCGCTCCATCAACGACCACCCTCTGTTTCCTACTCGCAACCACTCTTCTATCCAATTTATTACTACACCCCTGATTCCATGAGCCTTAGTTTTTTAAATGAGTCTTTTGTGCGGTACGGTGTCAAACGCTCTTTGAAAATCTAACTACATTACATCAACCGCCCAATGACTATCGTAAACGTCAACCACGCTTTGAAAAAATTTGCAAGATTTGTTTCGCCTAAAACCGTGCTGCGTATTTCTAACTAAGTTATGCAATTCTAAGTGTTCGACTATACGATCCCTAATTATTGATTCCAGTAGCTTACCTACAACAGACGTTAAACTGATTGGCCTATAATTTCCCGCCGCACCTTTATCGCCTTTCTTAAAGATAAGTGTTACGTTTGCTAACTTGAAATTATCTGGTACGCACCCCTCAGAAATAGACGCATTAAAAATCGCTGTTAGCGCACAACAATGCTATCTTTTAATTCTTTTAGTTGTATGGGATATATGGAATCTGGCCCCGGTGATTTATGCATTTTCATTTTATCAATATATCGCATTACCTTCCCTTCACTAACCACAATATTACAATATTACCCAAAATATTACCATTATCAAAAGGTATTATGTCTATGACTGTAGGGATATTCGTTACATCTTCTATTGTAAAAACTGACGTAAACATTCGTTTAACAAGGTAGCCATTTCCTTGTTTTCAGAAACTAGCTCTCCGTTAACATTTTTCAACGGCCCCAAGACACTTTTTACTGGATTTCTATTGTTGACGTATTGAAAGAATCACTTGGGGTTTTCTTTACCGTCACGAGCTATGGAGATTTAAAATTCACGCTTGGACTTTTTTATTACACTTTTCGCTTCACGCCTTAGAGATATGTAGTTGCTTCGTAACCACAAATTGTCTTTATCGCATTTATGTAGCCTATAAGCCCTATCTCTACTCTTTATAATGTCTCCTACTCTAGAAGCAAACCACAAGGGCTTGTTGTTTACTTTTGCACGCTTAATTTTGTACGGTACACGTTCCTCATTTATAGTCATAAATACTGTTTCAAACGATTCCCACATTCGTTTTGCGTTGGAGATCCCCATTACGTTTTCCCAATTGACGTGTGACAATTCATTTCGAAATTTACAAAAGTCTGCGTGCTGGAAGTTAGGAATTTTAGTCGAGTTAGCTGGTTTCGAGTGATTTACTGGGAGGACAAACTTTACCATATTGTGATAGCTATTGCTTAACGGTTCTATTACATGAAGATCAGTGATTAGCCTATCAGCCGTAGTTATTACTAAATCTAAAATAGTCCAACCTCGTAAGTTCCCCAACCTTTTGAACAAGAAAGCTATCCTCGAGAAAATTAACTAAACGATTACCTTCCGCGTCTCCCTGCATTGTATCGTAATTCACGTTGGCGCAATTAAAGTCACCCATAACTAAAGCCTGCTCACTACCTATTATTCTCTTTAGTTCACGATATAACGCTTCGTCCGTATCAGCTGTTTGATTAGGTGGCCTATATATAACCGCAACAAGAAGTTTGAAATCGTTCAATTTAAGTTCTGCTATAGTCGAATCTATCGGTTCTGGAATTTTGTGCTTTACTTCTATAACGTTCGCAATATTATCTTTGATATACAACATAACACCGCCTCCTCGCCTACCTATTCTGTTTTTAACAAAAAGTCTATAACCTCTAATTTGATACTCCCCTACAAAGTCACGTGTTTCAGTGCTAAGCCACGATTCATTTATCGCAATTAAATCATAGTCTTTACAAGCAATTAAAGAAAAAAATTCGTTTATTTTATTTCGTAGGCTACGAGCATTTAAGGATAGAACCTTCAAATTGTTTGTTAATTGCGACACCTTCGCGAGCGCAGGAGAAATTTGTGGAAATTACGCTGCGACCGTTCAAGTTACGGCAGCCTGAAAAGAAGAGACAGTATTATGAAATAGTCTTCCTAAACGCGCAGCTCCAACGTCATTAAGATGAAGTCCATCTCCGAGGAACAAGTCCCTCCTGCCGTAGAAACTGTTCCAAAAATTTGCAAAATGCACTCCTTCCTGTTGGCAAAGAGACTTTAGGTAATTGTTGATATAGGTCGCCTTGCTGTAGAAATCGCTACGTTGGATAATTTGAGGTAGTATACCTGTTAAAACAATCTTATTAGTTTTTTCCTTAAGTCGCTCTAGTAAGTCTCTGTACCTAGCCAGCAGTTCTTCCGATCTAGAATTTAAAACATTATTAGTACCGACATGAATAACATACGTTGTGTCCTCAGAGGTACCGTCTGGTTATATCCTCCACCCTACGACGAGGGTTTCTCCCGCAGAATTCCTCGAGCTGCCCTCGAACAATGGAATCGCCAACGAGTCGTATTTCCGGTTCATCAGCATCTTCGAAACCTAAAACAGAAACTTATTGTTTGTTATCACTGGTAGACAAGTCTTAGGTTTTCTCAATGGGGCTCCATTACGCACTCGAACGAAGGGTTGGGAACTAGGGGAAGAGAGAGGGCTATTAGTACTATTTATATTATTAGTAGAAACTGAGGTAGGAGGGGTCGTAACTGGAGTCTCAAGGGATTCTAATTTTGCCGTCAGGAGCATCACGCTTTCTTCAAGCCTCACTCTGGCCTCCCTCTCACGTTCTAACTCGTTCCTCAGGACTTCCATGGTTGAGCACCACGTGCAAACTAACTGTTCATTATTATTAGCCATTGTAAAAATGTAAGCGGCAAATTTCCCTTCGCGGCGACTGCAAGTACTTGCATGTAAGTATATGAATGTTTGTGCATTTGCATGTAAGCAGTGGTGGGCACCGTTAACCAAAAAGTTAACTTCGATAACGATAATCCGTTAACCCCAATTTTTAACTCCGATAGCGATAATCCGATAATTTGACTACAAAGTTAACGGAAGTTAACGATAATCCGTTAACGATAACTATTTATTTACTAACATTTAAAAAAATCAAGGAAAAAAGCTTTAAAACCCATAGAAAATGTTTATTTATGCAAAATCCAACAATAAATAGGTATTTAACTGTATTTTTATCAAGTTTTGCAACTTTTTTGCTTAATAACTTTTTTTTTTATTTTTAATATAAAATGTACTGATTACATGTTTTGAAACCTTTGTAACCACTAACCATTAACTAAATTTTAATTTACCAGAGAATTATTATGGCGGGAACTGAAAGGTAAAATTAAATTTTAGGCACATTTATTAAAGACTATGACACAATGTGCTGGTTGCCCTTCAGACCAACTTCTCAAAGTTAGGCCCAACTGCCAGTCTTGACCTCTTGGGCCTCAGGATGTCCTTGCCGAGAGAGAAGAGCCGTTCCACTGCGGCAGAGGACGGAATTGGCAGACTGAAGTTATGGCGGTTTGAATTCATTCGCGGAGCGGTGATCTTCCGTGAATGACTCCTCGCAGTTAACGTGTTAACGGACTTTAACAGACTAAATATCGAGTTATCGGAAGTTAACTGGTCCGATAACGATAAATGGAAATTAACTTCCGTTAATAGTCCGTTAAAAAAAGTTAACTTCGCTAATTAACTGTTATCGGATTAACGCTTTAGTGCCCAACACTGCATGTAAGTATATGATTATTTGTGTGTATGTATGTATTTAAAAGGAGAATGAAAGACAAGGGTTTATTAAAAGCATAACTGGAGTGAGGCATTTCTTTGCGCTGAAACGTCTTGGAGCATAATGACACCTTCCCTAACCTTCTTGGCTGACCTCGAAGCACAGCCAGTAGTATGTCGTGACTGACTGACTGGATTTTTAATATATATATATATATATATATATATATATATATATATATATTAGGGTGACTATCAGCATATATAGAGACAAAAATTATTTTTTTAACTTTAGAGTTCGGAAGGTCGAATTTTGTTCTTTATCATGAGTAAACTTAGCATGCCATTTTTTAAAGCAATCAAATCATATTTAAGGGTGGCGCACGTCAGTATAAAAATGTAGAGTAATGTACTTTTAACCAAGAATAAAGTACCCCATTTATTTCTTTGCAAAATTTGCAGAAATTATTATTGAAGTGTTTATATGAAATATTCATATGTTTTCAGATATATAGTTGTATTTATGATATAATATCAATATCAATATACAATATACAGACCCTAAAAAGATCAGCAACCGAGCAGCAGCTCATATCGTTGCTGCTACCCCAAAAAGTTTAGGATATGATGTAGTCACTATCGATCAATAAAGATTATATTCGCACTAAAAGGTTAGGTTTACAGGGGTTGGGTTAGGTTCGGTTAGGTTAGGTTAGTTACTTAACATTTAAAAAAATTGGCAATGAAATTTGGCAATCTGGCAAGTGGCGTCCGAATCTGGCAAAGAGTCTGGGATCCGGGATAACATGAAAGTACCCATGTATATATATATATATATAATATATATATATATATATAATATATATATATATACACTGTACAAGGTGTCCCATAAGTCCGGCATCATAGGAGAAATTCATATTTTTCTATTTCTACAAACCATAATTCATATTTTTCTTATGCTCGGGATGCCAATTTCCCGTCCACCATTCTGTTCAATGACGAGGCTGTTTTTTATGATAATGGTGAGGTAAATCGACAGAACACCCGCTATTGGTCTCAAAACAACCCTCACTGGTATACCTCTTCAAAGGAACAAGGTGCATCTCGGGTGATGGTATGGTGTGGCATTTGGAAGGATCGCACCATAGGCCCCCTCTTTTTCGATGAATATGTCACTGGAGGCACCTACCTACGTATGCTCAAGGAAGAAGCATTTCCCAGTGTCTTGAACGAAAAAGGAAATTTCCCAACATGGTTCCAGCAAGACGGCGCTCCTGCACATTACAGCACCCAAGTAAGGGACTACCTGTACCAACAATTCCCTGGTCATTGGATAGGACGTCGAGGGCCTGTGGAATGGCCAGCTAGAAGCCCGGATCTCACGCCACTAGATTTTTATCTCTGGGGCCACTTCAAAGCGCTGGTATACACGGAGAAAATTAGGAGTGTTGAACATTTGCGGCAGCGCATTATTGGGGCATGTAACACTATTACTCCTGACATCATTCACCGTGTACTTGCTGACTGGGTATCACGTCTGAATTTGTGTATTGAAAACAATGGTGGACATATTGAGCACGTTCTGTAAATAAAAGCTTTTGTTTTGCCTTTTTTTATTATTTTTCCTATGATGCCGGACTTATGGGACACCCTGTATATTAATATACTAACTTATTCCCGATTCTCCGATCCCACTTCCGTTCCCTCTGGCAACGGGAGTGGAACCAAGCCATAGATAACAAGCTTCACCAGACAAAACCACAATTGGGATATTGGACCTCCTCGTTTCATCGATCCCGACATAAAGAGATGGTTCTGGCCCGTCTCCGCATAGGGCACACGCACCTAATACATGGGCACCTCATGGTCAAATTACCAGCATCGCTGTGCCCCACCTGCTGTACCTCCATCACTGTCGCCCACCTCCTAGTCGAATGCCCAAATTTCTCTGCTCTCCCCATAGGTGCTTCCCCTTCTTGTCCCGTATCTCCGCATCCAAGCGTCTCCAGTCCATACTTGCCGAAGGATCCCAATCTTCAACAGAAGCAATATTCTCCTTCCTGACTCACTCTCATCTACTTCACCGCATTTAGGACTATACCTTCCCTTCCCCCTACTCAGTAACTGAACCCCCCCTCACTCTCCGAATTCACTACCCCCACCCTAGTAACACCCCCTATACCAACTGCCTCGCTGAGATATGTGCCACTTCACATATGCACGAATCGGCGGTATACCACCCCCTAAGTCCAGTCTCATTGGAAAATTTATTTTAAATTAAATTTACAAAAATAATACATTAGAACTAAAACAAATGTTCAAATTGATGTCTTGTTTTGGAACCTTTTTTTGTTGCAGGTAGAATAACACGCATTGTCCTTTTGCATGCTTCTGGCCTTAGCCAAAGACAGACAGCAGTATTTCTGGAAGGAGGACTTAATGCCGAACGATATCTCCAGTTGTTGCATGATGTGTTGTAACTGTATTTGGACGAAATACCATTCGCAGTGCTACATCGATTTTACTTTCAGCAGGATCGAGTACCACCTCACTTCGGCCGTGAGGTGCGACGTTGGTTGGATGAAGTTCTTCTTGGGCGATAGATTGGGCGCAGGGGACCAATCGAGTGGCCATCAAGATTCCCGGACTTCACACCCCGAGACTTTTTTCTCTGGGGTCACCATACGTGTAACTAATTTTTTCTTTTCTGTCAGAATACTCCCCTCTTAAAGGCAAAACTTATTACATTTTATAATTCCGCTTACCAGAGCTGGGCAGTAACGCGTTACAAGTAACGGCCGTTACGTAACGCGGTACTTTTTTAGTAACGGTAGCGGTAACGGCGTTACATTTCAAACCAAGTAACTCTTTCAGTAACGACGTTACTTTTTTAGAGAAATACATTCGTTAGTCGTTACTCGTTACTTTTTTATCGTAGCTCGCAATTAGTTTCTTTCGATCCTCTCATTATTCATTAATTGTTAAAAATTTGTCCCTTCACTATGAGCGAGGTGTGCATGTTGGCCGTTGCCATGCTGGCAGCCTACCTACACTGACAGCACTGTCAAAGTAAAAAGGCGAAGAACCCTGGAGCAGGGAGGGACCTAAGTTCAACAGAGGTTTCGTCATTCCTCTCATCTGGGCCTTCACGGCACTTTATCTCTGCATCCTTCCCATCCACTAACTTTAAAAACATGTTTATTAAACTTAACACTCCTCTACCATCTAGTGCCGCTGTTGAGCGGGTTTTTTTCAGTAGGGAAGGATATACTGCGTCCGAAACGAGGCTCTCTTAGACGCAACTTTTGAGAAGCTTGTTTTCTTAAAGGCCAATAAAGATCTTTTGAATAATAGTTCTTAAGTTCGTATATTCAGCTAATAAATTTCAATTATCATTGCCATATACAATAACTCATTTGATTCATTTCTTTAGTATTTCATATTATTGTTTTGCAAAACTAAACTTTCCTGGTATATTCTAGCATTAGTAAATTAGTATCAATAGTATGCTACATCCTCCGTTATGTTGCAATTCCTAGTAATAAATCTTGCCGTAATTTTGTTTCACTTTTTGAAAATATTATGCTTTATAAGTCATAACAATGAAGGCATGCACAGACTTCATAGCCCATGCATTAACCAGTGGATACAAACCAACACATACTCGCACAAGCGAATGTTTATATAATATAATATTTTATGTGTATATATAAATTATAATATACCTATGCATATATATAATAGATTTACATTTCATTAAAAGTAACGGTAACGAGTAACGGTGCTGTTACTCGTTACTTTTTTTTAAATGGTAACTGTAACGATAACGGCGTTACATTTAGACTGTAGTAACGGTAACGGTAACGGCATTACATTTATAAAGTAACGAGCACAGCACTGCCGCTTACCCATCACCCTATAGGCCTATACCCTTACTTTTAAATAGGATTTTTTTTCATGAATATGTTTTTCAGTCCATTTTTTGTCTTCTTTTTTTTCTTTTAATTCTTTGTCCCAATTTCTTTCTGCCAGCTAAATTTCTTTCTTGTAACTGTTACTAGGATACACGACTATTTGCACCTCTGGGGCTCACCCAGACTGACCCAGACTGGGACTTTCACAAAAGTCTGTTGCGTTCATTGACCGTCCACGTACCATTCAAGACCTTAAAGAAAATATCCGTGCTATTTGTGCACAAAGCACACTAAAGACTTTGGCACGTGTGCGTTTAAGTTTGGAACATCGTATCAACATGTGCGAACAAGGACATCAATTTGACTATTTGTTTTTGTTCTAATGTATTACTTTCGTAAATTTAATTTAAAATAAATGTTCCTACGAGACCGGACTTATGGTACACACTGTAGATATCTTATTTACCTCAGACTCAGCGCGATAATTATAATGAAACTTAGAGAGTCCAAATCAAGGGCAGAAGTTATGACAACACTCGACACCCTTAATCCCTTATGTCTCTGTTTCAGGAATTCGGTCTACTTCGTATCCTAACCTGTATTTATATTATAGTTGCTCTGATGGCTGGAGAAGGTTAGATTCTGAGTGAGAGAGAGGTGAGGAAATGAGAACAGGACAGAAATATGGGAAACTTTACAAGCATGCATTGCCAGAATGACCGTAACCAGACTCGTGACAACCTCCAAGGATTTACAGAAAATCGGGCCCCAAGGAACCGAAGCGATGACGTCAGACCGTAGCCCTCCTGCACTCTTTACCTAAACTCCACTGTGAACTCTAAACATCTATGCTGAGAACGTGTTCATTAGTAGCTCCCTTTAAAATTTGTACCGAAGACCATTCAGAAGCAAAAGTTAGTGCCAGTAACCACTGACCTTGAGAAAAAATTATGCTTTCCCACGGAGAGGGGCTGTACTTTAATTATATGTAATCTTGGGGTTGGCGCTTAGGCTCCCACCATAAGGATTATTCTCTTTAAGGAAACTACTATATCGTATCGATACCAGTCAATCTCCACAAATTAATTTAACTTGAAAAGCGACTTATCCTTCGCAGAAAAATGCAACTAGAAACACTTTCGGTGAAAGCATCGGAACGCAAATATGTACAAGAGTTTTCACAGGTTTAACCCGCTTAAACATTTCACTTCATCTCCAGTTGTCCATACAAAATTACTATTTTTTTAATCTTATCCTTTTAGACCAAAGTGAAAGTCGCTTGCTTCTTTATTCAACATCCATAATTTTACAATATACTGTACATCTAATTCACCAAACCTACAAACTTAATACACAAATATTTTCACTAAGCTCAGAAGTGATATACAAATAAGGTCAATAAAATACATTTTTAGGCAATTTTGTTTCCAAAACAAAATTTTAATTCGAATTTCCTTATAATTGAAGGTCAATTTAGAAATTAAGAATATTTAACCAAAACTTCAAGACACTTTTATATAAAAATATATGCAAGATCTGTAAAGATATATAGTTTAAACCTAATATTCATTAACCTTCATTTTCAAGACCTATACAATAGGGCGGCTCGTTTTTACACTTTTTTCGATATTTGATTGGGGGTAGTGCGGAAAAGTTGCGATTTGGAGAAAAAATAGTGTAAAATTTTTTTGATCTACGTCAATACCTTCCGGTGGCGGCGAGTCCTTAAAAATCGAAAAATAGGCCTAAAAACACAAACATTTTATATAATTTTATATAATTTTTATATAATGTTCATTGTTCAATGACTGCTATTAATTTATTCAAGCCTATAATAGTGTTCTCAGGGTTGTTTGCACAGAAATATACCGGAATTAACATTTGTATAACATCTTGTTAAAACTTGCTTTAAATCAATATTTTGGATATTTTAACGGCTAAGACGCCACCGGAAGTTATTAACAGATTGTGCTGAAATTTTTATTGTTTATTTTGTAAGTCTTTAAAACCATTTTCCAATCTACCCCGTTAGGCCTATTTTTCGATTTTTAAGGACTCGCCGCCACCGGAAGGTATTGACGTAGATCAAAAAAATTTTACACACTTTATTTTCTCTCCAAATCGCAACTTTTCCGCACTACCCCCAATCAAATATCGAAAAAAGTGTAAAAACGAGCCGCCCTACTATACAATTCGTAAAATAAGAATTAAATTTTTACTTTTCACTGTACTTTACTTCTCATTTCATTTCAATGCATTTCTCTAATTATAAATGTCATTTAAAATAATGAAGGGTACTTTCCTGTTATCCCGGACCCCAGACTTTTTGCCAGGTGCCAGACTTCAATTTTGACAATATCTTCGTTAAAACTAACGAAAATATCACGACTTAACCTAACCAATTATCAAGGGCGTACAGTTTACCTAACCGGGCATTCAATTAACCTAATTAGTTGGTAGGGTTAGGTTAAGTCGCGATATTTTCATTAGTTTTAACGAAAATATTCTGTCAAAAAGTCTGGGGTCCGGGATAACAGGAAAGTACCTAATGAAGTTTACCGTGGAAAGTGTTTTAATAGTAGCTGTATATATATATGATGAATAGAAATAATAATAATAATTTATGACAAAAAAATATCGTAATATTGACTAACAAATTTTACAAGTAAAATTAATGTCATCCGCTCATTAAGTCTTGGTCGACAATCATTCACCCAAGTTTATATCAGATCGTCGAGTGGTTCGTTCCTACAATCATAATTTTGGCATATTTAAGAGAGAAACTCAAAAGTAGAACAGTCTCAAAATTAAATGCCAAATGTCTGTAATATAAAGGTCATCAGTATAACTAAAAATAGTGCCATTTTTTTAATGTTTGGTAATGATGATTACAATCTGCGCTTAATACATATTCTACTACTTAATCCATAATTATCCTCACCACGTCACCTGGTACCTTTTTCCACTGGCCACCTAACTTTACATAAATATCATTCTCGTTCAAAATAAACCAAGATAGATTAGGGCGCTTTTCAGATATTTACATATTTAAAGGGAAACAGTTTATAAATTTGTAATTGCAGTCACTTTTAATTTTTAATCATTAATTCTCAAAATACGACCAACTTAACCTACTGTTTCTTTAAACTCTAACCAATATTCTCGTATTTATTTATTTTTTTCTTCAAAACAATTTACTTGAATCTTGGTCTTAGATGTACAGTATTACTGTTTTTACACTGAAATTTTGCCACATTGCGTAATACATACTTAACATTAGCTAATTTCTTTTTAAAAGTGAACTCTTTATAATTATTTGGCATTTTTTGTTATGATCACTGTAAACAGTAGTAGTATTATTATTCCAAAACGACTAGGACCTTCATACATTATGCAATCTGGCGATTATCTTCGTAATTACGAAGAATGGATGTGGCCACGTAAGAAATATTCGAGGATGCACTTATTTTAACCACGTATATTTGGTTTCGCTTCTTGTCTTAAATCGCTAAACTCCGTCAAAGCATAATAGGATTTTGTCACACAAATTTACCACGCAACAAGCAGGACAAACAACTATCATCTTTATTTAAAACGTTATCATCTATAGAATTACATTCGATTTTAAAATTCCATCTTCAAACAAAAGAAAATAAAGTGTAAACATCACTTTTTATCATTTATAACCTCATAACAATATCTCCTACCTGTTCCTAACACTTCTCCAAATAAACATTTACAAATAATATTATTATTATTATTATTAACCCCAATTTAAAGGGACTAAAAAGCAGAAAATGCAGTCGTCCTGACAAGTTACTCGGTTTTAATTCATTATGCATTTAAAAAAAACACCACTGATGCCCTGCCCAAGGCACTAAATACATACATTCCCATAAGGTTGGTTACTTGGATAAATAAACGAAATAAATCTTACGTGAATAACATCTGAAAAATAAATCTGAAAATTAATTTATTTTAAATTTGTGCTACAATTACAAAATGTGCCTTTAATAATGTCAGGGAAAACGCGTAGAGTTAAAATTATATGAATGAAGTTTCAAGATTAAAGTTATATTGGCTCGTGTAAAGTAACCACTTTCGCATATTATTAAATAAAATTATTAAATATTTTTTTTTTTAACCAAAGTGCAAGAACCGAAAATATATTTCACTTCTTCGAATACAAATTATAAAGCATGAAATCTGAAGTTTTACCAGCTCCTAATTATTCCATTCAATTCCATACAAAGAATATTTGTTCTAAGAAAGCTTTACTATTATTACGAAGGAATCGCATAAAAAAATATTGCCATAAAAAATTTATCTTTAACTTCTGGCGTATTTTCACTTAATTTAATATGAATTGCGAGCATCTATCTGTATGATCGGAATGATTTGTTTCATTTCACCGACTAATTTTATTCCCAGAGAAAATTTGTGACCACTATTTAAATACCACAACAATAAATTTCTTGAACTCCGACAGACTACATCCGAAAAGAAATTACATAGTTGTAGTTAACCTTGGCATAAAGAAAAACTTTGGCAATAGATTCTCTTGGGTGAGCTTTCCTCACGAATGGAAGGAAGTACCATTGGAACGACGGAAGGAGAAAACAGTAACTCGAAGGACAATCGTTAAAATAAAATGTCCATTGCGAGGATTCCAAATTTTCGATGATTGTATTTGTTGCGTCGCATCGATCGTTCAAGACTACTTTGGAATTCGATACAGTAAAGTCTCGCACACTTTTCAGCAGAAAACTATTCTTAAAGGAAATATAATGGAGTCGTTTTTAAATACAGAAACAGACAGTCCATTCAATAAAACATGACCAGCAGACAGTTTAGCTTAACTAATTAACTTGTTCTGAAACGAGGTCAAATTCGAGAAACTTAAAAATACAGTTAAAATTACCATTAAAAGTAAAATCACAGAACCAAAGGTAATCCTAAGTCTAAAATATATTGAATAGAAAAAGGGTTTTAATATTAAACATAACTTAAAAACAAATAATTCGTGTTAACTGATTGAAATTTCCACTCAAGCAGGATTATTTAAAAAGGAATCCAGGCTGCCTCTGTCTTCGTCCAAATCGATGTCTTCCAATCTCACTCTCTCTTTCCTTGCTTCCGGTTTGGAACCTGATAAAAAAGAAAAAAGAAAAAAGAAAAAAGAAAAAATAATAATAATATAATCTATTAATATAATAATTAATAATCTACTTCCAAACATATATAAATGACAATATACTGTGATAATTAAACATTTAATTATTAAATTAAGCCAATTAATCCAGAGATTACAATTTAATAAAACTAGTTTCAGAGGTGTAAAGTAACGAAATAACCATATTTAAGTAACCTTTTTTCGGGATCAACTTTTTTAAAAGTACTTTATCTTTAAATACTTTTACTCTTACTTAGTAAGTTTTAAGAGAAAATATTGTACTTTTACTCCACTACATTTCTCTTCATACCTTTCGTTGCTTTCCCCGAACTTTCAAGAAACTCCCATGTCTGAAGCAACCAATCGGAGGACAGGACGCGCGGGCATTTAAATTAGCCAATCACGTGCGTTCTGCTTTCTTTATCGTCTGCCAAAGTCTGCCGGTTGAAGTCGTATACCACTTGAATTTTCTGTCAACAGGCTTTTCAGCCTCTTAAGACAGCTCTAATGTTACAGTACTTCACCAGCTGTCAATGCGCACATGCGACCGCTGGTGTCCAAGCTGAAATCGTATTTTTCTTCATAGTTGTATTTTGAGGGTTGATTTTCCCACAGGTTATCAAGTCTCAACTCAAAAGACTTTACAGTTGGTGCCATTACCATGTACTCAATTAGACTATTCCATATGTTTACATTTCTATGTATAAATGAATGTTTCCTCTTATTTATCCTAGTTCTATTTTTCTTTAGCTTGTATTTATGGCCTCTTCGATTATCATTATTCAGCTCAATAAAGTTTGTAACTCTGCAGTCATATTTGCCAGATACTGTAGTATCTTATACAGTTCGATCACATCACCCCTGAGTCGTCCCTATGTCAATGTTGGCAGACCCAATTTACGTAGCCTTTCTGGGTATGCGTCGTTCTTTAGATTTGGTATCAACTTTGTTGCTCTGCGTTGAACATTCTCAATCATGATTATACTTTTTATATTGTGGTGACCAAACTGTATTTGCATATTCAATGTGTGGCCTCACGAGAGATTTATATAGAAGAAAGAATGTTTCATTATCTAGGTACGTGTACGTTCTCCTAATCAGGGCCATTATAGAGTTGGCTTTATTAACCTTTATAGTTATGTGATGTTGAAAGTTTAGTTTGTTGCCAATAAACACTCCAATATCTTTCTCTACAGTGGATTGTTTCAATTCACTGTTATTTTCCCCCATCACATGTTTTATTTGCTAGTTTTGTGTTTCCGATTCTCAGTCTTACACTTGTTCGGGTGGAGTTTCAACAGTAAATTATCTGTCCCTTTCACTATATTTTGTATGTCTTCTCGGAGTTTATCACAATCCTCATTGTTGTATATTGCTTTGAAGATTTTTATATCATCTACATAAAGGTAGATAATTAGATATCTGAGGTTTGGGCAACTTCTGGCAAAGTATTTACGTAAATAATAAACAAAATAGGGCCAAGCACTGAACCCTGAGGTACTCCTGAAATTACTGGCTGCCACTCTGAGAATTCCTCATTAATCACCACACGCTGTTGCCTATCAGTCAGAAAATTTCTTATCCATCCAAACAGTGGATTTTTTAATCCATAATAAATTAATAAGTCAAGCCATCGTATATGTATTTGTTTCTTCATTACCTAATAAATATAGTTAGTACAATGTTTATCGTTGTTACAAAGTAATGTTCATCATTATCGATGTTATGTTTGAGATGCTACTTTTTACTTTTACTACTGGAACACATATTAAAGCAGATTTTTTTAACTTTTACTTCACCCTTTCGCTACTAACTTAAACTGAAAGATTCTCGCCACATACGCTAAAAACTTGCCTTATGAAATAATAGTATAGGTGTGGGCGGGAAATATTATATCATTAATTGACGGGCACAGCAGTCTACCGAAAATCATCAATTGACCCTAGTACATTTCAGGAACGATACTTTTACTTGAACTTAAGTACATTTTTGTCAAAGCAGCAGTACTTTAACTTAAGTAACAAATTTCGGTACTTTTTACACATCTGACTAGTTTGTAGTTCGAGGAGAGAATTAACTACTTCCTTTCTTTCTGGAATAAATTCCCGTCTTTTATAATATCCTGAACCTAATTTTACTACACTACTGATTTTGGGTCCTGTGAACAACTGAATATTAATTTGAAACTAGGTCTCTACCGCATGAGCGCAAAACTGTCCAGCGGTTGCCCAGTTCTGTTAAACTAAACGAGTTTGAACAAAGTCTCAATAAGCGCTGCGGTATGTAATATAAATACACGAAAGTAAAACTTGTAAACCATTCTTTCTTCTTGATAACGACTAATCTTTTTTGCCCATAAAATGCGCGTAAAAACTCCAGATTGCGCATTATATCGATAAGCTAAAAATTAGCAAGGCTCCAGGCTCTGACGCGCTTTATCCTAGACATTTGAAAATTTGAAAGACGTTATAGTAGGCCCCTTAACAAAAATTTTTAATAAGTCAATGGAAGCGGAATTATTCCTGAAGACTTCAAATTAGCTAACGTTACGCCCATTTTTAAAAAAGGCGACCACACAGTAGCTAGCAATTATAGGCCTATTAGCTTAACGTCAATTGTCGGTAAACTTTTGGAATCCGTAGTTAGGGATCGTATCATCGAACACTTAGAAAGTCGCGATTTGATTAATAGTAGTCAGCATGGGTTTCGACGCCATAGATCTTGTTTAACTAATTTGTTACAATTTTATAACGAAATAGCGCGCGAATACGATAGGCATAGAGCGGCTGACGTTATTTATTTATACTTTAAAAAAGCGTTCGATACAGTTCCGCATAGAAGATTAATTGCGAAGGTTAAAGCGCACGTTATACTCGGTCAGGTAGCTAACTGGTTACAGGAATGGCTTCGTGCTAGGAAACAGTGTCGTTGTTAATGGCAGTGAATCGGGGTGGTTGGATGTAGGTAGCGGTGTCCTTCAGAGTTCAGCGTTAGGCCCATTGCTATTCATAATCTACATTAACGATATAGATATAGGCTTGACCAGTAACGTGTCAAAATTCGTGGACGATACTAAAATAGGTGGTAAAGTTCTTAACGTGGACGATAGAAATAGGCTCCAAGACAATGTAAATAGGATTATGGAGTGGAAGGATAAGTGGCAGATGCAATTTAACGTAGACAAATGTAAAGTTTTGCATATAGGTTCTCGTAACAATAATTACACGTACACGATGGATAAAAGACAGTTAGCGAGCGTTGACGAGGAAGTAGATTTAGGCGTACGCGTATCTAAGGATTTAAAAGTTAGGAACCAGTGCCTGGAGTCTTGCGCAAAAGCTAATAGGATGTTAGGCTTCATAGCACGTAATTTCGAATTTAAATAGAAGAATATTATATTGCTCCTTTACAACTCCCTAGTCAGGCCTCATTTACAAGATGCCGTTCAGTTTTGGTGCCCGTATTTGTGTGAGGATATTGATAGGTTGGAAAGGGTTCAGCGTCGCGCCACGAAACTAATTCCGTCATTGCGCAACAAGTCTTACGAAGATAGGATTAGAGAGTTAGACTTGCATTCACTCGAATCTAGGAGATTAAGAGGGGAGCTTATTGAAGTTTTCAAAATCGTTAATAAAATCGATAACGTAAATTTTGACAAATTGTTCACTTTCGATAATAGTAATACTCGTAATAACGGATTTAAGTTGCGTAGCAGACGTTTCATTACTAACATCGCTACAAACTTTTTTACGTTTAAAGTAATTGATAAATGAAATAATCTTCCCGCGCCCGTCGTGAACTCTACCAGCGTTAATATGTTTAAAAACGGTTTAGATAGGCATTTTAAAAAAATTAACGTTGTTTAAAATAATAAAACAATTAACAACAGGAGCTCTGGGGGTGGTGGTCGAGGATGAGTCTGTTGACGATTAATACCAGCTTGTGACATGCCAGCGTGTAATGCCAGCAATAAAAAAAAAAATTAGACTAACACGAACGTAGATGTAGCTCGTAGCGTAAACTAACCTACTTTTTGTTATTCTCTTCCTACTTTTTTTTTTCCCCTTTTTCTTCTCTCGCATGTCTAGTTTGCATGGTATGACAGTGTTTGAGTTAGGACTGCGTTTGCATGGTTTGTAAGCGTTCTTCTTTTACTTCTTTTCATCTTTCACCCCTTTCCTATCCTCTTCGACTATTTTTCCGACTTGTCAGCAGTGGCCGGCGGATGATGATGGTGAGTCTTTCTTTCTCTTTTTCTGAATGAATGTTAACCCACGAATGATAGGTTTTGCTACTTACTTGACCCCTTCTCCTCCTCTTTTAACCCCCTACTCTTTCCTTTCTCTCGGGCTAACCTTAGAGTGAATCTTACGGTCTTTGTTAGCCTTAGCTTCTGTAGATCTGTATATGCCTATTAATGGTTCTTGTGTAAAACATGTGTTACGAGAAACGAACGTTTTTCTTATTTGTGTGCTGAATACCTATTTACAGTTTCTTTCTTATTTGTATGCTAAATACCTATCACAACTTCTTTCGGTTGTCTAACATCTGAATTAATATGATTTCAAGAAAATTATACATGTTAAAAATTTAAATTAATTTTCCCTTTTTATGTCGTTATTGTTATTATTATTATTATTTCCAGTTTATTAGGCGGGGGGTTGTTTTCGAGATGCCTAGACACTGCGTTTGAAAAATGGGAGATCATAGACAGGAGGAAAGATGCACTGAGGAAGATTGTTCCAGAGTTGACTGGTTGAACAGATGAAAGATTGAAAATCCCGATTAACCCTTGCGTTAGAGAGTTGGACAGAATAGGAGTGAAAAAGTGTAGAAAGTTTGGTGCTGCATGTTCTCTTTGAAGGAGGAAACATGCAGTTAGTTAGAGAGTTCAGAAGAGCAGTGTCCGTTATAATAGCGATAGTAAAGAGAGAGTGAGACAACATTGCGGCAAAAGGAGAGGGATTAAAGACAGTCGGGAAGAGGCGGGGAATTAATGAGACGAAAAGCCTTTGATTCCACCTGGTCAAGTACGGCTGTGTGGGTTGAGCGACCCCACACACAAGAAGCATACTCCATACAGGGGCGGACAAGACCCCTGTGCAGAGACAGCAACTGAGTCGGGGCGAAGAAACGGCAGAGGCGGTACAGCACACCAAACCTCTTAGAAGCCGTTTTAGGAGTATATGTGATCTTTCCAGGAAAGATCACGAGAACAGGAAATGCCGAGCACAAGGCTTTCTCTGCCCCAATCAGAGGTAGCAGAAAGATCAGAGGTCAGGTGCTCCATAGCTGTTCTACGCGAATCATAGTGTGATTGTTGTGAGAGACGCTTTGGGAAGCGGGTGGAGAAGTGAAGAGTGGAATCATCGGCATTGGAGTGAATAGAACAGGAAGTGCGAATTAAAAGATCATTAATAAATAAAAGGAAAAGAGTGGGTGACAGGACAGAACCCTGAAGAACACTACTGCTGACAGCTTTAGAAGAACAGTGGCCATCTACAACCGCAGCTCAGATCGGCCAGAAAGGAAATTAGCGATGAAGGCACGGATAGAAGGATAGAAACCGAAGGAGGGCAGTTTCGAAATTAAAGATTTGTGCCAGACTTTATTAAAAGTTTTTGATATGTCAAGCGCAGTAGCAAACGTTTCACTGAAATCCCGAAAGGAGGATAACCAAGTCAGAGAGATATGCAAGATGATCGCCAGTAGAGCGTCCCTTGCGGAATCCATACTGACAATCTGAAAGATTGTGAGAAGAGAGGTGTTTATGAATCTTCATATTAAAAATAGATTAAAAAACTTCAGGAAGGCAAGAAATCAAAGCAATTGGACAATAGTTGAGAGGGTTGAGAGCGGTCACCCTTCTTTGTGACAGGCTGAATGAAAGTGAACTTCCAGCAGGAAGGAAAAGTACCAGAGGAGAGACAAAGACGAAAGAGTTTGCAAAGGGAGGGTATCAGCACAGATGCAGAGTTCTTGAGAACAATCGGAGGAACACCATCAGGACCATACGCCTTCCTAGAGTTGAGCCCAGATAGGGCAGAAAAAACATCTTTGGAAGAGATTCTAATTTCAGAAATAATAAAGTCAGAGGGAGGAGGAGATGAAGGAACAGCACCAGAATCGTCCATGGTTGAGTTGTAAGCGAAAGTTTGAGCGAAGAGTTCAGCTTTATCAGAAGAAGAGACGGCAACTGAGCCGTCGGAATGGAAAAGAGGAGGGAAAAAAGACGAAGTAAAGTTGTTGAAGAGGTTCTTAGGTAGATGCCAGAAAGAGCGAGAAGAAGTAGAATTCGATAGGTTTTCACATTTTTGTCGGATGAAAGAATTTTTGGGGAGTCAAAGCACAGATTTTGTACGATTCTGGGCAGAAATATAAGCCGAGTGAGATTCAGGAGTTAGATGGCGACGGTACCTTCTGAAAGCCTCCTCTCTGTTGCGGATAGCATTAGAACAAGTAAAGTTAAACCAAGGTGTTTTTTTTGCATTAGTAGTAGGAATAGAATATGTAATGTACGCCTCCATGCCCAAGAGAATCACTCCGTGATAAGTTCAGCACACTCGGAAGGGCCCCGGCCACGGAAGCAGTAATCATTCCATGGGAAATCACAGAAGTGCTGCCTAAGGGCCTCCCAATCAGCGGCGCCGAAGTGCCAAAGGCGCCTCCTCTTGGGAAGATCCAAAGGCCGAATTGGAACAATACGACTGGAAACAGATGTAAGATTGTGGTCGGAGTAGTACAACGGAGAAGAAAGTTTGACACAGTAAGAAGGATGAGAGGTAAGAAATATATCCAGAATGTTGGGCCTATCTCTAAGGCGATCGGGAATACGAGTAGGGTGCTGTACAATCTGCTCTAGGTCATTTAGGATAGAAAAGTTCTAAGTTGGTTCACCAGGAATGTTAGTGAAATGGGAGGAAAGCCAAAGGTGGTGGTAAACACTGAACTCTCCTAAAATGGAGATTTCAGCAAAGGGAGAGCAGGAAAGAATGTATTCCACTTTGGAAATGAGGTAGTCAAAAAATTTTGGATAGTTAGTAGAATCAGGAGAAAGGTAAACAGCGCAGATGTATTTAGTTTGAGATTTGCATGTAAGCCGTAACTAGAGGGTATAGAATTCGGAAGATTCGAGTTCGGAAATACGAGAACAAGTTGGGTCATTGCGTACATATACGCAACATCCACCTTTGGAGTGAAATTGAATATAGGGAAAGTAAGAGGGTACAGAAAAGGGGTTGCTGTTAGTCGTCCCAGACACCTGAGTTTCAGTGAGGAAAATAAGATGCGGTTTAGAGGAGGAGAGGTGGTGGTCAACATATTTGAGCCAGAAGTGGGGATATTTATGGTCTCTTCCCCAGGGGACTCCGATGCTCTTGAAGATTTGAATATAACCATGTGTATATTTCGTTATCTGTACAATGCAGTTTAAATATTCTTAAATTAAGATGAATATATCATGGTGTAATACTGGAAATTCAGTTTTTTACCAAAAATTAAATTCTGAATATCATGAGGCTCATATTTAACCTCCTCTGTAACACAAAAAATTTTCCTTTGTAGCATGAATGAAACAAAGCAAATTCAATTAACATTTTTACTCTAAATCAGCTTTAAGATGGCGAGTTACATACTTTTAATACTGCCGTGTTCCTGATAATTTTTAATATCTTCTAAGAACTGACTGGCGAATGCTGCTTCTCTTTCTTTACGCTTTTCTTCCTTCTTCCTTTCAATCTCTTCAACTTTAATTTGGTGATTACTGGACAATTCATCTGAGAAAAGAAAATAAGAACATTGCATAATTACTTTCGTATCTTAATTCAACTATCATTTACTATAAATTAACCAGATCTTGTTGGTAACAGCAATTTAAACATGAATCTACTCACTTCGAAACTGTTTCAATTTGTGAGTAGTATTTTCTCTTGCTAAGGCTAAGCTTAACCTCGTGTCAAGTGTCTTCTCTTGAAGGCTCAACTCCTCCTCTAGGTCTTCCAGGGCAAGCAATTCTCCCTCCACCTCTTCAAACAACCCTCGCACAGACCCTGTGGCAAGCAAAATACTGTAGGAATAAGGTACAATAGGGCCCTTTAAAATTTATAATTTCAATGCAGTGACAGTTGTATTATTTAACACCATTTCATGGTGGCACAACATGAGAGATTTTCTCTACTTCCATGGTGGCACAACACCATGAAGTGAACTACTCAATATATTATTTGCTGCATACACACCTTTTATGGCGGGAAACAAGTTGAAACTCAGCAACATTCAAGGCATTGGGAGCAGACATGGGGTCAATTACTGGGTTTCTATTACTATTACTTTTGATTCCTTCTATTACTATCAGGTCATCCCATAAGCAATGTTCCCTCTAATTTTTTTATGTGCGCAAGAAATTTTCGTTGTGCATACATTTAGATTCATGGTGAAAAATTGTGCAAACTTTTCTGAGCGCTATTATCTTCAAAATGAAATATACATAAATATTAAATACTTAAGTATTATTTCCATAAAGTGATAGCTTGATCATTACGGTACTATTAAATGGATATTAAAAAACTGTTTACAGTATTATATATTCTTAAAAAAGAAAACATTTTATCCATTCTAAAAATATGAATAAAATAAAAAATAGTAAAAGAAAATCCAACAAAAAGAAATAAAATAAAATAAAAATAACTAATTGAAAATGACTATTTTAGTTATCATTTCTCAAAACAATTTTTAGCGTTTAGCAATTTAAAATAGACTATCAAGATTAATACATGATTTTATCCATTCACAAAATAGGAATAAAATAAAAAATAATTTTATTTTTTATGAATTATGAGATAAATACTATTCGTTTTTATGCAAAAATAAGAAAGAGAAGGTTTATATTCAATGCGTTAATGTATAAAAGAAAAAAAATGCAAATACATAGAGTAAAAAAAATCCGTATTGCGTAATTGCGCAGATGTCGGCGAAGTCGGGTGGAAGGGGTTAATACTTAAAAGAGCGACTATAGAGTATGTTGATGCAAATGGTCAGACCTTGTGTGATGGTATATTTTTTAAATTACTTCATTTACTGTCGTGACTCATGATACGCTTGAGCCTGTGCGTATTTTATTTTGCTGTGCGCGCGGGTTTCACAACGCATGTGCGCGCGCACACCTTAGAGGGAACATTGCCCATAAGTAATGTCATTTTTTAGATTGGAATTTGAAAGAAAAAAAAAAAACAACTGAAACTTTTTAATCTAGTATATATTTTCCATTGGAATCAGTGACACTCTGCCAATGTCCTACAAGCTTTTCAATGCCATGTTTATAAAATTCAGGCGGTTTTGAAGCAAAAAACGCACAGAGACTGGTATGCAGGTCATCTAAAGAAGTATACTGTTTCTTGTCAAGATAGTTTTGCAGACTCCTGAAGAGATGATAATCTGAAGGCGCAAGGTCTGGAGAATATGGAGGATGTGGAAGTTTTTCCCACCCAAGCTCCTCAATTTTTGCAGAAGTGATCCAAGCGGTATGAGGACATGTGTTGTCGTGGTGGAACACGATTCCTTTCTGATTAACCAAAGAAAGTCTCTTTTCTTTTAGTGCAGTGTTCAATCAATCCAGTTGTTGACAGAAGACTTGAGCGGTGATTGTTTGGTTGTGTGGTAAGGTTTCAAAATGTATTACACCACCTTTATCCTGCCAAACACTAAGCAACACCTTCCGAGGGTGAAGATTTGGTTTTGGCTGTGGTGTCACTGGTTCTCCGGCACAAACCCACTGTCGACAGCACTTAACATTCTGGTACAGTATCCACTTTTCATCACCAGTCACTAAACAGTGCAAAAACGGATCTTGGAGTTCACGGGAATGAAGAACTGTGCTAATGTTTACCCGCACCCTCAGATTGTCAACCAACAATTCATGTGGCACCCATTTTCCTAACTTAGGCACTTTCCCAAGTTGTTGCAAATGTCGATGGATGGTGGATGGGGATCAACTGAGTTTCTGGGCCAATTCTTTGACAGTTGTTGAACAGTCTTCTTCAAGTGCAGCTAACAGCAGGTCATCATGAAACTCAGCAGGGCATCCAGAGCGTACTGCATCTGTCAAACAGCAGTCACCATTCCTAAACTTTTGAAACCATCTTTGACATTTCCTCACATGGAGAATATCGTTGCCATAAATGTCCTGAATGTTTCACGTTGCTTCAGTAGCACTATTCCCTTTTTTTAACTCGTAAAGCATTATATGCCTGATATGCTCTTCTGATACCGCCATGTTTATGAGGGGTTCACATAAAGCAAAACACATGTCTTCACTGGTCAAGGTCCATAAAGTATGTAGTGAAACACAATAGATCTCCTCTTAGATATAACCTTCATAAAATTTATGCTTAAACCAAGTAGGACTAGTTTAAACTTAATCTATCGTAAAAAACGACATTACTTATGGGATGACCTGATATATCAATGAGGTTATGGTCGAACTTTGTGGGCATTACTTTTTTATTTATTATTATCTCATTGTTATTTGAGCAGATTAAATCCAAAATGTTCTCCTTTCTCATGGCTTCACCAATTTCCTGGATAAGGGCATGTAATGTTCCATAATATCTAATACCATTCTTGCTTGGGTTCTGTCATCTTTAGTAATGTTGCCATGTAGATGTTCAAAGATGTTCATAATGGTTAAGTTCAGTTCTTTTACTTCTCATATAATAACTTCAACTGTGCTGTTTGATTTCTTTACCTTCACTTCACATGTCTAAGTGTTTTTCACGTAGATACAACACCCTCCTCCTCATCTAGCCACTCTATCTGCTCTGTATATGTTGTAGTCCAACAATGCTATTTCAGTATTCTTGATGCAGTTTTCACAGCCTTTTTCGCACTTATGTAAGTGTGTTTCCATTAGGCATATGATATCTATGCTGGTTTCCGTAGCTAAATTTTGCAAGTAGTGTAATTTGCAGTCTGCATGGTCCATATAGAGGCCTTGTATATTTGTGTATAATACATTTACCAGGTTTCTAATCTTCGTGTTCAATTCTCCTAAATGATGGTCATTTCCTGGTCGATGTCAGTTCCTGTTTGGTGTTATTGGTTGGGCTGCTGCATTTGGGAGTATTGGGGTTGCGGCCTGTAATACCACTGTTATATTATTGGTGGGTGGTGTTGAATAGGAGGGTGATGTGTGTAATGTTGTGGTGCATATGTTTGCAGTGTTCTGTCTCTCCTTGTTAGAAGGGCAAGCTGAGCTTTTATTATCCTCATTTCTTCTCAAAAATACCTACCTATATATATATATATATATATACAGATAGTCCCCGACTTACGATATTTCGAAGTTACGATCATATTTTTTTTCATTAAAATTGCAAATAACACTCAATAAACAGCATACTTTAATAGTACTCCACTGCCGTACGACAACTTAAAAAACGAGACGGCAACACGCCGATCTTAGCGATCTACATCCTGATGTTAAAGTAGCTTTTATGCCACCAAACACAACTGCTATCATCCAACCGATGGATCAAGGTGCTGTGGCCACCTTCAAGGCATACTATTTACGCAGAATCTTCGCCCAGGCTATCGAAGCAGTTGAACAAGGAATGTCACTTACAAAGTTTTGGAAAGATTACAATATCTTGCAGGCAATAAGAAACATTGGAACATCATGGGACGAAATTACAGAGAAATGTATGAATGGAATTTGGAAGAACCTATTACCAGAGCATGTGAACTCTTTTGTAGGCTTTGACATAGATGGCAGTGTTAGTGAAATAAGAAATAATATTGTGGAGCTTGGAAGAGATCTCGAGCTGGAAGTCAACGATGATGATGTTGCAGACTTGCTTAATATTGAGGCTCAGGAGCTTTCAAATGATGACTTGCTCCTGCTTGCAAAAGAACAACAAGAAGGACAAGAAGAAAATGAAGAGGATAAAGAAGAAACAAGAAAATTTACAAAGAACAGATTGGCAGAAGCATTTTCTATGCTTAATAAAGCAATGCAAATGTTCGATGCAATGGACCCAAATGTAGAAAGATTTGCAAAAGTTGAGAGGATGGTAAATGAATCCACTTCATGCTACAAGGAAATCTACAACGAAAAAAAAAAAAACTGTTCAGACGACATTGGATATTTTTCTAAAGAAGACGCCTTCTTCTGCTCCTTCAACAAGTGGCATCCAATCTTTTAGTACATGTGAGGGAGACGTTGATGACCCTGTGGAAATGTGTGTTTCATCTGACAGCGATTAGTGATTTGTTTATGCCATTATATGAATGGTAATTAACTAATTTCATTTAATTACATACTGTGAACTATGTTTTTCTTTCAATTAATAAAACAATTGTGGTAATTTAGTGTTTATTTTAACCTTATTTTAAGAATGAAAATATTCAAGAATGGGAACTTAAGTCCCTATCTCTATAGAATACATTTAAAAGTGCATTCGACTTACGATCTCATTTTCAGTCCCTAACCCTATCGTAAGTCGGGGACTATATATATATATATATATATATATATATATATATATATATGGAAAGCCCCACATGCCATGCACAAAGTCTAACTTTTTCATCCATGAGGCAGCATATATATATATATATATATATATATATATATATATATTATAATGTTATAATGTTTCAGATCAACAAAGACCCTAAGATCCACTCATGGCTGGTCTACCTAACTGTGTTTGTAATTGTGTATTATGCATGTCTTCCATGGTGGTGGAGAGGACCTACAATTTTACATGGGTTCCAAACAACAAGGCCTTAATTTTTCTACCTTAAATTATACCCAATCTATCAACATATGCATCTAATCCATTTTTAAACATATTTATAGACGTGCTACTAATTACTTCTACTGGCAAACTATTCCACCTATTTACTATTCTATGCGTAACAAAGTTTTTGGCAACTGCTGTCTCGAACCTTCTACTTGTCAACTTACACCCATTATTTCTAGTCCTATTATAGTGAGATATTTTGAAAAAGCTATTTCTATCTACATTATTGAACCCATTCATAATTTTGAAAACCTGGATTAGATCACCCCTTAGCCTCCAAGTCTCGAGTGAAGTCAGTTTTAACTCCTTAAGCCTATCCTTGTACGACTTCCACCTAAGCGACGGAATCATCTTAGTTGCTCATTTTTTAACTCTTTTGATTTTGTCTATTAAAAATCTTTGTTAGCGGCACAACAATGCTTTCTTTTAATTCTTTTAGTTGTATGGGATATATGGAATCCAGCCGGTGACTTATGCATTTTCATTTTATCAATATAGTGCATTACCTCCCCTTCACTAACCACAATATTATCCGAAGTATTACCATTATCAAAAGGTATTATGTCTATGACCGTAGGGATATTCGTTACATCTTCTACAGTAAAAACTGACAAAAAATTCATTTAGCAACGTAGCCATTTGCTTGTTTTCAGGCAATTAGTTCTCCATTAAAATTTTTCAATGGCCTCAAGACACTTTTTACTGGATTCCTATTGTTAACATATTAAAAGAATCACTTGGGGTTTTCTTTGCAGTCACGAGCTACGGAGATTTCAAATTCACACTTGGACTCTTTATAATATCCACTACTATAAAAGTAAACCACAAGGGCTTGTTATTTACTTTCGCATGCTTAATCTTGTATGGTAAACATTCCTCATTTATAGTTCTAAATACTGTTTCAAACAATTCCCACATTAGTTTTGAATTGGAGATCCCCATTACATTTTCCCAATCAACATCTGACAACTTATTTCGAAATTTACAAAAGTCTGTGTGCTGGAAGTCAGGAATTTTAGTTGAGTTAGCTGGTTTTGAGTGACTTAGTGAGAGGACAAACTCTACCATATTGTGATCACTATTGCTTAACGGTTCTATTACTTGAAGATCAGTGATTAGCCTATCATCCGTAGTTATTACTAAATCTAAAATACTGTCCAACCTCATAAGTTCCCCAACCTTTTGAATAAGAAAGCTATCCTTGAGAAAATTAACCGCAACAACAATTTTGAAATCATTCAATTTAAGTTCTGTTATAGTCGAATCTATCAGTTCTGGAAGTCTGTGCTTTACGTCAATAACATTCTCAATATTATCTTTGATATACAACATAATACTGGGATCTCAAATGTTTCAGATATTTCTTTTAGATCATCCATTAGTTCATTATTTCCTTTCCTTAAGGGCTCGATAGTAGTGCACGTTTTTGTTTTCCTTTCCTTAAGGGCTCAATAGTAGTGTACATTTTTGTTTTCCTTTTCGCATAGCTGTAAAAGTTTTTTGGATTTTCCTTTATTGCTTCTACCACCTTTTCCTCTTCCCTCTCTGTATAGCCCTTTATCAGAGTTTGTATTTCCCTATAGATTCTCTCCAGTTTTTCTTTTATTACTTTCCTGGCATTGTTGTCTCCGCAATTAGCTAACTTTGTCACTACTCTCTCTCTTTTGCAGAATATTCTTCTCTTTTGCCTCTCCAGCCAGTTCCTCTTCCCTTTTGGCTGTTCTTTCAGAACATATTTTTCCCAAATTCTCAGCATCTTTTCTTCCAAAGTTGTTAGCATTTCCTCAGTTATTTTATTCTCTAAAACTGTTCTTCACTCCATTTGGGCCGTGTGTGATCTGATTTCTTCCCAATTTATGGTCTTGGAGTTTAAGTTAAAAGCGCCCAAATTTGCTTCTTCCTTCTCTGTGTGTATTGTGTTTTAAAGTTATCACCATATTTGTCAATACCTCAATTATATTGTGGTCTGAGATAATAGTTGGGGTTATTTCCATATCAGCAATCAAGTTCCTGTTATTTGTGAATACCAGATCTAGGCAGTTATTTTTCCTGGTATTTTCTGTTATCTCCTGTGTCAGCATAAACTCATTTGTGAGAGCCATTAGCATTTTTGCTTGCTCCTGGTCCTCTCTTGTGGCCCCCTTATCTTGCTGTATAAATATATTTCTACCCACCATTTTGTATTTTATAAATAGGAAATTAAAATTGTCACAGAGTATTATATTAGGGGATGGAGAGTTTATGGACTTTATTAGGGTTCTGATATCAATGGCATCCAAAAAATTTTCAGTTGAAGAGTTGGAGGTCCATAGATGACTATCAGTACCATGTTTAGATTCTCTATTTTCACTGCAAGGGTTTACATAAAGCTGTTGGATTTACTTTTTACCATCTGTCATATGACTCTCATGTATATAAATAGCACAGCCACCTTTACGTCTCACTGTTTTATCCACTCTTCATAAGTTGAATCCATTGATATGCAATTCTTTCTTATTGATACAGTGTTTGCAGTTATCAGTGTTTCCTTGGCAATCTTTAAGACACATTTCTGTGAGGCATGTGATGTCTGACCTTGTTTCGTCCATAAAACCTTTCAGGTATGAAACTTTTAGTGAATTGTTCAATTTTATTCCTTGAATATTTGCCATGACAATGTTTGTGTTATTTGTTTTGCATTGCCCCTTGTGCATTTTAAGTTTGTTGTCCTTTGATATCACGTGTTTTGTAGCCTTGTGGTCTTCCAAGATAGATCCATTCCCACCTACCTCTTCTGGTAGCTTCTTGCCATGTAGCAGTCCAGCTCGAGGGTTCCCAGCTGTGTCAGCTGCATGTGCTGTATAAGACTTAGCAGCCATATTGTGTCCAAGATATTGAAAAAATTATGCGCGCTATTTGGGTACATATTTAATATTACATACAGTTTATGTAATATATATTAAATATGTACTGTACTGGAGAGTGAACAATAGTTTGAGAGAATGTGAACAAACATAGCACAGTGCACTGGTAAGAAAGAATGGTCTGTTTAAAGTGTTTTGTTTGTGTCATATCTTTACATTTGATGCACAATTAGGCTGACCATATTTCCTTGAGACAAAAACGGGACATTGGGATGGCAAAAAAGGGACGGGGTTATGTAATATTCTGTATTCATGAAAAAGTAAGTACATAAACCGGGACAAAATTGACATTTTTATTAAAATGATGGGACAGCCAGGAAATATAAAACAAACGGTACTGTCCCGTTCAAAATGGTACGTATGGTCAGCCTATGCACACTGCACACTAGCAAGTGTGCACCAATCACAGTGAAACATGTAGGCCACATGGTGTCATTGTATGTAAAGATATGACACAAGAACGAAGGACTTTAAACAGGCTCTTGATGACCAACACATGGAGGTGATGGGCCACCCTCCTTATTTGCTGGATCTAGCACCATGCAACTTCAAATCTATTTGTAGAAGTGAAAAAACAGCTCCATGGGCATCATTTTGTGTCCAATTGATGATAAACTTGACAGTACAGTGGTGGGTCTGCTTAACATGTCAAACAAGGGCTTCTCTGAGGTGTTTAAAAAGTGGATTAAATGCTGGGACTGTTGTATTCAGGAGGAAGGAGCCTACTTTGACAGACACTAGAGGTGGTTGACCAGGCCACTCATATTTTCATCACTGTAGGCACAGTCCTGAAACTTTCTGAACAACCCTTGTATATTCCTTAGCATATCTTTGCTAACACAATCTCTCATTCTTCTTCACTCCTCTTTCTCTATACCAGGTATACTTATGGATGTCCTTCTGCAAGTAATTACTTGTAACAGAGACCTCCTCCATGCACAATTCTTATATTCTATCACCATATTCTATCCCAATCCTTTCAAACTCTGGGCCAGCTCCCAGTTTTCCATTCTGATTACCCATTACAATCATTCCCTAAGCTACATCACTTAGCACATTCCAGGAATCATCTTTCTGTTCTAAATATCTATCATCACATGATGCATATGCCACAATCATTGCTACTTTCACAGACATCTATTAATAACACATTTATAATCCTTCACATATTCATGCTGCTCATATTTCATTAGCAAACATAGCTATATATTTGGAAATTTTGGAATTTTTCACATTTCTAATATCAATCTGACTATTATTATTATTAGTGAAACTGTTTCCAAAGTAATTTTTTATTATTTAGGTTTATACTGCCACACATACTTTTCTTGCTGCCAGTGTAATATTGACTACCCTTGATGCAAAGACTTGGTTCTTGCTCATGACACCATCTTGTGAGAATACATATATGAAGCTTCATCAATTTATAGTGAGCAGTTCAAAAGTTATGGTGTAAACATGAAAATGTGATGAATGGATGGATTTACAGTACAACTACAACCCAGTATGAAATTTATGATTTGGTTATACGTAGTATATAGTAGCACAGCATTATATACTGTACCAAATGGTTGCCTTTAAACCTTCATTTCATACCTATCTAAACTAGTTTCAAGGATAAATTTGTGATTCATGCTCTGTAAAGTTGAACATAAATGTGTGTACCAAAAATTTTATGACTAACTAAAATTACTAAGATAAGTAACTGAGATAAGGGCAGACTAAAAAGTTTCACAATTTAAAAGTTCTCAAATTGTTTGAAACTTTTTTTAATCATTTGATTTAAAGCAACCAAGGACCTAATAGAGAAAAATCTTGTTTTCTTATAATTAAAAAATCATGTCTATTAGCTTTAGCATAATTAACCTCTTCAATTTATTTACTGATACATTAGTGTACAAGTACCTAAGCTGCTTCAAATCCAATTAAGTCACAAGTTAGGCTTAATTAACATTTTTTACCACACACTACCACTGAGAGTTTATTCACTGAAATTATAAAGGTGAGTGATGTAACAGATAGGAATACACAATCATATTCTGAAATTTTAAAATAACACCAAATTAAGTAAGTGTTTAGATATAACTGTAAAATAGGGTTATAGGGGCTGTATGACTGTAAAATTTCAAAATAAATAAGAAAAATCTCTAAATTCCTTATATTTACTCACTAATTTAGAAATGTTATGCACAAGTTGGTTGATTTTACATTACTGGCTTAAAGTTAAAGATACTGGATTACCTTTCAATCACTCGCTTGATTTCTGCCCATTCCTTCCCTCCCATTCTCATCCACAGTCCATGACTGGAAATCCACAAAGTAAGAAATCTAAATTTGGAAACAATGTCACTCCATTCCCATCTGCAGTAAATATACCAAATGGGAATAGCATAAATTGGGAATAGACCAATTTGAAAATGCCTCTTTTGAAATTCCCTCTTGAGTATGGAATAACATGGGAATGACACTGCATGGGATTATACCACCCATTTTGCATTAAAGCAGCTGTCAACTTTCAAACCAGACATGGTTTGAAAACTATCATTAAAACTATCTTCATTTCTTACAGGAACTTCTTAAGAGGTCCTGTTCTACAAAATATTTTGGGGTGATAAACTTTTTAATACAATTAACATAACTTACACTACCTAGCATGATTTAGATTATATGATTTTGTATTGCAAGTATTTAAAAAGGGCTAATGGCAACATACCTATAGTAGTAAGCATTGAATGTAATTGAGACATAATATTTGGAAGGTGTGCAAGTAAGGAATGTATTTCAACAACTTGATTATGCTGCCTCTCACATTCTTGCATTAATTCTGTTATATTTACATCAATTACCTGAAGGAAAGCTTTTATTAAAGAACTTAAAAATACACAAGGGTAACACTGCCTGGCTTAATTTCATAATTAATCTATGCTAAATATCACATATCCTAAACAAAATATGTAAACTTGAACTCGGTACTTAACCGACCAAATAATTAAATGAAATCTCAGCAGCCAGTTAACAATAACCACCTTAAATACTTGAAATGATAACAGAAAGTAGCCATAATATTCAAACAGAGGCATAGGGTAAAGTTGGGTAAGAGTGAGCATCTCATAGTATGTAGTGGTCATAATTATGCATAGTAACTAAATCCTTCATGTTTAGGTGTGAGTGGAAGAAACTTCAGAAAATCGTCAACATTTTACAAGGATTTACAGATATTGTAAATACCCAATTTTCCATGTTTGTGATATATTGTAGTTCTAGACTCTCAGGAATGTATGTAGTGATCCAATGTGGTTTTAGTTTTTTTTTTAAACTTCAACCTTTTTTTTTTTTTAATATAATTTTATTTAAAATATAAACCTAAAAGTTATAAAATGTTAAAAAACCTCCTTTTGACATATCTTAGTTCATATTAGTGCTGCCTGTTGGAGATACAGGGTGTTCAAAAAATAATTGGTAATTTTTCTCATTCATCAATATGTATAAACTATATATGATTGTTTACATTTCCAAACTGTCCTAGTTTAGAACACTTTCACAAGATGTATTTGATGCTCAAACTTCATTAGAGAATTGCAAGATGGTGCATTCCAGGACAAATCATGCAGTGCTTGACATCACACCCTCTCCATTTTTTTCTGCAAGTTGGTATATACTTGCAGTTCAAAAGTTATGGGCCTACCCCCACCCCCCATATTTTGTGAATCCCACATTTTTTAAATTTAATTTTCTTCACTCCTAATTAAGATACAACAAAATTCTTTTTGTGTTTGAAAGAGAATTTCATAAGGAATAACACTGCTACGAGCTTCAAAAACTACAATTTCAAATTTAAAACTTATTTAGAAATTACTCTTTTGGGGGCCTAACCTCCCCCAAACCAGAAAATTGAAAAAATTGTAAACAAAAAATCAACACTAATATGTTGTGTATACATTGGAGAAGAGAAAATATTGAGTATTTGCACTTAGAGTACATTCATGCCTATTTGAAAAACCAATTATATGAAATAAAAACACATTTTGTATGATTATTTACTCAGACTAGCTATATTATCAATACCTATTTCCTAGTTTATCAGCCAGAATTTGTATATACTTTATATATGAGGTGCTCCGCACCAGATGCTCGTAAGCACCACCCCGGACTAAAACTCATTTTTTGTACCAGCGTGAAGCTCAGTTCCCATACTATCCAATGTTGAGATAATTCAAAAGCTACAAATTTCATATAAACATTTTTGCGCTATCTTCAATGGTTCAAGAGATACAGTCTAATATTCATTCCCCAACTTTAACTGTTTTCTGGCATTTTTTATTTTTGACGCTTACGAACATCTGGTGCAGAGTGCCTCATATACAGGTAGGTCTCGATGATACAGGCAGTTATGTTCCTCCAACCTCACTCATATAGCAAATTCTCCTATAACAAATTACATAACCTATGAGAAAAAGAGGGTTTGGTTCCCAAATATTATACGAAATATATATATATAGTATATATATATAATATGAATATGAAAACAAGAGATACGACAACATTTATTGGCCAAACGTTTCGGTCCACTCAGGGGCCATCTTCAGTGACTAAATAGAAGCATCTAAATATAATCATAAAACTAAAGTAAATACAAATGTCAAACTGTACAATAATAAAATCTAATACAAAAAAGTTAAAAAGTTGTTAAAAAAAAACTGAATTATAAAACAAAAAAGTAAAAATAAAACCAACTAAAATTTCAAAAATTAAGTTTAAAAATGTTAAATTTAAATTTTAAAAAATTTAAAAAATTTAAAATTTTGTAAAAAGGACTGACCTGGATGGTAAAAGTTACAAATGACAAGTGGAGAGAAAGGAAAAAACAACTTAAGTTAGTGCGGTAGTTGCGTTAAAAAGGTGTTGGTTGGTTAGGAAGTATGTAATTTTATCGAGGAAAGGCTATCATTTAGTTCTGGGTTTAATTTCTTGATAAAAAGGGATTCTAAAATTTTAAGATCAAGTGAATTAGAAGCAGACGACAAAATAGCAAAGGAGTCCTGGGGGCACGGGTGGTCATGGGTCTCTGAATGATGCCGAATAGCAGAGGATTCAGGAGTGGAAAGAGGGCGAGAAGTTCGATAAGAAAAACCCAAATGCTTCGAAATCCTAAGTTTTAACTGAGTGGACCGAAACGTTTGGCCAATAAATGTTGAGAGTCGTATCTCTTGTTTTCATATTCATATTGAGGATAAGGTTCCCGAAGAACACTTCTA
Organism: Bathynomus jamesi; assembly: GCA_023014485.1. Taxonomy (NCBI): domain Eukaryota; kingdom Metazoa; phylum Arthropoda; class Malacostraca; order Isopoda; family Cirolanidae; genus Bathynomus; species Bathynomus jamesi. Next base: position 616,132 of record JAJOZX010000920.1, on the reverse strand, counting down.
TCGTAACTATATATATATATGAATAGAAACGACGTAAATAAGGAGCGTCTCTGCACACGGGGAAGAGAAATAACGAATAAATGAAAAATGAGGCGAACCGCCTGGGAATCGAACCCAAGGCCTTCCAATTGCCGGTTGGATGCGCTACCATTACACACGGACCTCGATCAATCATAAATCGAATTCTCCTACATAGGGCAGAAACCAATGCCTGAGAGGGCACCCTCGCAAATCGTGATATGTGCATTTAACTGCAATGACCACGCAGTATATAAATGAATAGAAACGACGTAAATAAGGAGCGTCTCTGCACACGGGGAAGAGAAATAACGAATAAATGAAAAATGAGGCGAACCGCCCGGGAATCGAACCCAAGGCCTTCCAATTGCCGGTTGGATGCGCTACCATTACACCACGGACCTCTCCCTATGTAGGAGAATTTTGATTTATGATTGATCGAGGTCCGTGGTGTAATGGTAGCACATCCAACCGGCAATTGGAAGGCCTTGGGTTCGATTCCTGGGCGGTTCGCCTCATTTTTCATTTATTCGTTATTTCTCTTCCCCGTGTGCAGAGACGCTCCTTATTTACGTCGTTTCTATTCATTTATATACTGCGTGGTCATTGCAGTTAAATGCATATATATATATATATATATATATATATATATATAGGGTGTCCCAGAATTAACTATCTATTTCAATGAAATTGGACAAATTTTTTAAAAACATACTTTTATTTATGTTTATCATGTTTAATATGTGTTAAAAATGTCTAAATTTCTAAATTTTTTTCATAATTTTATTTTCATAATTTTTTCATTATCTGGTCCAATGAAAGACCGTCTGAAGTCATAGAATGGCAAAGAGACTCTCCAAAAGTTAACGTGTGGCTTGGAATGACCAAATCCAAAATTTATGGCCCATTCTTCTTTGCAGAAGCAACTGTAACAGGTACCGTCTACCTTGATATGCTTCAGCAGTTTCTCGAACCACAGCTTCTTGATGATGGCATTCTTGATAATGTTGTGTTTCAACAAGATGGAGCACCGTAAATTTTGGATTTGGTCATTCCAAGCCACACGTTAACTTTTGGAGAGTCTCTTTGCCATTCTATGACTTCAGACGGTCTTTCATTGGACCAGATAATGAAAAAATTATGAAAATAAAATTATGAAAAAAATTTAGAAATTTATACATTTTTAACACATATTAAACATGATAAACATAAATAAAAGTGTGTTTTTAAAAAATTTGTCCAATTTCATTGAAATAGATAGTTAATTCTGGGACACCCTGTATGTATGTATGTATGTATGTATGTATGTATATATATATATATATATATATATATATATACTTACTTCGTAGCCCCCCGGGTTCTCTTGTGCAAACCCGGTGGCACTCAGGTATCCCGCGACCACCGTGGGACGGGTCCATAGGTCTCGTAGAGAGGTAATGTTGGAGTTGTGTCTTTGTTGAGAGAGAGTGTGGCAGTGTAAGAGTAGGTGTTGTGTGTCCTCAGGGTGGAGGTAGCATTTTTGACAGGTGGAGGTGTCAGCTAGGTGGAGTCTGTGTCTGTATTGTTGGAGGGGAGGGGTGGTGGCCTGAACGGAGCCTGGCCAGAGTAACTCTTGTTTTCCTTGGGAGGGTTTGTTCGCTCTGATGGACTTCAGGGGGAGTATCATGAAGGACAGACAGTGTTGTGTGGTTGGTCAAGTAGGTATTTCCGGGTGAATTCTGTGTGGAGATGTTTAATGGGGTTGATGTTTAGGGGAGGGGGGGATACTGTTCAGTAGCTGTGAATAGTGAGCAGCAGGAGTATGTTTTTTGTTGCGGGGTGGGGGATTGTGTAATGTGAGATGGTGACAGGGGTGGTCTGGGGCCAGTGCTCTGGAGAAGAATTGAGTCCCTGTCATGTTCATGTGGTGTTCGATGGGGAGTATTTTTGTATCTGCATGTAGATGTGGGATGGGTGTGGTTCGGAGGCAGCCAGTAATGCTTCTGAGACCTCTGTTTTGTGTGGTCTGTATTTTTTTCTGGTTTGTGTGGGAGATGGACGGGGACCAGGGGGCAGCGTAAGTTAGGGTAGTACGTACAAACTGTTTGTATAGGATACTGAGGGATTCCTTCTGTTGACCGAATGTTGTGGAGGTGAGTGTTCTGAGAGCGTTGAGTTTTTTGTTGCTTTGGAGCAAATGTTTGATATGTGAGGGGAAAAGGACATGTGTGTGTCTAGGGTAAGGCCAAGGATTGTTGGGGTTTTGTTTAGAGGTAGGGGATGTCCCATGAGGGTGACTCTCGGGTGTGCTTGGGATTCGTGGCAGTCTGAGGTTAGGAGGGTGATGGAGGATTTTTGAGGGGATGCTGACATCCTATTGTTAGTCAGCCAGAGTTCCAGATTGGTAATGTACTGCTGGATCAGGCGTGTGGCGGTGTTACGGTTATGGTGTTGTGCTGTTATGGTCAGGTCATCTGCATAGGAGGAGACGTGGACATGGGGGGAGAGAGGTTGTGGGAGGTCGTGCATGAAAAGGTTGAAGAGGATTGGAGAGAGTATGGAGCCCTGTGGGACGCCATTGTATAGTCTGTAGGTTTTGGATGAGTGTTGTTTGTGTATGACTTCGCCAAGTCGGCCTGCAATGAGATTAGTAAGCCATTTCTTGTCATTGGTGGGGATGTCAAGATCAATAATCTTTTGTGCAAGAATGTGGCGTATATATATATATATATATATATATATATATATATATATATATATATATATATATATATATACACACACATTTGAGGCCAAGACAACGGAAGAGATGCTAATGATGTTAGAGGAGAAGACGTTAGAAATTGTGGAAAAACATGTCCCAAAGATACAACAAAAAGGAAAGAGAAGCAGGTTCGAAAGACAAAAGAGGGCATGGTTCCAAAAGAGAAAAAGAGTGACTGCAAAATTAAGTAATTGTAAAGATATCAGAAAAATATTAAATGATAAACTACAAAGTATCGATGTCATCATACAGGAACAAATCGAGAAGCATACAGAAAAAGATGATGACGCTATAGAAGCGATAAAGGCTAACTCAAAGTACTTCTATAATTTCGCAAAAAGAAAGTTGAAAAACCAAGCGACTATCAGATCTTTAAAAAATGAGAACAGTGATTTATCTGATGATCTAACAGAAGTATCTGAAATATTAAAAGCTCTGTATGAATCATCTTTCAGTATCCCAAAAACTGACAAATTGATATGCGATAGAAACGCGTTCTTTGAAGAAGAACCACAAGGGGAAAGTATAACAGATTTTGACTTTACGACGGATGATATTACACAAGCCATTGGGAAACTAAAAACACACTCAGTGGCAGGACTGGATAAATGGAATGCCACACTGATCAAAAACTGCAAGAATGCAATTGCTGAGCCCCTATACTGGATATGGAGACGATCCTTAGACGCGGGAGAAATACCGGGCATCCTGAAGAGCGCGAACAGTCCCAATATATAAAGGAGGAGATCAATCCGAGGCCAAAAACTATAGGCCAGTGTCGCTTACATCTCATCTCACTAAAATATTTGAAAGAATAGTTAGACAGAAAATCTATGACTTTTTGGAAACTCAGAAAAAATTCAATGATAACCAACATGGGTTTCGGTCAGGCAGATCATGCCTATCACAACTAATGGAACACTACAACAACATTATTGATTCACTTGAAAGTAATGAAAACTATGATGTACTATACACAGACTTTGCTAAAGCATTCGACAAGTATGACCATGGAATCATAATACATAAACTGAAATATATGGGAATAACAGGAAAAGTAGGGAAATGGATATATAATTTCCTTAGTGAGTGGAGGCAAGTCATTACAGTACAAGGAGTATCTTCATCAGAATCAGAGGTCCTCAGCTCAGTACCACAAGGAACAGTATTAGCTCCACTACTCTTCATAATCATGCTAACTGACATAGATGAGGATGTTACCAGAGACAGCACAGTAACATCCTTTGCGGATGACACAAAGATCAGTAGAAAAATAAGAAACCCAGAAGACATAGGATCTCTACAAACCGACATAAACAAAATCTACAAGTGGACTGAAGACAACAACATGAAGTTTAACACCGAGAAATTTCAGCTATTACGGTACGGAAAAAGAGAAGACCTAAAGTCCATGGAATATTATACCCCAAATGGACAGGAAATTCAGAGAAATTCCAGAGCAAAAGATTTAGGGGTTGTAATGACAGATGATGCGAAATTTGAAACAAAATAAGATAGCAGTAAACAGAGCAGAGAATAACGGGTCAGATATTAAGAACCTTTAAACAAAGGGATAGGAATGTAATGATTCCTCTACTGAAAACCCTGATAATACCCAAATTGGAATACTGCTGTCCTAACATGCCCATATAAAAAAGAAGACATTAGGCAGCTGGAGGGGATCCAAAGAAGCTTCACAGCCAAGATCAATGGGTGCAAAGAACTAAATTACTGGGAAAGGTTACGAGAACTAGACCTATATTCACTGGAAAGGAGGAGAGAGGGATACACCATTATTTACACTTGGAAAATAATGGAGAAACTAGTCCCGAATCTTACTCTGAATCCCATAACTCCCCAAACAACAGTGGAAAGTAGAAGCGGTAGACTGTGTCATATTCCCAAATTGAAGGCGAGACAGGGAACATCCTTAACCCTGAAAGAAAATAGTTTTGTAGTGAGAGGACCAAAACTGCTTAATCAGTTGCCCAAAGACCTAAGAAACACGAAGGGAGTTGCAGTGGAAATCTTCAAAAGAAGACTAGACACCTGGCTCAGAACAATCCCCAATGAGTCAGGTGTACCTGGCTATGTGAGGTGGAGAGCGCAAGAATCCAACTCTCTACTTCACCAGGCCAACTCGAGAGGAGGGGCAACAAGCTTGACCTTCGTGAAATGAGAAATCATCGCACGGAACCTTTGTAAGGTTGTAAGGTAAGGTATGTATTATATATATATATATATATATATATATATATAATATTATATATATAATATAATATATATATCTCAAAATAGCATACGAGTATGTACACTTACTTGTATTAAAAGTACACTTATTTGCCCTTGGAGGTGGGAGACTTAAATATTGCCGCCAAACAACCTCGGCTAGTGGAGGGCTGTGGTTCTGAAGATGTAGGTGAAGGTGGAGGGGAAGGCTTGGGTGGGAAGAATCAGTGGAGTGTTGTCTGTGCTGCCTTAGCCTTCTTCTGCCAGTAAAGCTCCTCATATCCACCCAGCAAGTCCAATAGCTTGGCCTTGAAGTCTAGAGCCCTCTCCAGCTGTGGGTCACTGACTACTGCCAGTTCAGCTAAGCATCTTCCACCGTCAATTATGTCACTCAAGCTCTTGACTGTGAACTACTCCATCATAGGCAAAGCTCCTCCCTCAGGGTCCTTGCTTTCCTCCTCGTGGCAATGCTCATCCAGGAAGAACAGGTCCTCATTGGAAAGCTCGTGAATGTGTGTCAAGATGGTCAGCCACATCATCCTCTTTGAACCCAGCCTCCTGAGCCAGGCTGACAATCTGGTGGCAAATAGCAGGCACTTCCTGGGTCGGGAAACCATGGAAACTGTGCACACATGCAGGCCACAGTGCGACAGTGCTACAGTCTCTCTACGCACTACATCATGCTACGTCACAGACTGCATCACAGCTAGCCACGCATTTTGAATTTCCTTCTGCCTTCTCCTGAGATTCTCATAAGATCGGAGTCATATAATGGAAAAGTCCTATAAATGCTAATCTTGTATTACGAATGCTCATATAATGGGACCTACCTATACAAGTACTAATTTATAGCTATATTAAATAGATTAGTAAACAGTTAATATCTTTAAACATAGCAAATGTAATTAAACTCTTGATGCAAGTCGCACAATATTACCATCAAGTTTTAAAACATGTCCAGTCTGGTTAAACCCTGTGAGCAAACTTGTTCAATCTGGTTTAACCCTGAGAGCACAGTATAAAGTGACAAGCTGGGGTCAACCAGTTTAAAGAGGCTTATCCAATTTGCTGCTGGTCTGCATGGAAGAAGGTTGTGTGGTGTCACATTCTTGCTCCTGAATTCATCTTTTACTATAACAATGATCTCTAACATTTATTTTGACCATACTTTTATTTTACAGATTTATACCCATGATGTATGTTCCTACATGCACTAAGTAATGGCTGCCAATTACAGAAAAGTGTTGTAATCCATTTGTGGTTCACAAGAATGTCACACTGAAACATCAAAGAAGTATTCCACAAGAAATAATAGAAAACAGTCAGTTTAAAAAAATATAACTTTAACCCTTTACGGATGAGTCCGCAGCAAATGCGACCACTCTTGTTACCAGAACGTATAGGTTTTATTGTTATTGAAAACTAAATATTTTAGTAACTAGTCACTGAAATGATACACATTTTGGGTTCCTTTCCCGACAACTAAATGACATCTATATATAAACACGTAGAAGCATTTATAGAAATGAGGCATTGTAGTACAATTTATATTATTATTTCTGGTTGACCTTAAGGTACCATCCGTGGTTAAAGGGTTAATGAACATTCTTTAGTTTGCATTAACTGCTTAAAAAACTTGAAAAGTATTCAAAGAAACTCAGCAAAAAGTACCCCTCAACACCTTGGATCACCAACAACAACAAAGTCTGACTGAGATACTTAGTGATTATGCTGAAGATTACAAAATTGAAATATATAATAAAACTCTTCAAGAACTTAATGTGACTCCTATGAAATTATATAAGTAATAAAACCTCCTAAATTATCAGTTATAGCTACCTAGATGATATATTATTATTAGACAAACCAAAAAGTTGTGGTTTAAAGCAATTGGGTTAAATGAATTCACCCTGTCTGATAGGTGCATTTTTTAAATGATTACATGTGGCAGTATTACGTATATATTACGTAATGGACATCACTGTACAGGAATACCCCACATAGTATGGTTAATGCGTGCACAGAAAGTACCATATTATGTGAATCCATACTGAATGGAGAATGTAATCAATACAAAATAAAGTAATTCATTCTCAGACATCAATAACATTATAAAAGTCAGACTTTTGCATTAATTTAAACATTTTAATTGTAAAACAACTGCAAAGGTTAATAAATGCTTTTATTTTTCTAAATCTCATTTAAATATATACGTAATAAAGTGCATTGCAAAAAAAATATTTTTTTGAAAAATACTTCAACAGTGATGTTTGAACACTTTTATTTTTCTTCTTATCAGCATACCTCTGTAGCAGCGAATTGCATTTTCTAAGTCTCTTCACACTTTCATGCTGCGCTTAATGTTAGGATCTCCATCCATAATTTTTTCTTTAAGATCTTCACACACCCAAAACATTTTTTCAAGTTCATTTATGGAGAACTCCTTTGATGATTTCTGATCTTCATTTTCTTCACTTTTTCCACTTTTTCTTCTTCAAGCGCACGCTGTTCTTCTAAATTGATGAGGTCATTATTGCTAAACTCTTCTGAATGCAATTCAAACAACTCTTGAACATTTGTGGAATCTAAATCTTCACTTATTTACATTTAGCGTGCGTGCTTAGAAAAAAATATTTGTTTACAAAACTGAAAAACTGTACTGGAGTGACTCAGGACCAGTACTAAACTGAGGTTTGGTGTTAAATTGTAATCCATACTATAGCAAATTCCATACTATAGTGAATTCCATACTGACTGAATCCATACTATGCGGGGTATTCCTGTATATACATCAATATAACAAAAGTACTATATAGGTAGCTAATGGCGAGACTCAGGATATTCTTTAATTTGCACACAGATGGTTTGAGTTCCAGCAGCAAGGACAGAAAAGCATCTTACAAATTTCAGAGAGCAAAAAACAAGTCTGAAGTGTAAACTTGAAACTGCATATTCAACAACTCTTCAAGATGAAGCTGAACCATCTAAGCAGACCAAACTATCAGTTTTCAAGAAGGACATTGAAGGGTGAGTAATTAGGTATATATTTACCTAGATATAGATCATATAGATAACATGCATGATAATTTTGTTCTGGATATACATCAGGGGTGCAGTGGCAAATTTTAAGGTGCAGGAGTTCTAAGGAAATGCCAACATGGTACCTACATAATTTTAAATTCTGCTATTATTTCCTTGTACCAGTATATCAGTTAATCAGGTTACTCCCCAGAATGTGTGAAAAGTTGAATACACAAATTTTATGGTAGTACACCAAGGCATAATAATTAACTCATCCAATTTTTGCAATTACAAATCATATTTAAGGGAGAAAATTTGGCTCCCTATTTCAGTAAAAATAGGCCTTTTAATTAAGTAAACCAAATTTGAAATCACAATTAGAAGCTAGTGCTTTCATCTCAGTCTGTTTGTTCCCAACTTCCAAGTATCAACTAAAAAAAAAAAAAAAAAAATATTTTGGATGAATGGAGGTGCAGGAGCAGCACTCTCATGTGCTCCTGCAGCACTATGCCCCTATATATACATGTAGAGATACCTGCAATTATCATTGTTCACTATAGATTAAATCCTGAAAAGTGATTCATGTAGCTATTGCATACCTAGTTATAATGGAAATCATACCAGACTATTATCAGTGGAAATTACATACAGGTTTGCTATGTACATATTCATTGTTTTTCAGATATGAGGATCTGATGCAGAGTCTTCAGGATGAGTTCAATTCTACATCTTCATACCAGTGACATCTGCAAATACTCACTTTATCTCCTTACACAATATTGAAAACACAACAGTTCTTTGGTGCAAGCAGGTATTTGGTTGATAAGGCAAGAAGGTGGAAAAACACACTTGGAATTCCTCCTGAGGTTCCAAAGTACAGCAAAGGAAAGATCATATCTGAGCAGACAAAACATGCAGTACAAGCATGATGATGTTAGTCGATATGCACAGGACAATCAGATTGTTTCAGTGTAAGAAGCCATGATAGTGAGAAGGAATATAAGCAGAAACATCTGCTACTTGGTAATTTAAAAGAACTTTTCAATGCAAAGATAAAGAACCCAAGCATAGGTTTCTCAACTTTTGCTACATTAAGACCTAAATGGTGTGTTATTGCTGGAAGGAGTGGAACACATTCAGTTTGTATTTTACATCACCAAAACACTAAACTTATGGTATCTGCCATTGGTGAAAAACATTTAACCTACCAACCTCATGGAGCATAGTGTCTGTGACACTAGTAGTTCAAAATTATGTTGCACAAATGTTGTGATTGTCCAGATGAAGATGGTGTAGCAACTTATTTAAACACCATAAACAATTTGATAGAACAAGAGTCTGTTCAGTAGAACCAATGGACCACCACTGATAGGTCCACAATGCAGTCCTGTCTTGAACCAGTTGATGACTTCATACAGAAGTTAGCAAAATCTATATTCTCTCCCACTTGTCACCATTATATTGCAAAGTCTCAGAGTCAGTATTTAAAATAACTGAAGCAGAACCTTGATAATGACGAAGGCATAGTTATATGAGATTTTTCAGAAAATTATTCCTTTATTGCCCAGGATGCTTCCCAAAGTTTCCATTGGACAAATAATCAGGTTACACTTCACCCATTTATTGTACCCTATATTATAAGACTGATAATGGGGAATTACATCACAGTAGCTACTGCTTTATTAGTGACCATTTAGATTCACAGGGGTTCTTAACCTTTTTAGGCTGCAATCCAAATTCTGGTCTTGGGGCTAGCTCAGTGATCAATGCCTTCAAACAGTTCACTCATAATAGATAATAAAATAAATAATAATGGTAAAATGATTAGGGATAACATAAATAAATGATAAATGACAATTTAATGATCCAAGTTTGGGTCATGACCCAGAGGTTAAGAACCCCTGGTTTAGAACACACAACTTTTGCTGTTTACACATTTCAACAGGTTTTAATTGAGGAAATAAAGAAAATGAACATAGGTGAAATATACTATTTTTCAGATGGCATGGTAGCATCAACATACACCACCATGAGCAAGAATTTGGTATAAAATGTGAATGGCACTTCTTTGCTACTAGTCATGGTAAAAATGCCTGTGATGACATTGGTGGTACAATTAAGAGGTGCAGCAAAGGCTAGTTTACAAAGACCACAGTGTGACCATATCTTAACACCTAAAGCATTTTATGATTTCTGTAAGAATCATTTTCTGGGGATACAAATTTCATGTTTCTAAAGAGCAAGTCTTATGCAATAAAGAAACTTTATCAGAGAATAAGTTTGCCAAAGCTTTACAGGTGAAGGAAACTCGAGGGTTTCATAAAATGGTATCTGTGTAAACCAATGTAACACAAGCTTATCAAACATCACAGAGTGAAGACTTTATGCAGTTTAACATTTGTAGATCAACAGAAGATGAAAATGAAGTCAGAACTGACACTGTTGAAAACTAAATAGCAATTAAATATAACATTGGTCAGTATATTACATGCAGCTACCAGTATGATAAACTTTGGATTAGTATTTTTTAGAAGTTTCAGAGGAATTTGGGGATTATAGTCAGTTTTTTACATAGATCTGTGACAAGAATATCAAACAGGTATCACTTTCCTGAGAAAGCTAATATTTGTAGGATTTTGAAGGATTGTATGTGGTATGTCAGATCCAAATATTATTCCTGGAATTAAAATCATATATTCCTTCAATTTGAAAGAAATAAAACTTATTGAAACTTGTAAAAAACCTGAAAGCAGTGTTCTTTTTTACTGTAGTTTTTTTTGGCTGATAAACTAGGAAATACTGTTATTATAGTCTGAGTAAATAATAATGGAAAATACAGACCTCTCCTGACATTTCTGATTGTTACGGAAAGTAGAGAGAACTTGGCAGATTTGAAAGTTGCCATGTTGAACATACTAGAAGCAGCGAGTGGAGTTAGTTCAAAGGAACTGTTTGAAAAGATAGACTTTGTGATCACTGATCAGACATCCCATAATCTTTGTCGAACAAATGGTGGCCAAGAAGCTAGAATCAGAACATGCCCCAGATCACTCGTTTTGCAATGTCCACCCAACTCTCATGTTCAATTGAGTGATCACTAAGCAATGGACTGAAATAGAAAATGCCATTGGGCGAGATAAAATATATTCCAGCTATCTCATCAATGCCACAACTTCATCCTCGAGTGTGACCAAACAAGCACTGACTGGACTGTATAACCAGATTGATAAAGCATGACTTTGACCACAAACCATGGGACAAAGCCAATGATTTCAATGCTCATATTATGCTGAAGCGAAACAAATCTGTCAGTCTAAAAGATGAACGTTTCAACAGATTGACATTGACATGTGCCATAACTTCATATCACATTGATGATGTGGGAACATTTCTCTGAAAATTTGAGCATATGACGAACCAATTGGCCTGCATCATACAATGCTTCCTGGATCTGGACTTCTTGAGAGTTGTGTACATGGCTGGAGCTCTCATTGGACTTCATTTAGTGGAGCCATTCCTTTCACTGACGATACTGACCAGTACAAATTATTCAAAGCTAATTCTAGCATTCCAACAGTTATACCAAAACCTTGTTTCAACTGATCTGGCTAAACCGTTGAAAGTGGATACACCAGCATTTGAGTTTGTGTCTGTTGAAAGATTCCAACAAACATGATATGAAGATGATATTTGCAATGCTATCAAAGCTACAGCTTTCCAAATGAGTACTGGTCACAAATGTTTTGGGTATGATATTGCCAAAGCTTGCTGAAGGATTTCAGAAACAAAAGGGAGATATCTTTGGATTCAGAGAATTTAACAAATCAGCAGAACATACTCTCTCAAAAATGGACTGTGAAAAACTGGACAAGGCGCCAATTCACAACTTGGACTCTGAGCACAGTGTAGGGTTCATCAACTATGAACTCAGCAGAAGAGGTGCCAAGCAATTCGCATGCATGTCAGCAGCGCAGGTCAAAGTTAAATCTCTTGCTTTGATTCAAAAACAACCAACAGGGTCTTTCAAAGACTATAAGAAAATTGGAACTGCAAAAATTCCAGAAATAATGAGAGAGTGGAGCGTACAACAAGAACACTTACAGAAGCAAGGATTACAGACTAAAGAGATTGCAAATGTCACTGTAGACCGCAGGAGAAATAGAGACCTGGAAGAATTAAAAAGACTAGGAGGGCCATTCACAGCTAGTGAGCAAGTGGATAATTATCTCAAAGAATCAAATGTGGATGATTCACAGAAGCTGAACTGTTTTTATCTCAGTCAGATATGCGTGAGATACCACTCTTTCTGTGCCAAAGACTAGTGATATATTTCGTTTAATGAAAGACTACAGAAAATTGCCCTTCTCAATGTATGCCACTAATTTGAAGCTTTATCTCAGTAATGTCAGCTGTAAAGCTCAGGTCACAATCAGTGAGTTTAACCATGCAGTAGACACACTACTGAAATGAACAGTGTGTGTGTATGGTAATATACTATGATCTTTATACAAATATAGAATGTGCAAAAATCATCTTGAAATCGGTCTTTGTGCACTTAGCACTCTCCTTATTGTCCTTGGTGGTCTCAGATGGGTTGAAAGTTCATGATTTAACTGTATTAGTTCTCACAAATACCTTGTCACCTGCATAATTCTGTTCAGTGTTGTCGCAAACCTCCAATTAAATATAGTATAATGGATGTTTGTAGTATTTCCATCCACATTTCACTTTCAAATGCCCAAAAATTTGTGATTTTGACCACCACCTTCGATTTCCACCATAATGATTTTTCAAAGTTCCATTACGAATGCATATTAGTGTTCTGCGACCCTGAAAACCCTATAAAGGACATATTACAAAGCACATCTGGCAATAAATATCGATTATATAACAGAAAAACAGAATACACATATATGTATGCCTTCAGGGGGGGGGGGTACAGGGGGGTAAGATGTTTTGGAAAAAAAATTTAAATATAAAATCGTGCTTAGAAATGATGTCTCCAAATTTTACACTTGTCCCAAGCAAAATTTAGGATTAACAACCACCCTATTTAGAGTGTTCAGAAGAGCCACACACTTTCAAAAGCTTCTGATATGTCTAGTACAATAGCAAAAGTTTCACCGATATCTAAAAGGAGGATGACCAAGAGTAGAGTCAGAGAGATATGCAAGATCATCACCAGTAGAGCATCCCTTATGAAACCCATACTGATGATCTGAAAGATAATTATGAGAAGAGATGTTTAAGAATCTTCCTATTAAGGATACATTCAAAAACTTTTGAAAAGCAAGAAATCAAAGCAATTGGATGATAGTTGGAGGGTTGAGAACAGTCACCCTTCTTTGGGAGAGGCTGAATGAAAGTGAATTTTCAGCAGGAAGGAGAAGTAGCTACCAGCTGAAATTTCACAGGACTTATCATTTTGGCCAAGAGAAACTTTTCAGGTGGTGAGACCCTACAATTTCAAAATTTCAATTTTTTTGGGACACCATAATACATAGTACAGAGGGTCTCATTATCTGAAGATAATGGGGACCAAGAAATCACCATTTTAAGTGAATCCACTTAAAGCAGGGACCTAAAACCCATAAGAAATAATGAGAATAAGGTTTAATTGGGACCTTAACACAATAAATGACACTCAAAATTATTGTTAAATTTGTAAAATACACTTTTTAAACCCTTTTATGTACCTTACCTTATAAAATATGCTAATAAAGTATGTTAAACATCACTCCTTCTACGTGTTATTTTAATCTCAGAGTGCCTTATCATTGTCGTAGCTTTTGCTTCTAAATCTGCTGCATTCTTAAGTGTGGTATGAATGGTAGTTTCAGGGATGTTAAGAGCACGTGCAATGTCTATCACTCATTCACCATTTTTCTTGCACTTAATGACATCTAATTTCACATCCAACCCATAGCTGGTATGCTTTCTTTTAGGACCAGTAGCTGCTTTACCACTAGCATTACAGTTTGAAGTCATGGCTACAATAGCGCAAAAGATCAACAAAATCAGAATGAAAACACCAGAAAACCGTGGATGGTTCAGTACTGGCAATGGTTAGTGAGAGATAGAGTGCACGGCATTGGGGTTGGGGATGGAGTGTGGTGGTGGTTGTGTTGGAGGTAGGGGAAAGCAAGCAAGACAGCGAGTCCGAGTGAAATTTATATGGTTTTCTGTTGCACTTGTGCGTTCCACATACATTATCCACAGAAACTTCTTAAGTGTGGGGAATTTACCTGTATGGTTCTACAATTATTTGGCTGCGTAAATGCGGGGACTCAGATAATGAGGACCCCCTGTACTACCATCTTTTGGCACTTTCAGTAATTATTAGCCATCAGCAGAGCATGCATCAACAAAGAGTGGGTGCTCACAACTAAAGAGAGTAGTTGAATAAACAACAAAAGATGGGACAAAGAAATCATCACAAAAGAAAAACCTAAAAGTGATGACAAGATATTTTAAGTTGTCTTGCCACAGAAAACAACTAGCCAAACAATGGAAGTCATTGCAGACTAAAGAATTCATGTGTCCAAAAATACCAGAGCCTTCTGAAGAAGAATGGATTTAGTGTGGTTCATATATGGTATTGTGGCATGAAGCCTGCACAAGCTATAATAAATGCAGTCCTTTTCAGTGAAACCTGTGCTTCTGAGTACTCTTATCCAATGGCATATGCACTCTTGGAAGATGGTGTAGCTTTTTTTTTTTTTTTTTTTATGCAGGAAGGAGGGGCCAAGGGCAAATGTTCGCAAATGCACCCCTCCTATAGAAGAAGAGCCAAAATCAAGGTCCAGGGTTTTCAAGATGCCTAGACACTCTGTGTTTGAAAGATGGGAGGTCACAGACAGGAGGAAAGATGGACTGAAGAAGATTGTTCCAGAGTTGACCAGTTGAGTAGATGAAAATACTGATTAACCCTTGCATTAGATCGTTGGACAGAACAGGAATTATTCATGAGAAAGTGAGAAAGTGTAGAAAGTCTGGTAGTGTGTGCTCTCCTTAAAAGAGGTATGCAGTTAGAGAGTTCAGAAGAGCAATGTCCATTATGATAGTGATAGTAAAGAGAGAGAGAGGCAACATTGTGGTGAAGAGAAAGTGTGTGTGTATCAATTTTTCCCTCCTTCTTTGCATAAATATGGCTGTATTTTCACAAATTTTGTCTGTGTGGTTTGACTCATCATTAAACAAGGGTGGTTTCATGAAAAATATACTTATACCTAAACATAAAGTCAATATGAAATGTCTTATGCGCATACTCTTACCCAACTTGTCCCTATCAATTTAAACTATATTCATTATTTCTGTAATCAGTCCTGAAACTTTCTATACTGAGCATTCAGGGGTGGGGAACCTTTACTGTGTGGTGGGCAAATTTCAACTAAAATACTCTCTACCAGGCAAATTGCAGCTTTAAAATTAGTTTGGGACATAATTAAGATGTAAATACTGTATGACTTTAAATACTCAAACTGTCCACAGGCAATTAAAATCTGCCACCTGTGGGCATGATGTTGCCCATGGGTGGCAGGTTCCCCACCCCTGAACTAGATTAAGCCCTAATCTATATTTTAATGAAAAAATACTTCTCAAGTTAATCCTAACATCATCAATTAGCTGAAACTAGCTACCCTATGATAATACCTTAGTATTTTTTAAACCTATTTATACCTATATTAAAATAACCATCTTCCTTAAGCTTAAATAAAATAAAAATCAAACCTCAGCTGCTTGTGCATTTTGGTCAGCCATATGATGCATTGTTGCCCACTGGGTTTGATAAAGTTCTAGAACATCAGAGCCAGCACTAAAGTTTACCCTAGATTCAGATGAAGTTGTTGCGCGATCTGTTACTGAAAGTCTCTGCAACCTACAAAGAGAGAAACTAAATTTTACATTTAAGTTGTAGGTAGCAGAATAAGCCCATAGCAATATAAAGACTACAAACAGTAACCTCAAAAAAGCCTACTTTAACCTAACTAGTAGTCTAACCACATAACTGCCGCAATTCCAAATTACACTATGCTACCCAATTAGCAATGGGCTGGATTATGGATAACATTTGAAAGGATGCATCTAACTAAATCAAAATGCTATGTAACTGATACCATATGCAGGGCCACCTTAACCCTTAAGCACTATAAGAACATGCTTTAGGCCCTTGGTGGAAATAGGCCATTTCTGAAAAATAATAAGACAAAAACAGATAAACCATAAAAAATGTCACTCACAATTTCTAGATTTTAATAAAAATATAAGTTTCAGCAATCTGTCATGTATTCAGATAGCTATTTTTTCAGAAGCGAGTAAAATATATTGTGGAGGTCACTAGTATTGGCTACACTACTACTACTACTACTACTACTCCAATAATACACCTTGGATGAAACAAAAAGAAAAATGAAAGCAAATACATGGGCAAACACAAGCAATTAATATAGTTAAAGTGGGGAGGCTGACCTAACAAACAGCTCCCCCCCACCAAACAGTGTGTATGATTTTGTGTACGAGTAAGTGTTGGAGAAGGGACTGTTTCCATGACTGCAACTGTGCTTTATACTTGCTTATCAATTAATTATCATTATCAAATAGAACATGTTCATAATCAGTCAGTGTGTGTTTTGTGACACTAACTGGGAAAATGACCCCTGCTTGTCAAAAGTGCTTAAGGCCCCATTGGCACTTTAGGTGGCCCTGACCATATGCCTAATCTATTGTCTAAGAATTATGATTTATGGTTATGAAAAGAGCTTAGAATTAAAAATGTTTTATCATAGGATATGACCTGTCATTCTTTCTTACTGTGACACAGTAGGCTTACAGACCATATGCAAGAAAATAATGAATAGGTATGGTACCATACTTATTATGTATACCACATATTACTTGGTCTATGCCTAGATTTAGAATATTTAGTTAATTAGGCCTAGGGCTGGATAATACCACTTTTAATAGCCCACGATAATCATCAGTGAATGGGTGGCAATTATCACAATAAATAATCTCTAATAATTAATACCTAATGTCTAAGTCATTACACTAAAATTTATATAATAATAATATAATATATTGGAATTGTATACACAGTAGATGTGTGTTTTATATATCTGGCTTGTGAATTTATCAGTATATATTGCGAAATTCTAAGTGTAAGTGTTAATATGTATTAGTTTTATATTTATTTACTATTTATTATTAGGTTCCTACAATAGTGAAACACAAAAACAAAATCTAGCAATTTTGAGCATTTAGATTTTAGTCTTAAAAATCAGGAAAATGTCAGGGATTTTTTTTTTTTTTACAAGGTTAGGTGAACAAACTGAACATAAAAATGATGTTTAATTGCTTTGTTGATTTACTACTCTAACCTTAAATAGCTAATGTTAAAATTTTGTGTTTTACAATTTACTCATTTTTCTAATTAAAAATGCCATGCTCCCAATTATCACAATACCTAAGATGACTCATGATAATCACCATTTTTTTTTATACCTGGTGATTGATTATCATGATTTTCACAATTCTCACCCAGCCCTAATTAAGCCTACTTCTTAATTTCCCCTTTCTAAAGAAATTGTGAAGTTTGATATAACTCTGATTGCTATGATGTTGTTAGTACACAGGAAATTGTTATATTTTAGTCTGGTATTTAACATAGGGCCAAAAACAAAATGAATTATGTCAGAATGACATACATGTGTGTATAGTTTCATCAATTTTTGTTGGGTGATTCAAAAGTTATAGCATGAACCTCCATTTGCCCTTTGACCTCTCTATTTGTGACCCTGACCTTTAATGCAGGGATCTGATTTTGCTCATAACACACTGTCTTGTCATGAATCATACATGTGTGATTGTGTGAAGTTTCATCAATTTATGTTGAGTTACTCAAAAGTTGTAGCCTGAACGTGAAAGTGTGATGAACAAATAAACAAATGAAAGAATGGACCAATACAATCCAGTATAGCCCCTCCAAATATATTTGGTTAGGGCATTAGAATCAGCATCAGCCAAATTTAGATGATTCAAGATTACTAATTCTTTGAAATTTTTAAATTTTCATTACAAAACAAAACCAATCTTTAGAGAAAAATGAACATATAAAAAAACACTATTTATAATAATTTATACTCATTTCAAAGGGTAATCATATAAAAATATTTTACATTCACAAAAAAAAGGAAAGTTTTATAAGTTAACTGCCCATAAATTTACATTTTCTCTAACTAGCCAATCTATAAATATTATATATAAACCAGTGATAGTCAACTGGGGGTGCATGAGATTTTTACAGGGGTACACGGAACTGACAGGGTGCATGGATGGGTGCATCGCATGAACAGTGTGCATAGGGGTGCACAATAAGGAGTAATGCAGCAGCAGGCCACCCACTGAATGGTGTGGTATTCACTGAAAGATGTGCAATCAATAATGTTCATTGAATGGTGTTCAATGCCAATAGTATTCAGAAATTAATCTTTTCTTTTCTAGTTTAGTTAGTTAGTTAGTTATCTTTATTTTCTAAATGTAACACCTTTATAACTATTAGGCAACTGTTTTATTTTATGTATAAAATGTGTGCTATTATTTGTATTTTATTTTTGTTTCATGTTTAAATATACCATGTGTAAGGAAAAAATAATGGTATTCATGGTCTAAGGTGGAGTGAAAAAATCAAAAGTGCCAGGATCAAAATTGAGGTGGTCTAAATAGTTGTCTTTTGTCCAGGATTAAACTTTAAAACCAATTTTGGGTGGTTGCATACAAAACTGTGACTGTTACTGGCCAATTTATACAAGTTGTATATGCACGCAACCAAAATTTTAACCCAGTGACCTATCTTGGGTTCTGGACATGATAGAAAGACAATTTAAAAACTGTTTATGATGTATTTTTTACCTCTGAAGCAGATTAAAACATTTGCAGAGGGCTGCAGGGTCAATAATGTATCAAAAAATCCATATTTTGCCATGTTTGCTCAAAAAATGCAATTTTTGGCCCCTTTTCTTCAAATTTTTTTTTATTTGAAATTTTATATTTTTCTTTTCAGGTTGAATTTATAGAATTGATAAATACATGTATTTTGATAACCTTATTGCCAAAAAATACTGCATAGTAGGATGTTAAGATGCAGTGACAAAAGATGTCATCCAATGTATAATGGCAGAAGAGAACTGGACAACCAAACAAGCAGCTGATGCAGTTGCACCAAGTCTGATTGAGCACTGGATTTGATGCAATGTCTATCCAATTTCATGCCACAGTGTCACCAACAAGATTCAGGATCTAGTCAAAGAATGTTTGAGGTAAGACCCAAATTTTCAGTCACCTTATAGAGAGATTTAAAATATGTCATACTTTTGTAAATTTTGTAGTTACATTTATTTGTGACAGTAATTTTATTAACATAATCATGTGATTTACTGATTTGCAAATCATAAGAATGATTGGTAATAAATTCTGTTTTGACTAGAACTTAACTTAGGGTTTATAATTGAAATTTGCATTCACAACATTAAAGTTTTGGTAATTTTGTATGTTTGATAGATATCCAAACAAGAAATGTGGTGACAAGTTCCAGAGTGATCTTTCTTCCTTCATTGAAAAAACTTCCAAGTTGTTTGACATCTGTGAGAACTCAAATCAGAGAAGAGATTTGCAACATTTGTATCAACTCAAAATGACAGAAGACTATGCTTTCCATGAGGACCAGAAAACAGCTAGAATAGGACGATGCGTTGGTTTTAAGGAACACCTTACATTAGCAGACATCAGATAAAAAAGGAGAGGAGTACAGCAGGAGCAAGCAAAAGAAAAGAATTGGTGAGTTTGATCTATATAAATTAAAAAACTTTTGATTAATAGCCACCAAAAATCTGGGTTTCTTGAAATGATTGTGCCACAAATTATAAAATTTTATTTTTGCATCTTTGGTCATAATCTTGTATCATAATCATATTGTCATATGGTCATAATCTTGTATCAATCATAATCATATTGTAATTTTCTTATCCCCAGGGAAGAGCTCAGAAAAGTTTTCCAAGTTGTTCCATCAAGCTCAGCAGCAATACATGACAGTGATCTCGACAGTCTCTCAAGTCAGGGCAGCCTGGAATCACATGATGAAACAGCTGGTGTCAGTGAACAACAGGAATCCAGGACAGAACAAAATAGGAAGAGTCTACCAAACCTCACTCAGCAGTGTGACAGGTATACTGTATAGTTTAAAATATGAGAATGCTTTGAACACTCTCGTTGCTCTGTTAACAATACCTTTGAAAAAATTATTTGTAATCCATGTAATGTTGCTAATAGTTAGAGTCCAAATCTTCAACACTGCTGTCCAATGAACATCTTGTTAGAATATTAACTTGATATAAAATAAATGTCTTCTACCAGGTATCAAGTAACTGACAGTGCTGGAGCAGCAGTTGCATCAGCAGTTTTAGAGGATTATGGAATTATCACTACTACTAAGATGAATGTAATTGACAGGTAACACTCCAATTATCTTGTACATTAGTATCTGATTCAAATCAAGTATTTCACAAAAAGGCATACATTTCAAACAAGTGTTGAAATTTAAATATTGTTAGTCAAAACCTATGGAGCTTGCTTAAATAACTGTCTTTAAAATTGGGTAAATTTGCACTATGAACTTTGCAGGAACAAGCTGAGAAGAGAATGTGAAAAATATTATAAAGCCATAAGAAAAGAGGAGGGTAAATTGTTTGAATTGGTGGATGCTATTTATGTGGATGGTCACAAAGATGCGACAATGGTGACAGTTGAAGTGAATGGCAAATATTACAGAAGAACTGAGCTAGAAGAGCACTATGTAATTGTAGGAGAACACGGTAAGATTTAAAATTTTGATCTTTAGTTTGCATTTTGTAACAGATATTACTCAAAATATTTATTAAGATGAATTTTGGATATAGAAATTGGAAAATAGATATAACCCCAAATATCTAAAAAATTGTCTCTAATTTCTGAATACTATTTCAGGCAATTTCTACCTCTCACATGTGACTCCAAGTAATGGCAAGGGGTCGACTATTGCAACAGAGATACACAAGGCGTTCAAAGACACTGAATTACAAACCAAACTTGCTATGATAGGATCTGATGGGACTAATACAATGACTGGTTCAAATGGTGGAGCTATCAGATGCCTGGAAGAACTGCTTGGTAGACCTTTGCAGTGGAGCATTTGCCTACTACACCATAATGAGCTACCCCTTCATGTCTTTGTTACTCTGGATGGAACAACAAAGAGCCTAGACTCATTTTCAGGAAAGATAGGGGTTGAACTTGGTGGAAGTGTATCTTAGTGGGATGTGATTTCATTCAAGCCAATTAGGAATTCAAAATTTCCAGTTATTCCTAAAGAAGTACTGGAGGACCTCAGCACTGATCAGTATTATGCTTACAGAATCTGTATGACTGTTATGCTTGGCTGTGTTGATCCTGATCTTGAGCTCCTTAAAGTTGGACTGATCTGTCATTCAAGGTGGTTGACTCTGGCATGTAAATCCTCAGATTTTATACATCTCAAAGGAAGCCTTCCAAAGTTCTGATCACACTTGTAGAGTTTTGTATCTTGGTCTATTTTCCAAGTTGGTTCCAGATAAAGGAGTATTGATGTACAGATGGTGCTAAGAACTTTTATGATATGCTCCAAAGAATCCTGAAATTTCCTCACAAGGAAGCCAGGGAGATAGCCCTAGAAACCCTCTACCAAAATGCATACTATGCTCACCCTGAGAACGTATTGAATGTGGGGGTTGTGAAGTTTCTCACAAACCCCCCCTGATTTTCAAATCCCCCTGGGGGGATGTGAAGTTTTTCACAAAACCCCCACCCTAATTTTCAAGTCCTATCTGGTTCTTCTGAAGTTTTCCTCTCCCCACACGAGTCTAGTTAGAGAGCCTGTTAACTAAAAATACTGTAACTGTGCCAAACTGTTTGATCTTGGAAGCCTATTAAAAGGTTAAGAAACCAGAGTAGATTGCCAGAGAGAGAGGCTGAGATTAATACAGATGTGTCCTTTTGGAAGCCAAGAGAGTTTGGAAAGCCTTTAAAGGTATGATGTTAAGTGCTCTAGCTTGTAATCCTTGGCCAGTGTACAAGTGTACAATAGGAATAAAGACTTGTTCATAATCCTTATTCCTAGTTATTGTGGTGTTGTCATTTGTATTTCACCATCATCATCATCATTATTAGTATTAATTATTATTATTAAAAGTAGACATATACAGCAAAACCCCGATTAGCATGGTTAATTCGTTCTGTGAAAACGCCGTGCTATTCGAAACCGTGCTAATCGAGCATAGTAATACATAGGAAATGCAGTAATTGGTTCCAGGACTATCAAAATTTTTGCTGACCTTTTAAAAAGCATTTTTTTTACCATATTTCAACCTAATATAATAGTAAAGGATAGTCAAAATGTGTTCACTAATCAACAGTTTATTAGAAACGAAACATTATAGTAGGTACTGTACATAAAAAAGAGTGAAAAATATTCTATACAGTACAAATCTTCTTCCTTGAAAAATATTTATCTAGGGTCGTTTGAACCGCCTTCTCTTCTTTTTCTTTCTTCTTCTCTGCATGCATCTGCCTGTAGCAGCGAAGACTGTTTTCCAAGTTTCGGCGAACTTGCATGCTTCGCTCTATGTTAGGGTCGATATCCATTATCAGTTGCTTGAACTTTTCGAATTCGTGAAACATCGTATCAAATTCTTTTACAGTCATTTCCTTCATCTGTTGTTCACACTACACACAAACAGAAGGCTTACAATGATACCACATTTAGCATGACGCAATATAGTATGTAATTTGATGTTTAAAAACGTTTGAGAACACAGAAGACAGCGACTTTGCGCGTGACATTTGAAAATATTGACCCCGTGTTATTCGGGATTTGGTGTCAATTTATAAACCGTGTTAATTCGAAAACCATGCTAATCGGGGTTGTACTGTATATAGGTTTTTTGAAACTGTGACCGAGTATAGATAGGTGTAATAAATCCAGCCAGGTTAGAATCAGACATCAGACCTTTACTTATTGCCCAGTTTGCAGTAGATGTGAGAGCCCTGGAGTTTCCTTTAGCCAAATCCAGTCATCTGATCCAGTCATGTAACTAGCTAGAGAACTGATCATCATTATTATAGGTCACCAGTCACATTATTCCAGAGTTAGGGTTTTGCCCATGCTTGTTTGGCACTGATTATAGGTTGATTAACTCGTGAGATAGGTTTGCCATAATTATTAATGTTTGTAGTTATTATTTTTTATGTTGAGTATTTATTATGTGTGTGTTTTGATTTCATGAGTAAATTATGGTTTCCAGTGATCAATTATGAAGTCATGATTCCAGTTAATGTTTGTTGATTAATTGTCTGTTATGTTATTATTGTGATTAATGGTGCCTGGTGCATGTAACTAATAATCTTTTGTTGTCTAGGCAACCAGTTGGGACTCAACTCACATGGTACAGATTCATTAGGCTTGGATTGTGAATCCAATCCAGTGGGAGCTACGCAGTCCATTGAGGTTGTGTCAACCACTGTTGAGTGTTGACCACTGCGATCTGCCCAGGAATCAGGCCTGTGACCCTAACGCTACTAACTAGCCAGTGTATTAAGTATACAAGTGTATAAAGAAAAAAACTAAAGTCATTTCCAGTGCTTGTCTCCCACTTGCTTTCTATCCTTTAGAACTGCCGAATCTCACTAAGTGTTATTTGTTTTCCAGAGGTTTTGTTAATTGTGATTCATTGCCAGTCTTTTTGTTAGGTATGTTTATACATTTATACTAAATAACTGTTTATTTCAGATATAATAAAGAGGAAAAAAAACAGAGTAATTTACTTTCATTAGGTTCACCTTTAAATCCCAGCCCTTTCTTGGACTCTGAGTGGTTGGTTCTCCCACTCATTGGAGAGTTGGATTTAGTCACCCGAACTTGGGGGAGTCTTTTACAGTTAACATGTGAACTGGACCTGAATTGTTTCCCAGAAAGAAGGGGGAGGGAGTCAAGGGAATAGAGCTTGGGAAGTCCTTTGCAGTTAACATGTGAGTCAGACCTGAATAATCCCCTGGAAATAAACCACTGACAAGAGAGGCATTCTGGATACCTGTGGAGACAGTCAAGAGACTGGGCAAAGAGACAATCACAAACCCAGAAACATGAAAAGGTACTGGGTGGTTCAATGATACAGATACTTGGGGACTATGGCCTACGCAGCCACCGCAGCAGTATTAATTGCCATGCTCGCTGATTCAGACCCACAAATCTGCAACATCGCAGTTAACAAGGTACTTTTGGTTAGAGGGAATGAATCAGTTGAAACAGTGATAGACAATGACCTCAAAGGTGGTGATCTGATAATTGATTCAGATGAGGATATTGAAGTCTCAGAGTTACAACCTGACTTGAGTGTTGTGAGAGATAGTAGTGTCAGGAGATTCATGGTGCCTAAAATCGATAATAAAGCTCGAGGGTATCTCAAAATGATAAACTTAAATTCACCTGAAATTCATGAGCCCCCTATCATAGCATCTCTAACCAATGAAGAACTCATAAACATAAGAAAGGAAGCACTGAAACTCAACCAGCCTTGTTGTAGGGTTTTGCTGATTCTCATTTCTCAAGTCTATTTATTTTTAAATTCATGTTTTTTCTTTCCAGCCACTCAGCTTTCACAGCCTCAAATTAAGTATTCATCAAGTCAATTTAGTCAAGCATAAGCAGATACTGTAATTAATGAAAAAGTGTTTAAATCATTGTAATAGGGCATCTTGCTAGAAATGGCTCTGGACTAGTATTAAAATCTAGTCCAGTATTTAGCCCTGATAGTCCCTGTTGAACTCAAGAAAAGGTACGATCATAGTCTATTAATGAAGCCAGAAGGTATGTTTTGAAGTTTAGCACTAAGGATCCAGAACTTAAGTGCTTCTTCTAGGCAGACAATCCAGTGTTGTGCATGAGTCCAAAATTCTTGAAGCATTTCCAGTGTGCTTTGGCTTATAAACCTTTAATTAAGCTATTGCATGTGAATTCATTAAGCGCCTATGCACATTGTCTTGTCCAGCTAAATTGGGAAATAAACAAGTGAGAAGAATTCCTGTGAATATAATACAGTTGAAATCTAGGAAGTTAAGACCCTCCAAAGTTTAAAAGTTATTTAGAATTCTAGTGTTTTGTACATGAATTATCTTTATGCTCATTATCATCACTAATTTTATTAACCCCATCATCATTTAATTTAAGATTAAAGTTTTTTATTGTCTAGAACAGGGGTCACCAACCTGGGTGGTAGTGCCCACTAGTGGGCTCACATTAAAAGTAATTAAACATTTATTTCATTATTTATTTTATCGATTATGTTGATTTATTCTTTTTGATCTAAGGTGGGCAATAAGCTTTTTTAATTTTCAAAAAATCGTAAAAGTGGGTGGTGAACAAAAAAAAGGTTGACCAGTGACCCCTGGTCTAGAACCTCCAGAATACATTGTAACTAATTATATTATTGATACAGTTTTTGTTCAAGTCTAGAAATGGGAGGTTTCAAGTTGTTCTATTAAATCAAGTTATAAATTAAAACTGAAAAACCTAAATTTCTAGTTTGCTTTCTATAGATCATTACTACATATCAGTCATGTTACATGATGGGGAGATCAGTTCCACATTTGATCATCACAGGGAATAAGACTAGATAAAAAGTCATACACTGGAATAAGGTTTACTAAATTTGATGATATTTTCAAGTCAAGGGAAAATTCTTGAATTAATTTTCAGTAGCATAGGTCTTGCCTGTACTGTGCTTGTTCCTCTTTATTGTTTATCCTAAAGTCCTTTCTCTTCCTTTTCTGCCTGAACACCTTTTTTCTTGCACCCACTCCTTAACATTCCAGCATATACTGTTTGCTTTCCATCACTTGAATGCACTGTGGTGGTCTTGCTCTTCCTGCTTGACATTTTTGTGAATGATCCTTGCTCACTTGATGTCCAGTGTACTGCTTGGGAAAAGATCTTTGAGTCCAGCTTCATCTCCTGCCTTCCAGTCTATTCACTTTGCATGTACTTTGTGGCTGGCCAGTAGAATTGGATTCCTACCAGAGGAAGAACTGTTTCCATGGTCAAATCCAGGTGGGTTCTCCAGTTTTCCCACAACATTGTCATAATCAGGTTGTAGAGAGGCACATTAAACTTGTAACAGAGGTTTCCTCAACTGTGGTAAGATTTGAATGTCATGATGGCATTATTTGACAAAAGATAAAATCAAGAAAACTATGATAATAAAAACCCACTCTAATAGACAGAGTTTATTTCCACAACCCGGAGAGGATGCCAGTGGGCATCGAAACTGTTGTGGAAATGAACTCTGTCTATTAGAGTGGGTTTTTATTATCATATTTTGACCTTCACATAGAAAAGTGGTTTTTTACATTTATCAAGAAAACTGGTGAAAGTGTTCAATACAAAAATACAATATTCTGAAGCTGTTTAGATGATTATTTTTTATCACTTTGTTTAATGAGTGATACTTTAGATTAATCTTAAGTTGATTTGTAATATTTTCAGTAGAAAATTGTACTTATTTAGTATTATTTACTACAAATTGTCTATAAAAAAGGCTGAAAATTGCAATTTTTGGGCAAAATAATATAAATATGGATTTTTTAATGCACTATTGAACCTGCAGCCCTCTGCAAATATTTTAATCTGCTTCAGAGGTAAAAAAATATATCATAAACAGTTTTTAAATTCTCTTTCTATCATGTCCAGAACCCGAGATAGGTCACTGGATTCAAATTTTGGTTGCGCGCACATACAATTTGTATAAATTGGCTGGTAGCAGTCACAGTTTTGTATGCAACCACCCAAAATCAGTTTTAAAGTTTAATCCTGGCCAAAAGATAACTATCTAGACCCCCTCAATTTTCATCCTGGCACTTTTGATTTTTTCACTCCCCCCCCTAAAATTTCATACTACATGAATGTGTGTAGTACTGTGTTAATTCCGAAAATAAAGCACAAAGGTCAAGTAAACATGCAAATTTGTGGCAATTTTCTTTCTGGGGTGCCTAAGTTTCTCAAAGCCTGGCTTAGGGGTGCATGAAGTTATAAAATGTTGAAGAACACTGTTATAAACTATCGTAATCCCCTGCTCTATATTAATAATAATTCTATATTAAGTTGTACTCTTTATAATTTATATATTAAACCAGCTTATTATGTTGACTACTTTAAGTAACCTATTGTAATAATTTTATAAACCTAAATTGTATATTTTATTCATTCAAATTGGGCATCAAGAACTAAGTTTATCATTTTACTGAGTAATAAAACTATCATTATTTTAGCTATGTAGCTAAAATAATGATAGTTTTATTACTTTTATTACCAGAGTTTGTTACTCATATACTGTACAGTATATGAGTAACAAACTCTGGTACTCTGGTACTATTTTAGCTATGTAGCTAAAATAATGATAGTTTTATTACTTTTATTACCAGAGTTTGTTACTCATATACTGTACAGTATATGAGTAACAAACTCTGGTACTATATACGGTACTGTAGAGTGAACTAAGGAAAAGCATTTAAACAAATTTGAAATGTAAAAACAGAAAAATTGGAAGTTTTCACATTAGATTATTAAAATTTATGAAGGGAATTGATTTTTTAAAATATAAGCAAAGAATTGGAATTGGTACACCACTACTATCTGTCTTACATTCAGTAGCTTACAGCATCAATATTACAGGGTAACCAGTCTAATGCAAGCTAAGCCAATGTCCATCTTAGTGACATTATAGCTATTAAAGGCCATTTTAGGCACCCTTTCCTTAAATTTTACTAACAGCTAAGTAGCATAAACTTAGCCTACACTAAATTTTGCCTTGAATCCTTAGCCTACAATGTTAAAATTCTGAACAGGAAAGTTAATTCTGATGGTTAATATTAGTTTTACATAGTTAAAAGACTATTTATGTTCATTAGTCTAAATCCAAAATCTTGGAGTACTAAATTAAAATTTTATTTCAAATTGAATATTAAAACTATACTGATTTGCATGTTTGTAAATATTAAATAATTCAGTAGTCATTGCTACTTACCCAGCTGTTATGCCATCTTGAACTGTTTGGATATTCTTTCTAAAAGCTTCAAACATTTTAAAAATAGTTGCAGGAACTAAGTTCAGTTACAGGTGATCAACTTGCAGAAAAATACTGTAAATGGACTATACATGTACTGGTATTGGCTAGGGCCTATACTTTATAGGCCTAAATTTACCGTCTTAAGCCCTATGTGTCTAATTGTTGTGAGGGACTCAAATTTAATTTCAGCAAGTGTCTCCTATTTATTTTCCAATAAGACTGAGTAAAATGTTCTTTGCATCAAAGATAAAAATTTAAAGCCAAAGTATTTTCAAATCAAATATGTATCATAAATACAATTTTTACCTGGAACAAAATTGTATTCAAATCAATGAAGTTAGCCAATTATGAATAGAGCTAAACTGGAAAACAAGAACTATGTTGGAACAACATCAATATCCATGTCCCCCCCCTATATAAAGATAAAGGATAAAGATGGTAGATTTAAGTTGAACAGAAACTCAGAAGTAGTTAAACATAGGTACAGAGAATTGATAGAAACTTTAAAAAATAACAAGAGCCTACATCTTAGTAGAAAGGGAATTGCTTTATATAGGGGACTTTTAAAGGACAGTGCAAATTCTTTGAGGTTTTGAAAGATAATTTTAGATCAACAGAGGGTATAAAGCATCAGGGTACAGGGGGTCATTATCTGAGGATAATGGGACAAAGAAATCACCACTTTAAGTGAATCCACTTAAAGCAGGGACCTAAAACCCATAAGAAATAATGAGAATAAGGTTTAATTGGGACCTTGACACAATAATTGACACTCAAAATTATGGTTAAACATTTATAAAATACACTTTTCAAACTCTTTTAATCTCAGAGTGCCTTATCATTATCGTAGTTTTTGCTTCTAACTCTGCTGCATTCTTAAGTATGGTATGAATGGTAGTTTCGGGGATGTTAAGAGCACGTGCAATGTCTATCACTCACTCACTATTTTTCTCGCACTTAATAACATCTAATTTCACATCCAACCCAGAGCTGGTACGCTTTCTTTTAGGGCCAGTAGCTGCTTTACCACTAGCAGTATGCTTTGAAGTCATGGCTGGAGCAATAGCACAAAAAATCAACAAAATCAGAATGAAAACACCAGAAAACCACGGATGGGTTCAGCACTGGCAATGGTTAGTGAGAGACTGAGTGTGTGCAGCATCAGGGTTGGGGGTGGAATGTGGGTGGTGGAGTGTTGGAGGTAGGGGAAAGTGAGTGAGACAGCGAGTCTGAGGAAAATTTAAATGGTTTTCCACGTACATTATCCACGGAAACCCCTTAAGTGTAAGAAATTTATCCATATGGTTCTACAATTGTTTGGCCACGTAAATGCAGGGATTCAGACAATGAATACTCAGATAATGAGGACCCCCTGTGTATATATAAAGTTAATACTATTAGGGTCTTAAATACAGATTATGTCAGCAGTAGGTGTATCAGCTATTGAACTAAAAGTAGTGAACCCATTAAAACTGAGGAGTTGAAGTGTTTTTATACAAATGCACAGAGTCTTAAGAATAAGGGAAATGAATTATTTGGTTAGATTAGACTTACCAATAAAATTCCATGGGTTTTGTACTAGTGATCTAAATAGATCCTACTGCCTGCCTCCATATTCATCCACCATAGCAATATGGTTATCATACATGTTTTTAAACTCATTGATAGTAGTAGTAGCAACTACAGCCTTGGCAATCCATTCTAATGATTAATCACTCTATGTTTAAAACTTTGTCTCATTTGAGTCTCATTTGTCTCATTCTGTTATCACCATTTCTGTTGAAGTTGAACATATTTTCAAAATCTATATGATCAAATCCTGACAGGATTTTATACACCTGTATCATATCTCCCCTAGTTCTTCTGTTTTCCAAATTTGTTAAATTTAATTCCTTTAATCTATCTTCATACAACAAATTCCTCATATTCTGTAATAGACATGTCACTCTTCTTTGTACTTTCTCAATTCTATCAATATCTTGTCTTTAATATGGTGACCACACTTGAAGAGCATATTCCAAGTGTGGTCTAACATGTTTTGTATAGCATCAAGAATCCTTCCTTAGTCCAATTTTTGATAGTCCTCGTAAGAAGACTTATCATTCTATTTGCTTTCATTACCATGTCATCTATATGCTTTCTGAACTTTAAATCTTCCTGGAATAAAACTCTCAAGTCTTTCTCGTTGCTTACTGTTTGGAGTACGGTACTTCTTGACCCATTAGGGCCATTACATAGTCCTGCTTCTGATTTGAATTTCCAACATGCATTACCTGACACTTTGATATATTAAATTTCAATAGCCATTGATCTGACCATCTTTTCAGTTCATTTTTGTCTTCTTTTATTCTCTTTCCACTAGTGTGCTCACTTTGTTGTAAATCTTTGTATCATCTGCAAATAGTTTACACCGCAACTCTATACCCTTTGGTATAAATCATTTATGTAAATTAAAAACAAAACTGGGCCTAGTACTGTGATGCAGTATTCAATGACACTAGAGCAGAGTATGAGTTAAATAGTTATATAATGTATATTTATCAGAGAATGGATAGACACAGAGGGGTGGGTTTGGTCTTATACATTAAGAATGATTTAACTTCAGTTCAGAATGATAGTATTAAATTAAACAACAGAGTAGAATCAATTTGGGTTGATATTTGTGTATCAAGTAGAGAGTATACTCAGATAGGTACATTTTACAGACCTCCAAACCAAACACAGGGAGTTGATGATAGTATGGTTCAGAAAATAAATAAAAGTTGTAGTGCTAGAACATTAATTATAGGAGATTTCAACCTAGCTCATATAGACTGGAGCCTTTTAGAAGGAAATATTAGGGAAGGTAACTTCAATGAGTGCTATAATGATAGATTTCTAATGAAATTTGTGACAAACCAACTGGGGATCAAGCAGTCTTAGATTTGGTTCTATCCAATGATTATGAGGTTATTAGGGAATTTGCAGTAGGAGAGTCATTAGGGAATATTAATGTAAGATGAATAGTTATTACTCATTAGGGAATTTGATCATATGTTTTAAGATAGAATTAAATAGAGATCTAGTCAACAATGACCATCTAGTTCCTTGTTTCTCAAAGGGTGACTATAGTAAAGTTAGGGAGTTGTTAGGCTCAGTAAAGTGGGATAATGAATTTGCCAATAAAAATACTACTGAGATGTCTAGCTTCAAAGAAATTTTAGAGGATGTACAATGTAATATAAATTTCATTTGGAAAACATGAAACCACTCAGGCCTAGCAAGGTTATCCAAATCATGGGCTATATTTTATTTTAAAATTGTGCAAAATATAAATTTCAAGTCCATTTATTAACAAACTACCATTTACAGAGCTACCAAAGTAACCTACATAATTTAACCACTTAACCAACTTATTTATTTCCAAGAAAGTGGACAACATATATCTATTTTTTTTAATAGAATATTTTATTCTTTATATAGTGCTAAAGAGGAAAATAATCGACATTTTATTATTTTTTTTATTTTTAAGAAGTTATAAAGGATTACATGTCCTTTGAAAAATTTGCCCGAGTTTATACGTTCATTTTTTAAAACGAGAAATACATGTTTTTTTGAATAAAAATAATAATAAATGTTAAGCAAATTCCTTTCAAAACAACTCTGAACTAAATAAAAACTATGTAAAAGAAAATTGGCATATTACTTTTAAGAGAAATCATACTTCGAGTGATAATCACGAAAGCACGGAGAAACGCATAGGCCTACATCGCAATCTCTGCAGTAATATCTTGACTCACGGCGAATTTTTTTTCCCCTTTCGGTTTTCTTTCGTGTACAAACTGCACATATCCTTGTTGGGTTCGTTTTTTTCTCAGTTGCTGGAATAATATCTGGAAAGTGGCGCCCTGACATTCGAAGTGGTGTGGCATTGGTGCTTGGTCGACCCCTTGAAGCTACGAAAGATACTTTGTATTTTGCAACCATCATGTCGATCAGCTCCATTCTGTAGTCTAATGGTTTCTTGCTTTGTCCCGTTTGTTTGAAAAGAATGAAAGAATTCTATACAGCTAATTCTAAAAGATGAAAAAACAACTTCCGGTAATACTTCTTTCCCCGTTTCCTCATGATTGGGTAGCTTGAAAGTGTTTGATCAACCCGATCAACTCCTCCCATGGTGTTGTTGTAATCCTTCACAATCTGAGGCACACGGACAACACCTCGCCTTCTTACACATTCTGTCATTTCTGAAGAATGAACAGTTGATAGAAGAGTGACATCCCTTTTGTCTTTCCATTTCATAGCCAAAACTTTTCGACGCCTAAATGCAATACTTTCCCCCTTTTTCAGTTTTTTTGTTTTTTATTTGCGCAGGTATCCCTTTCCTTGTTTGTTTTACAGTCCCATAAGTGTCTGTACGATGTTCAACCAATAAGTTAGCCAGCTCCGGTGAAGTATAAAAGTTGTCTGTAGTCAGGCAATGACCTTTCCCCAATAATGGCTCCATCAATGACATCACAATTTGGATAGATACTGGAAGATCTTTATAAACCTGACTCACTTGAGTACCTTTTCCAGTGTATATGATTGTTGACCAAACATAGCCTGACTTTGATTCGCAAAGCATGTATAATTTTATGCCAAAGCGAGCTCTCTTCAGAGGCATATACTGCACCCACCCAAGACGTCCTTTATACATCATAAGGCTCTCATCAATTGTCACATCACGATCTAGGTTGTATAGAGAATTGAATTTGTCACTAAGGTATTTGTAAACTGGATAAATTTTGTTCAGTTTCTGGTATGGGTGGGTATTTGGGTCATAATCTTCATTATTTGCAAAATGTAAATTACTTTTCAAAAGCTGAAATCTTTTGAGAGTCATGCACTGTCTAAAAAATGGTGTATCCATGATAGGCTTTTTTGTCCAATAAAGCCAATAGTTAGGCTTTGGAATTAGGCCTTGCAGCATTGTTATTGCTAAAAACACTCTTATCTCATTACTGTCTGTAGCTCTCCAAGCACTGTTCCCGTGTTGCGTTGCATACCGATTCGTCTCAGTTACTCAAACCACGATTGACGAAATTGCTCAAATGTTTCATCTGATTCACCCTCCGAAAAGTCTTCTGAGCAAGAGGAATCACTGTTATCATCTTCGGAAGAGCTCAGATGTATATCTTCAACATTTCCTAACAAACTTTCTTCTTCACTATCAGAATCCATCTTTATATGACTAAAATTACCATATGTAAAAAATGATTTGGACAGACATACAACGCACCTCGGATGACTGTTGCGCACTGAGAAAGTACTGTATATAAACATAATTATATGTGTTATATGTCAAAAGCCAGGCTTCAAACCACGCCCAGAGGCGTGGTTTTCGAGCAGTACAGCCAATTAGAGTAAATGCATGAGATATCTCGTTCAAATTTTAAACATACTTCAAATTTTTCATGCGCCCGAGTAAATTCGGGTAAATTATTTTAGAGCGAGTCTTTGATGCCCGAGTATATTCGGGCAAATTCGTTAAGTGGTTAAGCTAAGAATATACACTATTTACAATCGACAAACTCACTCTCTCATTCATGAAAGCATCCAGATTCTCTTAAAACTAAGGAGCTACTATTTACCACATCATATGGCAAGTCATTGTAATTAGATGATCAACATATAAAGGATTTCTCTCATTACAATATAAAGTTAATAGAATGACTACATTGTAATGCATCTCTTAAATTATAAAAATTTTAGAAAATAGACAAGGCCTATTTTTTAATATCAAAAAATTACTTTCAGTTAGACAGGAAGAAAACATTTGATAATAAATATGAAAATTATATATATATATATATATATATATATATATATATATATATATATAAGTGTGGACCAAAAAAATGAAGGTTTAAAAATCTTTGTTCCACATGAGTAATGTTATTCCTTTTGCTTACCTTAATCAAATTACAAAATTTGAAACCTCTACGTCAAGTTTTAGGGGTCCCGAGAAAATTGCACTTTTCCTTTTAATGCTGAAAAAATTAGTTTTTCCTCATTTTCATAAGTTCTGCTTTATTTTTTGTTGGAAATTCTTTACGATTCTTGAAAACTGTTTTGAGCAGGTATTGTTTGTCCTCTTCTTTAGTTGTCACTGCTTGATTAAATTTTTCAATCAATGTAACACCCCGCTCAGCTGTGTCATTTGTCACTCTAAGGGCACGAACTCTAGCACAGCCTCTTTGGTACTCAGGATCTATTCCCCATGTTGATGCAGAATTTTCAGTGAAGAGAGAATTGAGATGTAGAGCATCAAAAAGAGATTTAGTCCTTGAAGTAACAAAATCAGAAATCCTTTTTTCTTTAAAAGAAGCTAGGGTTACCTTTGCTTCTAAACGTTTCAGTCCCTTATTTCTTGGAGGCATTTTGATATTATTTCGCATTTGCTCCTTTTCTTCAAGAGATATGCTTTTGTCAAAGAAGCTTAATCCAACAAGTGTTTCTGAGAGGTACCACAGATGTCGTTTAATGGCATTTTGGGCTTGCTTGATAACACTTGATATCAAAGAATTTTCCTCCATTATTGCAAGATCTTGCAAAAATTTAAGATCAACATTTGGGGCTTCCTCTGGTTGAGAAGCTTTTGCCCAAGATTTTGCGTATACCAATGCAACAAATAAACAAATTTCTGTTATTGCATCAAGTTCTTTTTTAGTCATCTTAAATTGATTTTGGAGAAGAAAAAGCTTAAATGCATAAATTCCTTTTGCCATCCATCTTGCATGATGGTACACTCCAGGTCTCTTCAAGGGAGTATTAGAAATGCTTTCTTCTCCAAAAAACAAGAGAACAAGTTGAAAAAATTATTTATAATCATCTCTTGGCTGTTTAGAGTTGAGTGCCTCCTTCATGATTAAGACTGTTTGATTTTTTAAATCTTGAACTCTTTCAATTATTCTGCAGCTTTGGGAATCAACAGCAGTTGTGATTTGAGAATGATCCATAAAATCCCATTGAGTTTTGAATCTTTTGAAGATTGGAATATCAGGTTCAGAGGAATGGCCCATAGAAGTCCGGAAGACTTGAGATAGGACAATCTCATAAATATGGTGTCTGCAGGCTAAATATAAAAGCTCTTTTCCAAGTTCTTGTTCAATTTTAGTGCATGGATTCCGGTATTGGATGCTGTTGTGTCAAATGACAGCCCAATAATTCTCTGGGTCATATCATGTTCTTGCAGGAGAGAAATGCAAACACGAGCCATCTCCGTACCCGTGCCAGCAGTGACTTTAGGAATTCCCAGCAATTTCTCTTCACCATTCCCACTGACTAACACTGCAATCCTTTCCATTCTTCCTTCGCCTGCAAGAAAAAGTTAAAATATATAATTTATATATATTTATTTTTAATATTTTATTTTATATATATTATATTATATATTTAATATTTTATTTTATATTTAATATATTTATATATATTATAATTTATATATATATAATATATAATTTTAAATTAAACTTGATTTATTTTAAATTAAACTTGATTTATTGTAAATTAAACTTGATTTATTGTAAATTAAACTTGATTTATTGTAAATTAAACTTGATTTATTGTAAATTAAACTTGATTTATTGTAAATTAAACTTGATTTATTGTAAATTAAACTTGATTTATTGTAAATTAAACTTGATTTATTGTAAATTAAACTTGATTTATTGTAAATTAAACTTGATTTATTGTAAATTAAACTTGATTTATTGTAAATTAAACTTGATTTATTGTAAATTAAACTTGATTTATTTTAAATTAAACTTGATTTATTTTAAATTAAACTTGATTTATTTTAAATTAAACTTGATTTATTTTAAATTAAACTTGATTTATTTTAAATTAAACTTGATTTATTTTAAATTAAACTTGATTTATTTTAAATTAAACTTGATTTATTTTAAATTAAACTTGATTTATTTTAAATTAACTTGATTTATTTTTAAATTAAACTTGATTTATTTTAAATTAAACTTGATTTTATTTTAAATTAAACTTGATTTATTTTAAATTAAACTTGATTTATTTTAAATTAAACTTGATTTATTTTAAATTAAACTTGATTTATTTTAAATTAAACTTGATTTATTTTAAATTAAACTTGATTTATTTTAAATTAAACTTGATTTATTTTAAATTAAACTTGATTTATTTTAAATTAAACTTGATTTATTTTAAATTAAACTTGATTTATTTAAATTAAACTTGATTTATTTTAAATTAAACTTGATTTATTTTAATTAAACTTGATTTATTTTAAATTAAACTTGATTTATTTTAAATTAAACTTGATTTATTTTAAATTAAACTTGATTTATTTTAATTTGAACTTGAGTTATTTTAATATGAAGGTAAAATGGTGTAGATTGTGAAAACTAGCTTCAGACAGTGAAATGTAACCTAATTAAATAAAAATTTAGCTATCAAAATGTTTAATTAAAACCAACCAGATAATAACACATTGCCTAGGTGTGAAAACCAGACCCACAACTAAGTTTTTCACCTGAGATAAAATATAAATATGCTAAATTAATCAGACAAAAAAACTAACCTGATATCTCTGGGAGCATTTTTCCATCCCAATGAAGAACTAAAGGCTCTCCAGGACAAAATGCTTGCTCTTGATATTCTGTTGCTATTTCTTTGCGTAACTTTTGACGAGTTCGAAGCATAGTAGATTTTGACACTGTAATGTTTTCCAAATTATGGCCCAAAGACTGAGCAACAACAGCATAAGACATAGCTGCATCTTGATTGGAAAGATTCATTCTATCATAGGCTGCTACGACATTTTTGTCAATAGGCTTTGACTTTTTAGGAGCCAACATTTTCTTTTTAAATTGCTCTTCAGAGGGACCTTGAAAATTCATTTCAAGGTTGTCGTCATTAGTTGATGGTGATGATGATGATGACGATGTGAAATCATCTCAATTGGCAGGCAAGAATGATCTTTTAGATCACTTCTGCTCTTTGAGGGCTCTTTCACACACTAATTCTTCACGATGAAGCCTTCTTTTCTCTCTTTTTGCAAGAATTTGGTCTACTGTACCCATGCTACTTTGTGTAGGATCTTCTTGCTGGCTTAAGTAGAAAAGCTTGTCTTCTTCATTTGACATCATCAAAAGGGCATTAGAGTGGCCAATATCAAGAATTTCAGCCTTAATTTCATCTTTAAACATAGCTTCTTCAATACGGCATTTTTCCTCGGGCCTTTTTCTGTTTTTCATCAATTTATCATAACAGCTTATTAAAGAGTCAATCTTTCGGATGGCACTGTCTCTACGCATTGTGGGAATCCTGGCTCTCTCCCAGTAGGTCATCACTTCATCTAAGCAAAGATTAATGGATCTTCTTCGTCCCAATTTTTCCTCTTTTTGATGGAAGAAATATTTTTGCAAAACTTGCAGTTTTGTAGGTAAGCAGCAACAAAGTATATCTTTATATAAATGGCCAATGAGCCAAACTTTAGTTTTAGAATGAGTAGCCATTTTTAGTTTAAAAAATTAAATTTCTGAAATAGTAAAATAAACCAGTTAAATTAGGAGATAAAAAGGATAACAAAGGTTCAAGCCAATTAGGCAAAGCCTTTAATTTAGAGTTGACCAATTAAGGATAATATATTTTATCCAAAATTTTTGTTTTCCTTATTAATAATTTTCTCTGAAATAATGATCTAAGATTGTTTTTGTACTCTATTAACACCAAAAACTTCTTAAATAAGAAGAAATTTTTTCATAAGTTGCAACTGAAGAGTTGAGTTGATCATTGATGTTCTAAGCGCGCCTATTCATTGGAAAATTTTTATAAGTCATTAAATCTCGGGACCCCTAAATATTCTCATATTTGACCAAAATTTTGCTGACATGTCTATCTGGTCCAAAGGAACAAGGGCATTAATGTGGAACAAGGATTTCTTCAACTTTATAATTTACCCCCCATTTTGGTCCACACTAATATATATATATATATATATATATTAGGGTGGTCCACTCTTATAGGGGTGGAATTTTTTTTTGTGATTTGTTTTTATTGCTGGGTTGTAACTTATGAGGATGGATGAGAAAACACCTCTGGGAAAGTTTTATTTGAATCAGTTAATTTGTAGGGGTAGCACATGACTATTGATGTAAAAAAACCGTTTTTTTTGTCTTTGTTGTTGTTTTTGTTGTTTTTGTCATTTTTTTTTTTTTTTTTTTTGTTTTTTTTGTTTTTTTTAATAATTAATATAGATATTGCCAATTTAATTATAAGGTATACTTTTGCAATGATATATATTATAAAAATAAATAAATAAATAATAAAATAGGCCATATGGTACCAGTATAGAATGTCCTTTTCAGCCTATTTACAGAAAAAACTGGCCTCTTTCTTGCACTGAAGTCTTGTATCTTGAGATCCATTAAACTTGCGAGAACACTGGCTGGGAGCTGACTGCCCATTGTCCAACCTTCCCAGGACTCTCCCATCCATGCCTCGGATTTTGAATCTCCCACTTAACTATCCTTTAGACCCGCGATGACATATTTCCCCCCCCCCCACGAGACCATCCATATATATATACATACACATACACCCTTATACAATACATATATACCAATATATACATAAATACTTATATACACATTTATATCTATTGTATACCCCATACACATGCATACATCCAGAATTCCAGATACATACGCATGCATACTCACATATATACCTACACAAACTCATACACCTCTATTTCGCCCTTTCATTACCTCCGAGATCATTTAGCACATACAGTAATATCCATACAGCCAAAAGAAACCAATTAAGCACAGACAGAGCAGCAAAGCTAGTATTTATATCCCAAAATGCAAAATTCCAAGAAAGTGAAGTAAAACATGGTGCTACATTGGCTTCGTCAACATCCAAATCTGCAATAAATACCAGTACCTGTGATATTGAAACTATTTGCTTTAATCAATCTAGTGATAATGATTCTTCAATGGAAATAGAATCAGATAATGAAAGTTAAACAGCATTAGGTTAACACAAAGGTTAAAGAAAGAGATGAATATTTATATTTTTTTTATTTTTCTATTTGGAATATACATATATATATATATATATATATATATATATATATATATATATATATATATATATATATATATTCATCATATATATATATATATATATATATATATATATATATATATATATATATATTCATCATATATATATATATATATACACACTGGTATTCTTGCCAATCACAATTATATCTATTGTTTTATACCAGTATTATGGATATTATACCAGTACCTGTGATATTGAAACTAGCATATATGCTCTACCCAATCTAGTGATGATTCTTCCATGGAAATGTAGGTTAACAAAAAGGTTCAAAAAAAGGTGAATATTTTCCTTTTCTATCTGGAATATATATACTGGTACTCTTGCCAATCACAATTATGTATATTGTTTGAAACGAGGAAGAATGTTTTATGTTCTAGTTAAAAAATATATATACATATAAAAAATGAGGGTTTGTTTTTCCTTTCTATTATATACTTTTTGCGTGATTCAATTTTTCTAAAAGATGACTATATAGTATATATACTAGGTATAACCGTATAAGCATGATAGTATAGTAAATTATAGGTAATACTAATATACTTATTAGATTAAAGGAAAAAAAATATGGAATAAGTTTAAAACAAAAAAAAACAAAAAAACAGACTACCTTCGTTTTAAACAAAAAAAACGACAAAAAAAACAAAAAAAATGACACAATAAAAAACGACTCACATCACTACACATGACACTTGAAGTTTTGGTATAATCTGAAAATCACAGCAAAGTTAATCTTGGTGACAGTACATGACTATTAGGGTAACTAACAATTCCAAAATGAATTGACTAACAATTCCCTCTGCACCTCATTTGATCTTTGTTTTCTCGCCCAGTTGCCAGGCTGACTTCAGTGGTTGAGGAAACTGCTTCCTGTAGTTAGCAACAACTTGCAGGAGATACTGCAGTTGTTCCTCATTCCTGGTGTGGCAGCCATTGTATTCATTAATGAGAGCAACCCCCCTCTCTGCATGATAGTTCACGACAGAGAGGTTTGCCACTGATTTCTTCGCTATTTGGTAATCAGGATCACTGTCCCAATCCCGCACCTCCTTCCTCAGGTATCCCACACCTGACCCCAGAGACAACAGCAGTCTTTTTGAGTTTGCTGTTGCTAGTGACTCGATTGAAGCCCCCTCAGCAACACCTTTCCTTCTCTTCTGGCAATCAGGCTTTCCTTCAACTTCCTCCATCGCCTTCACCATTGCTGTTTTAGTCTCTTCAGACACCTCAGGATTGAAAATCGCGAGGCCCACCATCTCCTCCGAAAGATACCAAAGATGACCGCTGAGTTTTTTTAATGTCACTTCCGAAATTTTGGGGTCATGGTATTCCCGAAGACTCTGCAGAAGACTGAGGTCGCTGCGAGGCGCAGCAGTAGCTATTGGCGCTGTCATCCATGCCTGCAGGTAGATGGAAACAGCGAAGACACTGACATCCTTAAGACACTTTTGCTCTCGTGGAGTGAGGGCTGGGATTTGTCCCCTGAACAGCCACATCTTCAATGAATAGATCACCTTAGATAACCATCTGGCTTGGTGCATGGGGCCAGGTCACTTGAAGGTGTAGTTGTCAATGCTCCCTCCCAAGAAAATGATGGACAGATCGAGGAATTCCTGATAGTCATCTCGAAAGGATTTTGAGGAGTGTTTTTCCTCAGCAAAGCGGAGAATCCAATCTCTAATGGGGGCCAAGAGTCGATGCACCTCTTCATCATCCCATCCAGTGCTGTATGTTCCTGTGTCGATGAAGGTCCATTTGCTCTGAAACCTGCTGAACAATGGAACATCAGGTCCACTCGTTGGGCCATAGCAAGCAGTGAAAACTCCACCGATCATCACTTCCATGATGTGATGATGGCAGGCAAAATGGAGGTCTTTCTTCAACTTCTGCTCCAACAACACACACGCTCCATTCAAACGACCAGCATTGAGGCAGTGGTGTCGAAACACATCCCCACGACAGATTCTTCGAGGCCCCAATCAGTCAATAATTCAAAAACTGCGCTGGCTTGGTGTTCTCCTGATCCAGTTGGTATTTTGGGGACTCCAAGGAGCTGAGATTGACCCGAAAAGGAGGAAATGAGCACAGGCAGCCGATCCACATGCGCATGGTCTCTGGTGTTGAGGAGGTCTGGAATAAGTTTTCCATCCCAGTGGATGATTGCAGGACCGGACTGAAAGGAAGCTTTTAGGCTACTGCAGATCATGATCCGATGTTGTTCTCTCTGCCGTTTGATGGAGGTCCGGGTGATGTTAAAATTCATTGGGCTGTGGCCAAGGCTCAATGCAGTCTGCTATTATGTAGGTTGCCATCCTGTCCGTAGTGTGTGTCCGATCTAGGGCAGCAGCTAGATTTGATGTTATCACATTCTTGACTCTTTTCACCTGTTTTGGAGGTCGCTTTCCACCTTTTGCCCATTCATCTTCAGTGGAGGATGACTCGTCAGTGACTGAGGATTCTGTTGAGGACACCAATACTGCTGTACCTGATGTTGATGCACCTTCATTGACTGCCTGCAATACAATCGAAGAAAATGGACAATTAGTGTTAACGAACAACCTAATCATTGCAATCAAATGAAAGTAGGAATTTGAAGAACAATCTCACCTTTCTCTTTCGCATCTCCTCCTCCATCTTCCTGTGGGCAGCTTGTTTTTCTTTTTCTGCTGTTTTTCTGTCTACTCCCACCATGCATCCCCGTCTTCCAGGCTCTCGCTGGGCCAGCAAGAAGGCCTTGTCTTCTGGGTTTTTGATTAGAGACAAGGCATCAGCATGTGCCATATCAAATAGGTTCCGAAGTGTCTCCTTGAATCCCTCTTCGTTGTACACCTAAATATAAATAATAAATATATATAATATATATATGATAAATGTATTGACTATTGTACAGTATAATATGTCATACTCTCGAGAAACTATTTTATTTATCATTGATCATCCAACTCACCTGCTTCTGGCTCCTCCTCATTCGTCCTTTTTTTATTTTGATCCAATCTTGGTGAAGGTCCAAGATCTTTTGGATTCCTTTGTATTTTTCCCTTGTCGGGATTCGAGCTTTGTTCCAAAATATTTCAAGTTGACCCCACACTACTTGAGCACTTTCCTTCAACTCCTTCTTGAGATTAGTGTGGTGATGAAGGAAGCATGACAATACTTCTCCACGTGATGGTAATTTGCTTCCAAGAAGCTTGTCCTTCACTTTATCTCCTTCAAGGAGATAAAAGCAAGAGCTTCGAACTTGTCATCATATATCCAACCACTAAACACAACCAATGAACACTACACCAATAATCTGTCAAGGAAAAGATGTATTACTGGAACTGGAACATAATATACAAGTAAATCTACTAGGTATTGCAAAAGTGCAAAAATGAAGTAGTGTGCGCTACCCCTAAAAAGTGATTGATTTGGGAAAAAATTGGCCAGAGGTATTTTCTCATTCATCCTCACAAGTTACTACCTGGCAATAACAAAAAATCAAAACTTCAATTTTATGGACCACCCTAAATTATATATATATATACAGTGCCCGCGAAAAGTATCCGATCACTCAAGAAAATACAATATTTTCCCTTGATATTCAGAGACACGTAATTCACTTTCTATTTGTTCTAGCGACATCTGGTAACTTTGAGGTTGCTCGCTGATACGAGAGCTATCCAACGCATTCTCAAATTAGTGTTCTGGTAGCCTTCGTTGCGGGTGGCTGTGTCTCAAATTTGTCAGATTTCACTGTTTGTGTAAATTTCTTGATTTTTTTTTTTTTTTTACAGAAAGTGGTGTAAATAAAATTTATATATAATGTGTGCTAAAAAACAACTTAAGAGTGATTGTCGAGGTGCTATTGTTGCTTTGCATGCATGTGGGAAATCACAGAGACAGATAGCTAAGGAATTAAACATATCCCAAAGTACCGTTAATTTATGGGTTTCACGGGCTAAGAACAATGGTGGCCTAACCACGCCAGTCCCTAAAAAACGATCTGGCAGACCAAGAAAAACAAATTCGCGAACAGACAAACTTATGAAACGTTTAGTATTGAAAAACCCAACAATAACTGCGAAAGAAATAAAATTTAATATGAATAATTTGTTATCTGGTGTTTCTGAACGAACTATCCAGGAGCGGCTCCAAAAAGAACTCGGATTACCATCTCGCCATGCTGCTAAGAAACCGTTCATTAATGAAAAAATGCGTAAAAAACGTGTCGCATTTTGTAAAAAATACATTCATTGGACTGTTGATGACTGGAAGAAGGTTTTATTTAGCGATGAGTCGACATTTTTGACATTCAGAAGTTGTCCAAAAAAGGTTCGCCGGCCTATTGGCTCAAATAGGATGGACCCTAAATACACCCTAAAGACAATGAAACACCCTCCAAGTGTGATGGTTTGGGGTTGTTTCGGTTACTATGGGCGTGGAAACTTATATTTTCTTCCGAAGAACACAACTATGAATGGTGCACGGTATTTAGCAATGCTACAGGATAAACTTCCAATGGCAATGGCAATCCAAAGGACAAAAACATACATGCATGATGGTGCACCATGTCACAGGGCCAAAATAGTGACAAAATGGATTACTGACAATAAATTTGATATTTTGGATTGGCCTGGTAATAGTCCAGATCTCAATCCGATAGAAAATCTGTGGCTAATAATAAAAAATAAGGTTGAATGCCACGACACTGGCTCAGTCGAAAAATTACAAGAGGCCATCAAAAAGGTATGGTGCAAGGAAATATCAGTGGAAGTTTGTCAAAACTTGATTAAATCCATGCCAAAACGTCTAGAACAAGTCATCCAAACCAAAGGACAGATGACAAAATACTAATATAAGGTTAGTATACATTTAAACATTGTTTTTTATGTAAAAAATACAAAT
Organism: Bathynomus jamesi; assembly: GCA_023014485.1. NCBI lineage: Eukaryota > Metazoa > Arthropoda > Malacostraca > Isopoda > Cirolanidae > Bathynomus > Bathynomus jamesi. The sequence continues at coordinate 571,924 of JAJOZX010000920.1, read as the reverse complement.
TTCAAGGGTGATCGGATACTTTTCGCGGGCACTGTATATATATATATTATATATATATATATATATATATAAAATTTAGGAAACTACTATTGTTTAGTAGCCCCATTTTTTAAACAGACTTTTCCAAAAAGATCTTACTTATTTTGATTAAATATTTTATGGTTTTAGTTTTACTAAACTAAACCCAACCTAACCCATGAGATGATCAAGTTTATGGAATCCCACACAGATTTGGGGGTCACTGTGGATACAACAATCAAATTTCACCTGCACATTAACTCTGTTGTTAATAACACAGGTGGTCTTGCAACAAACCTTCTTAGGTCCACTTTAAGTCAGTCAACAAGCTTTATGGTACCCCTTTATCAGACTTGTGAGAGACCCATCATGGCATTTTCTTCATTTTTGTGGAATATAGGCTATAGGGTAGGGTGACAACTTCTTATAGGGATAAAATTTGAAATTCAAAAAAATTTGCCGGCCATTTGTCCAATGCTGCCACCCTATGAGGAAACACCGTAGACAAAATCTCATGGAATTCAGAAAGCATTTAGGGGTGCCTCGAGTCACATGAATGAAACTGTCGCGCGGAAGAAATTTCAAGAATGAACGAGTTTTGACAACGCTTCAAAAACAAAAATGTTTCGAGAATGCAAGTGTATTATATAATTTAATAGAATTGTTTCCTTTATTTCATACTATAGATTATGTAAATCGATTAATTTATTTCATTAAATTAAAATTTTCATAAATAAATCGTTAAATAATATGATGTGTATCAATCTTTGGATGATCAGCTTTTGGTGCTTCAAGTTCATTTTGCATACGACTGCCTGACTGAAAACAACGCTTAGAAGTTCTCTCCCGATTCTTTTAAGATATCTAAGGTAATATTTTTTTATTTTGATACATTGATTATATTATTATTGGAAATTGTTCTAGAAAAGTTTCATTAATTGTTGGCATAGTTTGATGTTTAAATTATATAAATTTGGAACTGAATTTGATTTCCTATGATAATATAATATGAGTATATAAATATATATATAGAACTTGTCGCTGAGAAGGCGTACATGGAATGCATGGGACCATCATCTGGTCCAGATATCCTCCTATTCTCCCGCTTCAAAGAGACGTGGAATACAATTTGCCAGGATAAGTACAAGACCCTGTCAGACCTTCCATCGAGTCTGAATGAGAATCGAGAAGAACTGATCGCTTGCTGGAATATATATCTGACAAAACATCAGCCGAGGGATGATTACCGTGAATTCTTGGAGTTGTCAATTACAATCCTTGGAGGTAATTTACCTAACTTTAGGTTTCGGCGACCTGGAGCACTTCACCGAGCACGTTGGATGGCAAAAGTAATTTATTCATTAAAAATCCTGCTGCTTTCCCATCAGTTCAGACTTACAACTCGTGAAATGTCTGGCTTAAAACGATTTGTATTTTTTGCCCTGGAGTTATATGTCAGCGCGTGGTTCACGGCCAGCAGTCCTTCATCTGCTCCCGCGAATGATTTGAAGCTTCTTCAAGAACTAGCAAAGTACTACGATGAAAAGATCTCAGCATCCTGCCTTAGTGTCCTCAGTCGTCACTTATGGTACCTCAGCGAGTACTTGATTGGTCTCGCACTTTTTGATAAAGGTATCAATGCAACGACGAAAAAGAATATCGCTCAATCAATCCTCGAAAAAGCTGCTGAAGATCCTCCAAAGCGAGCCCCAATACCTGCTGTTTCTTCCATTTCAACAAAGCAGCTCTCGGACTTTGCCTTGAAAGGATCAAAGCTTCTCTTTGAACTTCTAAAAATTAATGATGGTTTCTTGTCCAAGGAACCAGAGACCTGGCCGGACGACGAAGATTTCAAGACTGGTTTGACTATAGTTGAAGGACTAAAAGTCGTCAATGACATGGCAGAGAGGGGAATTGCCTTGATCCAGGCCTTCAATACAAAGATTACGAAGAATGAAGAACAGCGCCAACATCTCTTGCAGGTTGTTGAGGATCATAGGAAGTCTCAGCCTGGTACATTGAAAAAGGGGTATGGCTTGAGGAAAAGCAAGAATTAATGGGTGGTCTACAATTGAATGAAAGACACCCTGGAATATATTTAGTAAATATATTATTTACTTATTACGATTGGAGTACGCCTGCACTTAAACCTTATGAACTAAAACTAACGTTTATTTACATTAATTAAAAAAATATTAATTTTTTTTTACTAGGTAATGAATAATTAATTTTTGTTATAAGGAGAATTATTTACCTCACTTGAGACACCCTTAAATATTATCTGAATGACCTAATATTTACAGTACATTGTTTTCTCATGTAGTAGCAGCATTGAACAAATGGCCAATAAAAAACTCCAACTTTCGATTTTTATTGTCACCCTACAGTATAGGGGTGACACAAGATTGTTAAAGTCTGTACAGCAATGGTGCACTAGAAGCATAGAGGGTATGCAGGTTCTTGACTATGGTACATGCTTATCCAGACTGACTAAATCTATACAGTACTCTGTCAAAGGTAGGTTACTTCCAGGGGCAGATCCAAGGGGTGGTTTTGGGGGGGGGGCCAGATTCCACTCTTTCTATCTGGGAATGGGGATCAAAGGTTTGATCAAAATTAACTGGCAGGCCAGGAATTGAACCCAGGCCAGCTAGGCATATACATCATTGAATTATCATATACAGATACAATGGGGTCATCTGCTGTAAATCTTGTAGAAAATCCATTATTACCAACATGTGGTGTCAAATCAGAAAAACGCGATTTCGCTAGAACAATTCCAGTCAGAGTTAGATGCACTGAAAGACACACTCCTCCCAAAGCCCAGTTACTCGGTAGTAGTTCAACAAGTCAGATCTCCAAGAAGTGCATCGGGCAGTGAGGGAAATGAAATCCCTGCCTCCAACTCCTCCTCCTGAAGGTGGGGTGGAAATGCAGCATGCAGAGGTAGTGGTCAACCCCCCTCCCATTCAGGAAAGGACCCCTGCTCCTGATTTTACAATAAGGAACATGGATGGTCCCATGGCAAGAGATGAGGCATCATTGCCCTCTTCCCTGCTTCCCACTGCAGAGGAGAGGTGTTCAATTACGCCTTGCTCGGTGCGCAGTTCCCCCAACTCCCACCGAAGGAGGGGAATGCACGGGCCATCAGGTTATAAACACCGCTAACAGACCCTCACCAAGCCATAGAGTAAGGGAGAGGCCTCCTATCCCCCAAAGGTTGTGCCACCCATTCCCTGCCTCAGGGAGAATGAGGGAGGAGGATGGGTGGGTAACTGTTAACAGGCACCCTTCCCAAAGGTTTCCTCAACCAGTCTGAGGTCACCACCGATGGGGAATCTCACCCTCTTTGTGTCGTGAATTCAGCTCTCGAACGAGGCAAGCGATATTCAACACATGATGGAAGAAGTCATTGGTGAACACAGTATATTGATAGTTAATAAACTAAACACGAAATCTACGTATTATAACAATTTAAATTAATAATTAAAGGTGTAAATGTGCATTTCAACCCATATAATATGAGTCAATGGCCAGATGGTATTATTGTTAAGGAGTTTATTCACTTTTCCAGGAGATTTGATAACAGGCAAAATAATAATAATAGGTGCCCTAATGGTAATGCCTGAAAGTTGTACTGCGTATAATAATAATCTTACTAATAATAAATTCTCTATCAGTCATGGCGGATAACTTCTTGAAAATAGTTTCATATAATGTAAGGTCAGTGACGAATTTAACTGTAGATGTTCATAAAATCTGCAACAGTGCAGATTTGATACTCCTGCAGCAGCACTGGCTACCTAAGCAAGAGCTAAAATTCCTCTCTACCATCCATGATGACTTTATGTACCATGCATCATCAGCAGTAGACTTGTCAGATGAATTAATGTACGGTAGGCCTCTTGGTGATGCTGCTTTCTTAATAAGGAAAAATTTGTCAAAACATATAAAATTTTTAGCAAGCGATAATGTAAGGTTGTTAGGCATTGAATTACAAGTGAACAATGATTGTATATTAATTGTAAACTGCTATTTACCGTACAACAATGGCAGTAATCTAGATCAGGGGTGGGCAACCTTTTTAAGTGAGCGTGCCAAAATCATCAAATCTTTGATGCAAAATTTTCTCACGTGCCAACCGATATTATTTTACCTACATAATATATTAAACAGAAGTTAATCTTTACCATTTTTTAGCAGAAAACATTAAGTTAAAATATAAAACTCAGCGAAGAATTTGGATATTTATTTATTTTAATTTTTTTTAAGGTGAGCCCGGGGAATCGTGTGCTGGAAAAAAGTCGTTGGCGTGCCACGTTTGGCACACGTGCCAAGGGTTCCCCACCCCTGATCTAGATGAATACATTGATTTGCTGTACAAAATTAAGTCATTATCAGATAACCCCAAATATTCTCACTGTATAATAATGGGGGACTTTAACGCACATGTGAACTCGGAATTCTATGTAGAATTGGGTAACATGTGCAAGTCAGCCAATTTAAGTATAAGTGATGTAGATGTATTAGGGGTAGCCATTGGTAATTTTACATACGTTAGTGATATGAGTGGTATCACTAGGTGGATTGATCATTGTCTCACTAGTAATAATCTAAGGATCGAATTGTTAGAGTTTATATTCTGCATGATTTCCTTCTTTCTGATCATAGACCATTAGAAATATTAATTAACATTACCAATTTATGCGCAACACGACTTAACAAGAACTTAATAGGTAAGAATAATCGCGTCAATTGGTCCAATGTTAAGATGCAGCAGAGAATGAATACAAAGACAGAACAAGTCACCTCTTTAATAATTTAGAAATTTGGCACCTTGCCTGTAATAATCCTTGCTCAAGTGATTCTCACTGTAAACTCATAGATAGGTATTATAGTAAGATAATATCCCTGTTAAGAGAATCAGGAAGCCCCCTGATTAAATGTTACAACTATCATACTAAGATTCCCTGAAGAGGGAATCAAAAGATGCCTATGATTTGTGGTGCTTTCATGGTAGACCCAGATTAGGACCAGTATACATAAATATTTGCAGAAGTTAGGGTCAGTATAAGGTGGCCATAAGGCGATGTAAACAGGAAGAAGAGTCTATTCGAGCATCAAAAGCCTGTGAAGCTTGCATAAATAATAATAACAAATTTTGGAAATTTGTTAAGAATCAAAGATGTGTCAAAAATGTCCTCCCTCCAACAATTGATGGGGTGTTGAGGGAGGATGAAATTGCAAAGCTGTGGAAAAACCACTATTCTAACATTCTTAACAGTGTGAGTAGGGATAATGTTGAGATAGATTGCAGCAAAACGATTGTGGGAGTTACAAGGGAAAATACTTTGATATCATTTTCTGAAGTAAAGAGGTTAATTAAAGAGTTAAAGACTGTTTCTGCATCAGGGATAGATGACATCGAATGAGCACTTAAAATATGCCAATGACTTTATATGCCTACTTTTGCATATTGCTAAGAATTTTACTTTTGGAAAGTTTTGAACTTGATATACTTGCGTTTATATTCACATTGTTATAGTTAAGTAATTGAATATTAGTGGTTTTCAGCAATTTTGAAGTTTTCATAGCATGCCGGCTTAATTTAACTTAAATTTGTGATGGTTATAAACTAATTTTTAACTGCGCGATGGCATCACAGAAAGCATCGTGTGTTAGGTGTAGGGTAAACTGGTGGTATTCAGAATTTAAAGATTATAACAGCCGTCCTATGGCAATTACCAAGCGATCAGTTTGTTTCTTTTGCGAGTTAATGGAGGAAATAGTTGACATAAAATGCAGTGTACATGAGGTAACGGAAAGACTTGCAACGCTTGATGAGGGCAGGGGTAGGGCTACAGTTGACGGAAGCTGAACCAATACTAACGTTGAAGACGTTAGTAATTTGAAGGGTGAGGTGCCTACTGCCTAACCTAGTTTCTAGTTTAGGTAGTTTGTTAGGAAGGTTGGATAGAGTTGAGGAAGGGGTTAAGGTTAGTCTGAGAGTAGTAGATGGGGAGGGATTTAGAGAAGTTAAGGGTGGAGCTAGGCCATGTATGTTAGGTGATAGGAATCCCCCCCCTATCAAGGTTTCGAACCCTTTCGCCTATTTGGAAAGGGATGTGAATGAGGGGGAAACTATTTTAATTAGGGACTCTTTAGTGCGCCACATGGACAAAGAGTTCGTTGAACAGCATCCAACCAAGAGGAGGGGAGTCTGTCTCCCAGGGTCCAGGGTTGACAGAGTTAGAGACGAAGTGGATAGGATTGATGTTGCTTCCCGTCACTCAATGTTGGTGATGATGGAAGGAGACAACAACTCGTATAGGCCCAATACAAGAGTGCCTGACCTTTTGGAGAGATATAGGAGTTTAATTAGGTCCCTGAAGGTGAGGTCAGATAGGTCTTTAGTTCTAGGTATTACCCCTAGGCACAGGTTGGGTCTTAGGATTACGTCAAAAACAATATTTTTTAATAATAAATTAGATGAGATTTGTGCTGAGGAAAATGTACCCTTCGTAAAGCTGTGGTCCAAATTCAGTGATCCAAGCCTTTTTATAAAAGATGGGGTGCATTTTAATGAAATAGGTAATGCTATGCGAGGTAGGTTAATAGACAAAAACATGCAAAAGCTGTATAGGTCAAAGCCTTCTTTAAATGTTGTGGGTCCGGGGAACGCGGGCCCGACGTGAAAAAAGTTTAAAACGCCGGCCTGTGGTAAAAAATAACTTAAACATCTTTTATTGTAACGTGCGTAGCATTAGAAATAAATTAAGGCGATAATTTATTCCGGCAACTACGATATAGTTGCTATCACTGAAACGTGGTTAAATACCGTGACTCGGGACTTGTTGGGGGAACTTGATATACCAGGTTTTAAACTCTTTACTAATGATAGGTTACATAAGATTGGTGGCGGCGTTTTGCTGTACATTCATAATTAATGCGATATGCGTTGAAGTTAGGGCACGTAGTATTACTTTTAATTTTGTTGTTGTTTATAGACCTCCCATTCAACCCTTCGACACCAATACTAGATTTTACTCACTTCTTGGTAACTTTATTGACAATCAGAATAGTATAATTGTTCGAAAATTTAACTGCCCTAATGTTAATTACGAGACTTTTACTGGTAATGAGGAGGGTTTGAGATTGATTGAGTTCATGGAGGATAATTTTTTATGACAGTTACCGAACCAACACACAGTGACAATATTTTACATTTGGTGATGACAAACGGCAAAAATATAGTCGATAGTTTAGAAGTTGGAGAGAGTTTAGGATGTAGTGATCATCAAATTCTTAGGTTTAAGTTATTGATAGAAAACATTAAGGATAGTAACGTAATAGAAGTCCCTGATTTTTGTAGGGCTAATTTTGATAGTTTTGCGGATAGGATGAGAGTAGTAGACTGGGATAACTTATTTATGGGTAATGACACAAATCTGCATTGGAGGCATTTAAAGAAAGTTTTATGAATATTGAAAGGGAGTTTATTCCTCGTAGGCCCAAGTGGTGGACTAGGGAAATAGGCGAGTTCATAAACGAGCGTAACAGAGCGTATAGGGTAATTCTATGAGAAATAGACAAATGAAGTACACGGTCACCTCTTCAAAATTCATGAAACTTGGTGTGGGGGTTGGTTTAGGTCCAAATTACAAATTTCTGAATTTTTTTGAAAATTGGTCAAGTTGGTCAAATTTTATGGCTTGACCAAATTTTGGTCAAATGAAAAAACCAATAATTTTCAAACGTAAATATCTCAGCTCCTAATTGTGGTAGTGTAGTAAGTCTTAAATGATAAAATATGTAAAATTAACTGTAGTTTCTAAACATGTATCATTTTTTTAGGGTAACAAAAATAAAATTATGATTTTTTGGAAAAGGTTTTTTTTTTTTTTTTTGCGATTTGGCAGCGAAGATATCATTTTTCGAAAAAAGTACCAAGAATAAAAAATGTTTATTTGTTGTATGAACACCATAATAAGTAATAAAAAGTCATCTTATCGACGATTATTATGAAAAAAAAATTACTAAAAAAAAAAAATCCTCCAAATTTTAATTTTTTGCTTTCTTTCCAGATTTTCAGTATATACATAATTTTCTAGTATACGTAAATTTACCTAACCCTTAAAATGCCTCAAAAAACAATTTTGTTGCAATCCTATGAAAAAACACTCGAGAAGAATTTTCTGTAACATCAAAAAAGTAAACTCTGCCATGGCAGCTGCAAGCTATGGAATTTTGGAAGAAAATCAATTACTATGCAGCAATTGCTATGTCACAATTAAAAAGAAGTCAATTGTATTAGAACATGTTCAACGTTCATCCAGAGAGCCGGAACCTGCGCCAGACATACTTAACGAATCTATGGAGCGAAGCAGTAGCGATTCCACGAATCCACAACCACTGGAAGAATTTGTCGTTCAAGACAGGCAATTCAATAAAGATTTGCTCAGCGACAATATTTTACCTTTATTTGATGAAAGCCCTATTAAAACAGTTAATAAAACAATAGAGACTCTGTTCAGGACATTTGTTTCTTAATGCCAAATTCGTAGTTTTCTGTTTTTAAATATTAGCATCAGCACTTGAATACATATATACAAAATATTTGATTATTTCACGCAACCTAAATTTATGAATTTGTTTTACAGCTGGATTGAAGCTGGGACAAAAACAGATAAAGGCTTCTACGAAGTTGTAGATGTAGAGCTTTCTTTGCAAAAACGTCTGAGTGAACCTATTACTTCTATCAAAGGTACTCAACAATTACATCGCTTTGTCCCAATTTCCAAGAATTTGTTGAAGGTTTATCCACTCTCTCAGAGTGCACAGTCAGTCGAAATAAGAGAGCTCATTAGAGTTTCTGCTTTGGTTCAAGAACATAATACTGGGTCATTCCAGCTCAATTGGTACAGGGGTGGTCGGGTGACCATCTCCGATTTTCTTCAAATTTTCAGGGTTGATTCATACACCATTCAATAGCTTAAATCTAAAATTTTAGCTTCCTCAGTCAAAAACTTTTAATTTTATGGTCGCTTAAATGGCCCCCACCTTCGACAAAAAATGCCCATGTTGAGCTTGATTGGCCAACGCCTTCATTTTGAGAGGCCTTGAAAAGTGTCTTCTAATAGGAGTAGAAGCTTCAAATTTGTCATGCCAATACAACTTCTGGTGGGCTTTTCAATTTTGCAAGCAAAAAGGCTGTGGAACAAATAGTTTCTAAGTTACAAGGGCTTAAATATGGCTCCATTTTGAAGCTTGCATCAATTCCTCCCACTTTTATGACTACCATTTTCAAAAGTTTTAGTTCTACATCAATCACAGCTGTTTTAATACTCCTAATAGTCTCTATGGGTTATAAATTTATGAGTGAAATAAAAAAATAACCAAAAAAGGATTTATTTCTATTTTTAAAAATTTCCAAAAGTTGATATTTTCACAAAATTTGCAAAATTAACATCAACTTTGGGGCTTAATATAAAGGTGTCCAAAATTAGTCAGGGAGTTGATACTTCTAGTAAAGAAAGATACACATGTGTAAAAAAACATATATTAAGGAATAGATCTCAACTCAAATCCTTCATATAGTTTTGGTGATTCAAAGAAAAGTGCTTTTTGTGAAAAATCTCAAATTTTTGCAAAACTGAGTTTTAAATTAAGTAATAAAATTTTTTTCAGGCGACGAAGATTTATTACAGACTTGTTGGTCCAAAAAAAGACAATTTTCAATTCATATAAAAAATACATGTAGATAAACCAAAGGAGAAAAAATCTTTTAAAATATATGTACAAAACGAGTTTATGCTGACACAGGAGATAACAGAAAATACCAGAAAAAATAACTGCCTGGATCTGGTATTCACGAATAACACGAACTTGATTGCTGATATAAAAATAACCCCAACCATTATCTCAGACCACAACTTAATCGAGATATCAACAAATATGGCAGCAGCATTAGAAGACAATACACATATTGTGGAAAGAAGTAAATTCGGGGCCTTTAACTTAAAGTCGAAGACTATAAATTGGGAAGCAATCAGATCGCACATGGCCCAAATAGAATGGAGAACAATTTTCGAGAATAAAACAACTGAAGAAATGCTAACAACTTTGGAGGAAAAAACGCTGAGAATTTTAGAAAAATATGCTCCGAAATCACAGCCAAAAGGGAAGAGGAGCTGGCTAGAAAGGCAAAAGAGAAGACTATTCCGCAAAAGAAAGAGAGTAGAGGCGAAGTTAGGAAACTGCGGAGATAATGGCAGGAAAATAATAAAAGAAAAACTGGAGGGTATCGATAGGGAAATACAAGCCCTGATTAAGGACCATACAGAGAGGGAAGAGGAAAAGGTGGTAGAAGCAATAAAGGAAAATCCAAAATACTTCTATAGCTATGCAAAAAGGAAAACAAAAACACGTGCCGCTATTGGGCCCTTAAGGACGGGAAATAATGAACTAACCGACAATCCAAAAGAAATATCTGATACATTGAGAGCTCAATATGAATCAGTTTTCACTACCCCAAAAAGTGACAAAGCGATACCTGACATAAATGCATTCTTTGAAGAGGAATTGCAAGGAGAGTATATAACAGACTGAGTTTACACCAGAAGATGTAGCGAGAGCTATAGAACAAATAAAACTACATTCAGCTGCAGGTCCGGACAATTGGAACGCATTATTGATTAAAAACTGTAAAAATGAAATAGCTACACCTTTATACTGGATATGGAGAAGATCCCTGGACACTGGGGAAATACTGAGCATCTTGAAAAGAGCAAACATTGTCCCTATATATAAAGGAGGGGACAGATCTCAAGCAAAGAACTATAGACCAGTGTCATTGACATCCCACCTCACCAAAGTATTTGAAAGAATAGTTAGAGAGAAAATTTATGATTTCCTGGAGACATGGGAAAGATTCAACGAAAATCAGCATGGATTCCGATCAGGTAGATCATGCCTATCACAACTAATAGAGCACTACAACAATATCCTAGATGCATTGGAAGGCAATGACAACTACGATGTTATATACACAGATTTTTCTAAAACTTTCGATAAATGTGACCATGATATAATAGGACATAAAATTAAAGACATGGGAATAACAGGCAAAGTGGGAAAATGGATCTACAACTTCCTTAGTGATCGTCTGCAGGTCGTCAAAATTCAAGGTATATCATCATCAGAATCGGAAGTACGCAGCTCAGTACCACAAGGGACAGTACTGGCCCCACTCCTGTTCCTGTTCATTATCATGCTAACAGACATAGACAGCGGAGTAAACAGCAATAGTATAGTAACATCCTTTGCAGATGATACAAAGATCAGCAGAAAAATCAGCGATGTACATGACGTGGAGGCCTTGCAGAGGGACACAAACAAAATATACAAATGGTCAGAAGACAACAACATGTCATTCAACGCCGAGAAATTTCAACTCTTGAGATATGGTAGAAAAGAAGAACTTAGACTGCATATTATGCTCCAGATAGACAGGAAATTCAAAGCAGCATGAAAGCGATTGATCTCGGGATAATAATGACAGATGATGCGAAATTTGAAACACAAAATCAGATAGCGATAAATAAAGCAAAAAGAGTCGCCGGACAGGTTCTAAGAATGTTCAAGAGAAGGGACAGGACAGTAATGATTCCCCTGCTAAAAACACGGATTATACCAAAACTTGAATACTGCTCAGTTTTGACGTCCCCATATAAAAAGGAAGAAACTAATAAACTAGAAGAAACGCAAAGGCATTTCACAGCCAAGATTGATGGCTGCAAAGAACTCAACTACTGGGAAAGACTACGTAAACTAAATCTGTACTCACTGGAAAGAAGAAGAAGAGAGGTACATCATAATCTACATATGGAAAATGATCGAAAAACTGGTACCAAACCTAAAACTAAACCCAATTACCATTCAAACAACACTGGAAAATAGGAAAGGCAGAATGTGTAGTGTTCCCAAATTAAAAGCACGACAAGGGACCTCCTCAACCCTGAAGGAAAATAGCTTGGTTGTCAGGGGGCCAAGACTTTTCAACCAGCTTCCTAAGGACCTCAGAAACGTAACGGGAGTTAAAGTTGAAGTCTTCAAGAAAAGACTGGATGCCTGGCTCAGGACAGTACCAGATGAGCCGGGCGTGCCTGGCTATGTATGGTGGAGAGCGCAAGAAAGTAACTCGCTCCTCCACCAGGCCAGACCTAGAGGCGGGGCCACCAGCTTGACCTCCGTGTGAAGAGAGACCAACACACGAAACAACATAAGGTTCATAAGGTAAGGTACAATGTACATACATAACCTCTCTTATATTTAGGGACAGAATATATTGACAATAATAATGTTTAATTTATAAAGCGCTTATCAGAGTATAAAATACTCTTCCTAATACTACACGTACGTCATACACAAGTCTTTGAGAATGAATTAAGAGACAGTATTCTTATCCAGTGAATCCAAATTTTAGACACTAATAATATAATAATAAGAAAAAAGAATTTGAAAAGATTTTTATAACTATTAAGTAGATACACAAATCTTAGATAAAAATTTTAGAAATATTATATAGACAATCTTAAATAGTATACATTCGATAGAATTTATTTTATCTTCTTTGAAAAGTTATTTAGTTCTTGAAGCGGAAAAATGTATTGTATTCTTGTTCCTCCTCATAAACTTGCTTCAATACTCCCAAATATATTTTCTGTTGGAACGTGACAAACATCATCTTGTGCAGGAAACATGTATGAGGGACATACACCCGAAGGATGGAGAAATTTTATCAGAAAATCATCATATTCACAATCAAAGGACTGGACTAATCCGAGCCATAGTTTATTTTCATACATACAACCCACAAAAGAGCCTGTTTCAATTTTGTGTTAATTTTACATATTTTATCATTTAAGACTTATTACACTACCACAATTAGCAGCTGAGATGTTTACGTTTGAAAATTGTTGGTTTTTTCATTTGGCCAAAATTTGGTCAAGCCATAAAATTTGACCAACTTGACCAATTTTCAAAAAAATTCAGATTTTTGTAATTTGGACCAAAACCAACCCTCACACCAAGTTTCATGAATTTTGGAGATGGTGGTGTGTACATTTGGCACTTTCATTTGTCTATTTGTCCTGGAATTACCCTATAGACTTAATAAGCGCAATGGCACAGTAGCTAACTTTAATAGATATATCGAGCTTAGGCGTCAGGTTAAAAGATCAGTTAGGAATGCTAAGCATAATTTAGAGATGCTTATAGCTGCGGATAGTAAAAACAATCCAAAAAAATTTTTGAATACATCAATAATCGTAAGCCGATAAAAGATAACATAGGCCCTCTAGTGGATGTTAATGGTGCTTTGGCTTCCGATGCTCAGGCGATCGTGGGTATTTTCAATAACTTTTTTGTGACAGTTTTTACTGTAGAAGACGTAAATAATGTCCCCGACATGGACGATATCGTTCCATTTGGTAGCGAGACTATTTTGGATGAAATAACTGTTTACAAGGGTGAGATTGCGCATTATATCGATAGGCTAAAAGTTAGCAAAGCTCCAGGCCCTGACGCTTTTTATCCCAGACATTTGAAAGATTTGAAAAGACGTTATCGTAGGCCCCTTAAAGATTTTTAATCAGTCTCGAAACGGGGATTATTCCTGAAGACTTCAAATTAGCTAACGTCACTCCAATTTTTAAAAAAGGCGACTGCACAGTACCTAGTAATTATAGGCCCATTAGCTTAACATCAATTGTCGGTAAACTTTTGGAATCCATAGTTAGGAATCGTATCATCGATCACTTAGAAAGTAGAGATTTGATTAATAGTAGTCAGCATGGGTTTTGATGCCATAGATCTTGTTTAACTAATTTGTTAGAATTTTACAATGAAATAGTACGCGAATATGATAGCCATAGAGCGGCTGATGTTATTTATTTAGATTTTAAAAAGGCATTCGATACAGTTCCGCATAGAAGATTAATTGCAAAGGTTAAAGCGCACAGTATACACAGTCAGGTAGCTAACTGGTTAGAGGAATGGCTTCGTGCTAGGAGACAGAGGGTCATTGTTAATGGTAGTGAATCAGGGTGGTTGGATGTAGGTAGCGATGTCCCACAGGGTTCAGTGTTAGGCCCACTGCTATTCATAATTTACATTAATGACATAGATGTAGGATTGACTAGTAACATGTCAAAATTCATGGATGATACTAAAATAGGCAGTAACATTGTTAACGAGGATGATAGAAATAGGCTACAAGACGATGTAAATAGGATTATAGAGTGGATGGATAAGTGGCAGATGCAATTTAATGTACACAAATGTAAAGTTTTGCATATAGGTTCTCGTAACAATAATTACACGTACACGATGGATGATAGAGAGTTAGCGAGCATTGATGAGGAAGTAGATTTAGGCGTACGCGTATCTAAGGATTTAAATGTTAGGAATCAGTGCCTGGAGTCTTGCGCAAAAGCATTTAGGCTTCATAGCACGTAATTTTGAATTTAAATCAAAAGATATTATATTGCCCCTTTACAAGTCCCTAGTCAGGCCTCATTTAGAATATGCCATTCCGTTTTGGTGCCCATATTTGCGTGAGGATATTGATAAGTTAGAAAGGGTTCAGTGTCGTGCCACGAAACTAATTCCATCATTGCACAACAAGCCTTATAAAGATATGATAAAAGAGTTAGACTTGCATTCACTCGAAACTAGGAGATTAAGGGGGGAGCTTATTGAAGTTTTCAAAATCGTTAATAACATTGATAACATAAATTTTGACAAACTGTTCACTTTCGATAATAGCAATACTCTTAACTGGCATGACGTGAAAATAATGCTGTGAAACTCAATTAGTGAGAAAATTAGTGAGAAAATTAGTGAGAAAATTAGTGAGAAAATTAGTGAGAAAATTAGTGAGAAAATTAGTGAGAAAATTAGTGAGAAAAAAATAGAGATGTTTTGTCTAAAATTATAAATTGTATAAAATTCTGTGGAAAGTTTGAGTTGCCACTCAGAGGACATGATGAAATGGAAAGCTCAAAAAATCCAGGAGTTTTTGGTTACTTGATTCTGCCAGCGAACTAGACTCCAGTCTTTATGCTCATTTCAATACAACAACAGTTTTCAAGGGAATGTCTAAAACAATACAAAATGAACTTTTGGAATCTATTCTAAATATGTCAGGAAAGAATAAAAAAGAAGTGATGCAGAATATTTAGCAGTAATGTGTGATGAAACAACAGATGTTTATGATAAAACACGGATAGTAATAGTTCTAAGGTATGAACTACAAGAGAGGCCTGTTGAAAGATTATGGGGATTTTTTAATCCACTTAGTCTAAGAGCAGAAACTATAGCCAGGCTTCTGCAAAATGAGTTCAATAATTTAATTCCACATTGCTCAGAAAAATGTATTGCATAAGCTTATGATGGTGCAGCTGCTCTAAGTGCAGCCAAAACAGGTGTTCAGGCAAGAATTAAAGAAACTTTCAAAAATGCTCACTTTGTTCATTGTTATGCACACCAGCTTAATTATACTGGATGTGCAGCTGCAGGCATTAAAAGAACATTGAATGATCCTGAATTTGGATCAACTTTTTCTCTAAAATAATGCCTCATATTGATATTCTTTTTTCCCAGTTTCAGTCTAGATACATAGATGCTACTCTGGCTAAGGCCTCTTTAGAAGCTTTTAATTCTGTCATTCAGAAAATACGAGAGTAGTATGATGAAATCACAGAAATAGGCCCACAATATAAAAAAAGAAAATGTCTCGGAGGTGGTATAACAGCTGCAAAAGAAGTTTGTGATGTGATTTTATCTCTTTGTATGGAATGATTCAGTTTTATTAATCATTTGGAAGCAAGCAAGCTACTTTTTATAAAAAGTTTTTCATCGCATGCGAAAAGTTTCCCTAGTTATGAGCTCAATAAAGCTATTCAAGTTTATCCAATGCTTGAAAAAGATAAACTTAAGACTGAACTTAGTGTACTCTATACTAGAGAGGATTTATGCAACAGAGAGAATCTGATAGATTTGTTCAAAGTGATATGTGATAACCATTTACAATCGACATTTTCTGATATTGTAAAGCTTATTAAGATTCTCATAATGACACTGATGACAACAGCAGAAGCAGAAAGACGTTTTTCAACCTTGAAAAGAATTAAAACTATCTTGCATAATACTAGGATGAATGAAAGATTGACGGCCTTGGCAATGATCTCAACTGAAAACCAGATGATCACAGAAATTAAAGATTTCAATATCAAAGTTATAAATTACTTCGCTACTTCAGAGCTGCCATATGGAATTCATATTTAAGTAGTGAGCTGACACCGGCATTAGGTTGCATATTTTTGAAGATGGTAAGTGATAATGTTAATTTTTTAAATAAATTATTGTTATTATTAATAATTTATCACTGGCAATTTTACATATCATGCAGTCCCTCTAGTCTGAACTATCACAAGCTGCCACTGCATACAAGAAATGATGATCTTAGCCAAGTCATTCATATATTGAAGTCAAATAAAGCTGCTGGACCTGATGATATATTTGCTAAGATTCTCAGAGAAGAGAAAGAAAGCTTATCTGAGGCACTAACTATTTTGTTTGCTAGGTCAATTAATTATGCAGAAGTACCAGATTAATGGAAAAAAACAAATGTAGTACCCATTTACAAAAAGGGGAGTAAGGAGGAGGTAGGAAATTATAGGCCTGTTAGTAGTTTGACATCATTGGTACGAAAGATACTAGAAAGAATTATAAAGAATAATATTCAAGATCATTTGGAGAATTTTAATCTTATTTCAAGTTCACAACATGGATTTAGATCAGGAAGGTCTTGTTTGTCTAATCTCTTAGATATTTTAGAATTTGTAAATGATCAGGTACTAGATAATGGAAATGATGTAGATGTTATTTATTTGGATTTTAGTGAAGCATTTGACAAGGTTTCACATAGGAGACTTCTATATAAATTAAGAGCTTATAGTATATATTGGGGTTACTTTTAAATAGTGATGGGACGATACCAAAATTTTTAACGATTCCGATTCTGATACCACTAAAAAGTCTCGATTCCAATTCCGATTCTCAATATTTTTAAATATAATTCTATACTTGTTTTTCTGGAAATTGTTATATTTTACTCTGGTAAGATTAACTATTTACATTATGAGTATGGTAATATAAATTATAAATTATAATAGATTGGTTTAAAAATAAAAATCAACTGTAAGTTGTAACAATTCATTTTAATCTTCTTGATTACACATCATGGATATACATGTTTTAATGTATAGCTACAATATAATAAAAATAAAATTTGTTATCCTCTTTCATTTAAATTTTAAAGTTTACATTGCAAAACTGGTTCAATTAAAAGTTAAAAAAAATCCTTTTACTCAAAAAGCAATCCTTACTCCTTACTTAAATAATCGTTGTAAGAATCGGAAATCATGGTACAATTCTCTCGATTCCGATTCCAATTCCTGAAAAATACTTGATTCTTCCGATTCTCGATTCTGATTCCGATTAATCGTCCCATCACTACTTTTAAATTGAGTAGAAAAATGGTTAAAAAACAGAGAACAGAGGGTAATTCAGTGAATTTGTAGTTTCAACCAACCACAGAATTTTTTGATGAAAAATATGTCATTCGAGAGCTCTTCAAATTCTGAACAACTTTTTTATTTACCATTTTGCTTGCAAATGAATGACAGTTGAATAATTTAACAGAACCATTTTAGCCAATCAGCCTCGTCCTAGATCGTTGAATAAATGAACAGAACTGTTTTAGCCAATCAGCTTCGTCCTAGATTGTGCCACACACACAGCACTTTCATTTGAAATCAGTTCAAAAATAGTGAGTCTGTGCGGTGGATCTATCTACAGTCATTCCTCAGTATTCGCTAGGGTTAGGTTCTTAAAAATCGTTGCGAGTGTTGATCTCGCAGATGTTGAACATATAAACTTATGGAAAAATAGGGTTAAGTTTCCAGCTCCCATGAAAATCCCTTTTTGCCCCCCTAATTTAGCCATAAATGCTGAAAAAACCAATTATGTTAATAATTATATAGATTAATACTAAATAGAATTAAAAGAAAACAAAAAAAAACATTGTACCACCTTTCTCTTAGGGGTACTTTCAATACCACTAACACTGCGCTTGGAACCCATAGTTAATAAAAAAAGGCAAAATACCATCAAAATCACGAAAGTAAACACAAAGTTCAGCACAGATAATGCGTCACTAACGAAGGCAACTCAGTGACTGACTCACTCTCAGCTCTCACTCGCACGTGGGGAGAAGCAGCTGCGCGAGGATGGACCCACATTTAGTACACTTTTGCGCTTCGGCCAGATGGTGGCCAATTTGAATCGCTAATAGGCGGTCTTTCCCTTGCAGATACTAATTTAATGGTTACTATTATTCTCTCATGAATAGGCAGTCTCGCATATGTCAGTCACGCGAATACAGAGGAATGACTGTACTTGTGAGTTGCACCAGGTCAATTGAATGCCAGGTTAGGTCAATTGAATGCCAGGTTAGGTCAATTGAATGCCAGGTTAGGTCAATTGAATGCCAGGTTAGGTCAATTGAATGCCAGGTTAGGTCAATTGAATGCCAGGTTAGGTCAATTGAATGCCAGGTTAGGTCAATTGAATGCCAGGTTAGGTCAATTGAATGCCAGGTTAGGTCAATTGAATGCCAGGTTAGGTCAATTGAATGCCAGGTTAGGTCAATTGAATGCCAGGTTAGGTCAATTGAATGCCAGGTTAGGTCAATTGAATGCCAGGTTAGGTCAATTGAATGCCAGGTTAGGTCAACTGTATGCCAGGTTAGGTCAACTGTATGCCAGGTTAGGTCAACTGTATGCCAGGTTAGGTCAACTGTATGCCAGGTTAGGTCAACTGTATGCCAGGTTAGGTCAACTGTATGCCCTTGATGATTGGTTCAGTTGTCATAATATTTTCCTTAGTTTTAACGAAAATATCAGGTAAACTTTAAATAGCTGTAACTTTTTTAATATTCATTTGTGACAAATTTGCCATAGAAGAAAAGTGTCTTAGAATTGTCAGAACTACCTATTGTAAAGACAAAATTCTTAAAATTCTGTGGTTGGTCGAAACTACAAATTGACCGGTAATTCTAAATGGTCATGAATCCAGGTGACAGAAAGTGAAAAGTGGGGTACCACAGGGATCAGTTTTAGGTCCATTACTCTTTATTTTATATCTAAATGATTTAGAGAAAGGAGTAGGTTGTAAAATTTCTAAATTTGCAGATACAAAAGTAGTTGCTCGTTACAAATATAGAAAATTCTTATAAATTGCAAAAGGATTTTGATAGATTAGTTGGTTGGGCTAGTAAATGGCAGATGGAATTCAATGTTCAAAAATGCAAAGTCATGCATTTTGGTAAAAATAATGAAAACTTTCGTTACAAGATGCAAGGGAACTGGTTGGATGATATTAGAAAGGAAAGGGATCTTGGCATTATAGTTTGTGATGATCTAAAATTTTCTAAGCAGTGCTTAGAGGCCAGGAATAAAGCAAATAAAAGCAAATAAAATGTTAGGTATTATTAAGAGGAATGTTAGTTACAAGAGTAAGGAAGCATCTGTAAATTATATAATTCTTAGGTTAGGCCTCACTTAGAACACTGCATTCAAGCCTGGTCCCCTCACCTTAGACATGATATTGATATGCTTGAAGGTGTGCAATGTAGGGCAACCAAGCTTATCCCTAACCTAAGAAGATTGGAATACAGAGATAGATCAAAGAAATTAGGTATGTTTAGTTTTGAGAGATGTTGTATGAGGGGAGATATGATACAGATGTTCAAAATGTTTTCAGGTTTGGACAATTTAGATATACATAACTTTTTCTCACTAGATACTGATGGGATAACTCATGGGCATAATAAGAAAATTAGAAAACAGACTTGTAGACTTGATCTATGGAAATTCTTCTTCAGTCATATAGTAGTAGATTTTTGGAATGACTTGCCAAATGATGTGGTAAACAGTAGCTCATTAGTTAATTTTAAGGAAAATTTAAGACACTTTCATGAGTGAAAGAGATAGTTTGTAGGGATCTTTTCTGTTTCATGTACTATTTCTGATTTTGTTGAAAATAAGTTATTTAATGTAGATCTTTACACTGATTTCAAAAATGTAAGTCTTTTGTTGGAGAAATGAGTGGTTCAAAAGTTATGTTTGTTATTGTAATTTTGTATTAGGTCAAAAACTATAACAATACAACTGAAAACTAATACTGTACAAGAGTTATTGTGTTCTTTAGTAATATATTGGCTTATGTCACTAAGTATTTGTGTGAATAGATTTCAACCATTATTTTTCTGTCCAGTTAAGTTAATTGAATGCCTAGTTAGGTCAACTGAATGCCTAGTTAGGTCAACTGAATGCCTAGTTAGGTCAACTGAATGCCCGGTTAGGTCAACTGAATGCCCGGTTAGGTCAACTGAATGCCCGGTTAGGTCAACTGAATGCCCGGTTAGGTCAACTGAATGCCCGGTTAGGTCAACTGAATGCCCGGTTAGGTCAACTGAATGCCCGGTTAGGTCAACTGAATGCCCGGTTAGGTCAACTGAATGCCCGGTTAGGTCAACTGAATGCCCAGTTAGGTCAACTGAATGCCCGGTTAGGTCAACTGAATGCCCGGTTAGGTCAACTGAATGCCCGGTTAGGTCAACTGAATGCCGGTTAGGTCAACTGAATGCCCGGTTAGGTCAACTGAATGCCCAGTTAGGTCAACTGAATGCCGTTAGGTTATCATAATATTTTTATTAGTTTTAACAAAAATATCACAACTTAACCTAACCAATCATCAAGGGCATACAGTTGACCTACCCAGGTATTCAATTAACCTAACTGGACATTTAGTTGACCTAACCTAACTTTTGAACTGCTCATTTCTCAAAAAAAAAAAAACTCATTTTTTAAATCAGCATAAAAATCTACATTAAATATCTTATTTTCAACAAAATTGGAAACAGTACATGAAATGGGAAAGATCTGTTTGTAGATTATATTAGTGTATACTCTTGCTTCAGTTATATATGCTACTATGGCGGAAGGAAATATAGTTATATATTAATTAGCTAAAATTGAGTTTGACATCTTGGAAGATTTTATTATTAAAAAATATAGCTCACTACTTAGATTACCTCGATAGGCCTGAGTGGCTTCATGTTTTTCAAGTGAAATGTAATGTAATGTGGCTACAACATAATCAGTCCTTCCTTGAGAGTAGAAGGCAATTCTTCAGTATTGCACACACATTTCTACATTACTGTACAGTCTTTACAGCCACACCTACACTTTTCCTCTTAAGTATATATATTGTAATGTATATGGATGTAAATTGTGACTTGGTCCGCAATTGATATGGACCGTGACTTATTTTTGGTTGGCATGGTACTGGTATTAATGGGTACCATAATGAAATTGACTGGATTCTTTGGATCTGATATATTTGCATGTCAGTTATAAATAGATATAGTGTGTAGCATATTTGTGAATAGTAGCCTATTATGACTTTGATCCTCTGGATCCAGAGATTCTATCTTTAGTTTTAAATTGATACTTAATTAGTTTTGTAAAAATTGGTTATTGCTAATGTACAGGCAGTTTTTACATAGTGGAGCCACCTCGATAGGCCAAAGTGGCCCCTAGTGTGCCCACTATAAAAATTTCTTACGTTCTTATGTCAGAAAGTAACATGGATGCATTCAAGAGAGCATTGCATAATGCTCTTGGCCCCATGCTCTTTCAGTATATTGAGGTGATCAGACATGTATGTATGTGCATATCTTGTTACTATCTGAGAGTTTAATATGCGTCAGTATGTATGCTGATACATTAGTTTTGACTGTCACAAGTGCTACTTTGATGAATGAGTACACACACTACTTAAAGGTAGACATTCCAGTCTGGACAACTGGACACTACTATGATTAGTTTGATATTTGTGAGGACTGGCGTACCTGTAGATGTAAGCTTTTCTTTATTTACAAATTAATGTATGTCACTGTTATGCATGACTCACTGAGACTTAAAGAAAAGCCAACTAGGCGAGTTAACAAGAACTTTTGCCCTTGTTACTCACCATGTTGGGGCCCATGCCAATCCTGCCATTAGTGATGCACCAGCATGACAGAGTGAGGACCCACACACAGATACTCCAGTCAGACAACCAGAAGTTGATAAAGAAGTTAGCTATGGACTGGATTTGTGTATCTACTATCAAAGTCTGCAGTTACATAAAAGGAACTGGGAAGATGCAATGAGCACAGGTTGGTGACTAATCAACATAGGAATACAATTCAGCTGCCAAGGCATCAGGTAAAGCAGCCTTAAAAGCATTCAAACTGGGAGCATCCACCAGCTCACCCAGCACCATATTCCATTATCTCAAGTTCACAACACAAAGAGAGAAGAAACGGTGATGCGCTTCAGTATAAGAATGCTATATCTGACTTTTAAATTCGTGACCTCTATCCATTCTAGGGGCCATCTCAAAAATGTCTTCAGTAGCCCCATTTTTATGTTAGGTTACGTTTAGTCTAGTAAAAGTAGAACTGCATAAAATATTTAATCAAAATAAATAAAATCTTTTTGCAAAAGTCTATTTAAAAAAATAGAGCCACTAAATGGAAGGGCAATATCCTATTTTGGGCCCTTTTTGGCATCCCAAATTATTCAACCAACCAAAAATAAACCACTCCAACACTTTCAAATTACTTGTTTATGTTAATTGACTACCTGGTTAGGTCAACTGTATGCCCTTGATGATTGGTTAGGTTGTCTTGATATTTTTGTTAGTCTAAACAAAAATATAATGATTTAACCTAACCAATCATCTACAGATCTACAGAAGCTAAGGCTAACAAAGACCCTAAGATCCACTCTAAGGTTAGCCCAAGAGAAAGGAAAGAGTAGCGGGTTAAGAGAAGAGAAGAGAATAAGGGGTTAAGTAAGAGCAACACCTATCACTCATGGGTTAACATTCATTCAGAAAAAGAGGAAAAGTGTCTCACCATCATCATCCGCCGGCCACTGCCGACAAGTCAGAAAAATAGTCGGAGAGAATAGGAGAGGGGTGAAAGATGAAGAGAAGTAAAATAAGAACGCTTAC
Source organism: Bathynomus jamesi (assembly GCA_023014485.1). Taxonomy (NCBI): domain Eukaryota; kingdom Metazoa; phylum Arthropoda; class Malacostraca; order Isopoda; family Cirolanidae; genus Bathynomus; species Bathynomus jamesi. The sequence goes on along the minus strand of JAJOZX010000920.1, from coordinate 548,716 downwards.
AAACCATGCAAATAGAGTCTTAACTCACTGTCATACCATGCAAACTACATACATGCAAGAAGAGTTAGAGACATGTAAAAAAAAAAAAAAAAAAAAAAAAAAGTTAAACAAAAAGTGGGTTAGTTTACGCTATGAGCTACATCTACATTCGTGTTAGTCTAATTTTTTTTTTTTTTTTTCTTTTTAATAATTTTATTGCTGGCATCACACGCTGGCATGTCACAAGCTGGCATTCATCGTCAACAGACTCATCCTCGAGCACCACCACCAGAGCTTCCGTTGCTAACTTTGTTGTTTTTTAAATTAAACAACGCTAATACCTTTAAAATGTCTGTCAAGACGGTTCTTAAACATATTAACGCTGGTAGAATGAACGACTGACGCGGGAAGAAAGATTATTCCATTTATCAATTACTTTAAACGTAAAGAAGTTTTTAGCGATATTAGTAATAAAACGCCTGCCACGCAACTTAAATCCGTTATTGCGAGTATTACTATTATCAAAAGTAAACAATTTGTCAAAATTTACGTTATCGATGTTATTAACGATTTTGAAAACTTCAATAAGCTCCCCCCTTAATCTCCTAGTTTCGAGTGAATACAGGTCTAGCTCTTTAATCCTATCTTCATAAGGCTTATTGCGCAATGACGGAATAAGTTTCGTGGCACGACGCTGAACCCTTTCTAACCTATCAATATCCTCACGCAAGTACGGGCACCAAAACTGAACGGCATATTCTAAATGAGGCCTGACTAGGGACTTGTAAAGGGGCAATATAATATCCTTCGATTTAAATTCGAAATTACGCGCTATGAAGCCTAACATCCTATTAGCTTTTGCGCAAGACTCCAGGCACTGGTTCCTAACCTTTAAATCTTTAGTTACGCGTATGCCTAAATCTACTTCCTCGTCAACGCTCGCTAACTCCTTATCATCCATCGTGTACGCGTAATTATTGTTGCGAGAACCTATATGCAAAACTTTACATTTATCTACGTTAAATTGCATCTGCCACTTATCCGTCCACTCCGTAATCCTATCTACATCGTCTTGGATCCTATTTCTATCGTCCTCATTAACAACCTTACCCCCTATTTTAGTATCATCCGCGAACTTTGACACGTTACTAGTCAATCCTACATCTATGTCGTTAATGTAAATTACGAATAACAATGGGCCTAACACTGAACCCTGTGGGACACCGCTACCTACATCTAACCACCCCGATTCACTACCATTAACTACGACCCTCTGCCTCCTAGCACGAAGCCATTCTTCTAACCAGTTAGCTACCTGACCGCGTATACCGTGCGCTTTAACCTTCGCCATTAGTCTCCTATGCGGAACTGTATCGAACGCCTTTTTAAAATCTAAATAAATAACGTCAGCTGCCCTATGCCTATCGTATTCGCGCACTATTTCGTTGGGCATACAGTTGGGTATGTTACTTTTCAGCCCAGAATGTTTCCCCAACAATTTTGAGAGGTTCTACATTAATGTCTCAACTGGTACAAAACATTTATCAATAACATTTCCATCACATTTAGTTTACGAGATAGTTATTTTGATGAAAAAATTTTCTTTTTGAAAGCGCATTCTATCACCACCATAACAGGAGGTGGCATCATCTAGGGTTATTATATAGAAAACGGTGCAACCCGAAGTATGATGTAAAAAACATTTTATTAGGTCAATTTCGATGTGCTGAAGCCAAATCTGTTAACCATTTGGTGTGCAAATTACATTTTTACAGATTATAAATAAAATTACAAATTTTTGAAATTCATTCATTTGCCCATCATTTATGTTTTGGTTCCAATAATTTTGCTCCGCGAGTCAAAGTAGTTCTTAACAGAAGCAATTTTATAACCCTTTTAAAATGCGCCCTTTTAATGTTTGTATAGCAATGGAGTGTGAAGGGTGTTCTGTTAGATACATTGAAGCTATTGTAAAGTATTACGAAAATGATGAAGAAGCAATTCTATTTTTCCAAAAACATGGTGTTTTGCTTTCTGAGTTGTCGTGCCCAACGTGTGGTTATTTTACTCTTAGGTTAGGTTAGGTTAGTTTTCATGTGCTTGTTAGCCATTTTTTAGGCAAATGCTTCAAAATAAGAGTAAAATATAAATAACATTTACTCTAATTTGAAGCATTTGCACACCAAATGGTTAACAGATTTGGCTTCAGCACATCAAATTGACCTAATAAAATGTTTTTTACATCATACTTCGGGTTGCGCCGTTTTCTATATAATTACCTCATCTAGTGACGAACTACGTAAACATTTTTGAGGTAGCCAATCACAGGCCTCTATTTAATCATGTGACCAAATCCAGCAAATCACCGACCAATCTGCTTCCTCATTCATCTCCTGTTTTCAGTTCAAATTCAGAATCGCATGTTCTCCCTTTGAATATAGTATGTCCAATTTGTATAATTTAAGTGTCGGGGGTAGAGGGGAGGGGGGAGCCCCCGTAAAGATCACACATCACAAATTGATCGGTATAGGGTTTTATATTTTTTATTTTGGAATTTCCGACACTAAAATGATAATGTAATAACATTTAGGTTAGGTTAGGGGTTAAGTTTTCCATGAAACCTAGGTTTTTCATGTGTTTCATGACATTCTTACCTTCATTTTCGTTGGAAATGACAAGTTTTTCACCCCCCAAAAGATTCCCCACAGGTTCCCAAATATTGATGGGGTATATCTTAACTGGTCATTTCCGACAGAAACGAAGGTCAGATTCGCATGAATCACATCAAAAACCATGAGGAAAACCTAGGTTTCATGGGAAATAGCAGTCTGGGCTGAAAAGTAACAATTACCTACAGTTGACCTAACTGGTTGGCTGAATAATTTAGGACGCCAAATAGGATATCGCCAGAAGTACTTAATTTAGTTTAGCAGATACAATTTATAATAAAAATAGAAACATACAACTAGTTTAAGAAATTACCATACAGAATGATACATGGGAAAAGTACCAAATGTAATTTCATGACCGTATAACCTATCTAAACTTTTTTGAAATTAGTTACTACTGCAATTTGCTTTCTCCGTGTCCAGAATTTTAAAATTTTGAGGGATGAGATCGTCAGCTGATCGCGTTGTTTAACTAGTCATTTTCAGAGATGGACAAGGTTGTTTCCTTTTACTTTATTTACAAATTATGCAAGTGTCGGTGTGTCTCTAAATAATTTGTTTAAGTATGTACAGTGTGTACTGTATGGACTTAGCTCACTTAAATGTTAAAATATTACATAATAATTAGTGATAAGGTGATAAGAGAAAATATTGAAGTCGGTATTGACAATTCTTGAGTATTGCTGAATCGGACGAAAGAAATTTAGTTGGATGCAAAGTTGTGCTGTCATCCAACGCAAAGTATCGTACCGGGCATGCCAAAATTATCGTATTTTACTTTAAATTATCGTACATGTATATTAGTATTAAAAATATGGCATATTCTAATATATTATGAAATATATCAGAAATATGACAAAAGCAAGCTCACCTTAGTTCTGCCGTACTCTCCTGTGTAGAATGTTGTTCACACGCTGCTGGGCCAGCTCACAAATGACATTGTTGCCAGAGCTGGGCAATAAATACATTGAATGTATTTAAATACTAAATACTAAATACATGGGAGAAATGTATTTAAATACTAAATACTAAATACATTTTACGAATGTATTTAGATACTAAATACAAAATACATCAATTGTATTTAAATACATTTGTAAATACATTTTAAATACATACAAATTTTAACATATGCATTCACTAATTCATGTTTTGATAAATTTCTACTTTAGGGGACACGGTGAATTTCGAAATAAATACACCACTCGATAGATCAGACAATTTTAAAAGCTTTTTCATCAATGAATTTTCCATCGCTAATTGGATTGATTGCAACGAGTTAGTTACACAGGCCCACTTAAGGCAGAGCCGTTTCGTACGATTATTCGGTCAATTTCAAGATATTTTTTGATGTCTAAAAAACACTTACCTTTAGATGAGTGTACAGATTCGTTGTAGCATTGCTTGCAGCAGAGACTTCGTGTTTACACAGCAAGCAGGTGCACTTTACCTTATTACCGTCTGAAGCCATGACACGCACACGATAAAGAAATCAACCGCTTTCGACTAAGAGTGGCACACAACTGATTGAACTGACACGTTGAAACATGAACCATGCTGTACTACACTGTCGACGCGTCGTACTGTGCTAGTACAGAACGTGTATTAAACCAGTAAAAGTATTTACATTTTTATATTTTGAGTATTTAAATACTCATTAAAGTATTTAAATACTATATTTAAATACATGAAAAACAATGTATTTATAAATACAGTTCTAAATACACAAATATATTTAAATACGTATTTAAATACAAATGTATTTAAATACTGCCCAGCTCTGATTGTTGCCCAGGGCCGCCCAGAGCCCTGGGGAAGGATTAGTATATGGGGCCCCCCTGTTTACTCAATATTTTATTATAAAGGTTTTTTGTGTACATAACAAGCAAACTGATTATAAGTCCAAGTCATTATTCAAAACATACAGTATGAATAAACAACTCAGAAGAAAATGACCATTTTATTTTTTTAATCAATTATATTAATTCTATCACCATACAATTTACAAATGCAGTACCAGTCCATGCAGGCAAGACAACTGTTTACTGCAAGATTTTCATAATTAGAAGTGTACTTTCTTTGCCTTCTCTCTAGCAAAGTGGTAAATGATTCTGATGAAATTTAAAGTACGGGCTAACTGGCTTTCATTTACAATAGTTCCCAGATTTGTGAGTCGGTCTTGGGCATTGGTGGACCACAGATAATATTTTATCTATTTCAGTTTGACTATGATAATCTCTATAAAATGTATGTTCATTAATTATATTTCCTCTCTGTTATTTAATCAATTGCTTCATTAATATTTTTAGATTTTATCCCCCCCTTTCTGGGCTCTCTAGAGGTCTGGGCCAGGGGATTTATCCCGGCTTACCCGCCCTCTCGGCGGCCATGCTGTTGCCAGATACAAAGACCTCCGGCTCTGAAAATGGACTAAAACCTCCAGAAACCTCCAAATCTTTTATCCAGACCGCTACAATCCTTTAAATCAGGACAAGTGCACATTGAAAAAGCGTGTTTTTGCAGTGCTTTTGGTAAATATGACCGACTGGCCATAATTATCATACATTTCGAAGACAATATCGTACATCGTACACCGACTCCAAATTATCGTATATGTACGATAATTCTCGTACGCACCACATCCCTGTTCATATAGACATTGCCTATATTCCTGTCATAGAAAGAACTGCCTCAAAAAAAATAAAAAATAAAAAAGTATTAAATCCAGCGGAGTTTCCCACAATTACTTTTTTCTCACTTCATGAATTCCATTACTTTTTTGTTTTAAATATTTGCGCTTTACACTGTTGATCCTTATTTCCTCATCCTCATTTCAATTATTTAAACCTATCTCAATTCATGGGAAGAACATTATAGATAAAAATAAAAACGAAGATATACAGTAAATAATAAAAACAAAAATATGACTTTTTACTTATATCGACTAATTTTTTCTAAATTGAAACTTGTTACTAATTATTATTAATTAATTATAAAAATACAAAAAATATTGTAAATTCTTTTAAATTCAAAAAACTATTCTAATTTTTTTGTTATTGCAAAATTTAATATTCACATCCTATCTTAAGGGATCGCATCCAATCTTCTTTGTTTTCTCTTTCAATTCTGATTTTTGCCCAAAATTGCAAGATTGTCTAGGGCAGTGGTATTTCGAGAGACCTTTAATCTTACGAAGAAACGAATGAACGAATGAACAAGTGAATTTTAATTGCGTAAATTGCTCAAAATATTTTCCAAAGGCTGGGTAAACGCTTTGAAATCTGAAACGAAAGACCTAGCAAATAAATTAAAAGTGTTACTTTAAATATATTTACAAACTTATGAGCTTTAGAAGTGTTGAAAAGTATTAGTTAACTTTTAGATTAGCTTCGTAAACAATATATAAATTCTTAAAATATCGTAACTGAATCTTTTTAGCGCAGGTAATAATGTTTCCATTATGTACTAAATTGTTAACACGTTTAAGGAAGTGAAGGCAAGGAATGTAGTGAGAAGATATGGCAAGTGACGGCCGCCAGGAACGCCTACTTGAAATGGCAGGAACTATTAATAATTGCATTGATGGTGCAGTGGTGGACGAGCTACTATGCTTTTGTTAGAAAATCTAGAAGAGGAAGAACCATTGTTGTCCCAAGGCGATATGATGACTAAGCTGATTGATGCAGCATTGCTTGTATATATTAAGTTAAGGTGTATATATATCCATCTCATAATTGTAAGGTTAGTGAAAAATTCACTTAATAAGAGCTAGCATTTTTGGGATCTTGTGGCATCAGTGTTTGGGACGCTGGTGGCATCATTTTGGGGCGCTGCGCGTCTTTTCTACTCGTTTGTGGGATGTCGTACGTACAGGGTGTGGTCTTGTAGAGAGCTCTCTTGCAATTCAGTTTGGTTGTTTAGATACAAGATTGTTGCACCGTGCAATAGTCCAGGTTGCGTTGTTGTTGCAAGGTTGAGAAAGAAGACCATAAATAGTACCCTTTTTGTTTACATTAAAATTCATGTAACAAAGGTCTAAAGTAGGCCCGCATCGAGTCAGCAACCCTGAGGTTACCCTGAGGTAGGACCTAATAGGATCTCAAATCCGTAAGTTTTAATATAGCTTAACTTGGGCTTCAGGTAGAACTGGCCCTTTAGAATTTGGCCGTTCACGGCTCAGCTGGAATTTTGAACCCGACAAATAAATAAAATAACATGGTCCTTCAGAACTGGATTCTACCCCAAGACTGAGTCAGTGACTATTTTTCGGCAAAGTTCTGATTGTGCAAATTGTAGCCCAAGTTAGGCCTAGACGGGTTGAGTATTATTGAATTAAGGTCCCAGGGTAAAATGTTTGGTCGCCCAATTGCTAAACTTGGCCAGTCGTCTGTCGTCGTTTTGGCCTACATTTTACCGGTTTGGTTAATTTTGGGTTATTATTGAATTAAGGTCCCAGGGTAGAAAGTTTGGTCGCCCAATTGCTAAACTTGGCCAGTCGTCTGTCGTCGTTTTGGCCTACATTTTACCGGTTTGGTTAATTTTGGGTTATTATTGAATTAAGGTCCCAGGGTAGAAAGTTTGGTTGCCCAATTGCGAAACTTGGCCAGTCGTCTGTCGTTGTTTTGGCCTACATTTTACCGGTTTGGTTAATTTTGGGTTATTATTGAATTAAGGTCCCAGGGTAGAAAGTTTGGTTGCCCAATTGCGAAACTTGGCCACTTGTCTGTCGTTGTTTTTGGCCTACATTTACCAGTTTGGTTAATTTGGTTTATTATTCGTAGGCGAAGGTTGCAGACCAGTCCGCCAGTTACTTGGGTGGAAAAATTGGTATTCCATACTGGTGTTGGTTAGTACCCCACCTAGCAATTCAGTTTATTTGAAAGTAAAATTTGCGTTTGATCAGTTCGGTTAAGTATTTCTGCCAATTCAACTTATTTGGCATTGAGCCCAATTGTTGTTTGCATTGAAGATGAGTGCATCTGAATTGAACAAATTTATAAAAAGGAGAAGCGCCTACAAAGGTCTAATTACAAAGGTCATTGCCACTATAGATTCTGCCATAGAGCAAGAGGATTTACGCTTAGTGACTGCGCAGCTTTCCATATTAGAAACTAAAAAGGTTGCTCTAACTAATTGAGGTAAAGGTTAAAATTGAGGCTCTTATAGAAGAGGATGAAATAGAAAATAACATAATTTACTTTGAAGAGATTATTGATGATATAATTAACGTAGGCCTCCGAGCAAAAGAGTTTAGTAGCTCAGTACAGTTAGAGACCAGGTCTGATAATGAAACACAACACTCAACAAATGATGTTTGTGAAGTTAAGGTTAGCAGATCTGTAGTTCAATTACCGAGGCTTGTACTCAAAACATTTTCTGGGAGTATTCAGGAATGGCAAGGATGGGCAGACAGTTTTCAATCAGCAGTTAATTCTAGTCAAGTGTTAAGTGCCGTGGAGAAGTTTAATTATTTGCGGTCCCTCTTGGAAGGGGAGGCAACAAAGACTATAGCAGGATTAGCATTAACAGATGCTAATTATAATGTGGCTTGGGATATATTAAAGAAACGGTTTGGTAAGCCAGAGATCTTAATTAAAAGCCACCTCCGTGCACTTTTAGCTATACCTCCTGTTAATAATCCTAATAGTGTCAAGGAGTTACGGCAGTTATATGATGAATTTGAAATTAGAACTAGGTGTCTGGACAACTTGGGTGTAGGAATGGAAAAGTATGGTATAATGTTGGTTCCTACACTGGAGTCTAAATTGCCTAGCTCAATTTTGCTTGAATTAAGTAGGGGACACTCTACAGAACATGTGTACATCCCCCTTCAGCAGATGTTAAGTCTTTTAGGCACAGAATTAGCAAGACGAGAGGGATTGAGTTTGCACAGTGGGATGGTAAACAAGGGGACAAAGGCAGGCACAGCACCAAAGTTTCCACAAAAAGGAATAGCCCAGGTACAGTGTCAGCTCTACATGCTCCTCTGAGAATAAATTAAAGGGAATCAAGGAATGCATATTTTGCGAAGGCAACCACAAGTCATATAAATGTGAGGTGGCTGAGGCATTACCCTTTGAGGAGAGAAAGGACAGGGTAACTAAGTCCACAGCATGTTTTAAATGTTTTTTGAAAGGTCACAGAGCAAGGTTTTGTAAGTTTAAAATTTTGTGCAAAAATGTCATGGTAGGCATCAGCCATTATTGTGTGAAAACACTCTAGTAGGCCTACCCAGAAGTAGAGACATCAGTGGCACATGCCACTGCTATGCAAGGGAGTAAAAGTAAAGGGGGATTATTGCAAACAACTGCAGCCTTATTAATTGGGAATGAGGGAGAAGCTACTGTAAGAGTTGTTTGATAGTGGTAGCCAGTGTAGTTTTATTAAGACCAGAATTTCCAGAAAATTGAAGTTTAAAGAACTTAAGAGGGAAAATTTAAGAATTTCTGGGTTTGGGGGTTCCGTTCAAAACCGAACCAAATTTAAGAAGGTAGAAGTTCTGGTTAAAGGGTTGTTACCGCAAAGTCCCACTATCAAGGTCCAAGCTGTAGAGATTGAGGAACTTTGTGCTCCAGTCACTACTTGTTTAGATATGGCATGTGTCCAAGAATTGCAAGTTAAAGGAATTAATTTGGGCAATAATAAGTTTGAGGAACAGAAGATATTAGTCTTTTGATTGGAGCTGACTATTATTGGGACTTCATCACTGGTAATATTGTCCGTACATCTCGAGGCCCGGTAGCTATTGAAAGTAAGCTAGGCTGGATGCTACATGGTAGCTATTGCAATGAAATGGAAATTAAGGCTCTTTTTGTTAAGATTGAGGAGAACAGCCATGGTCTGGAAAGGCATTTGAAAGCGTTTTGGGAACTTGAATCTATTGGCATAAAGGACAAACAGGCAAGTACAGTGAACAATGATGTTTTAGAGCAATTTGAAAAAGGGATTGGGTATAGAGATGGTTGCTATGAAGTTGGCCTACCATGGAAGGATTCTTGCAAACCCGGTTCAAACCTTCAGCTAGCTAATCGGAGGTTGGAGACTTCATTGTACAGGCTAAGAAAAAATGAGGAGTTGTTAATTGAATACGATGAGGCCATCCTAAGTTATGTAAGGGAGGGCTATGCTGAAAGGGTGCAAGGTGAGCTGGTGAGCCAGGAGGCACATTATCTGCCACACCATGCAGTGGTACGGCGAGACAAAACTACCACCAAACTGAGGGTAGTTTTTGATGGCTCAGCCAAGGACAAAGGTGGTGTGTCCTTGAATGACTGTTTGGATGCTGGGCCCAATTTAAATGCAGATTTATTTTCCTTGTTACTGAGATTCAGGTTTGGTAAAACCAGAGGACAGAGATGCAGTAAGGTATCTGTGGGTGGATACGAAAGACTTGTTGGAAAATGAACCTAAGGTTCAAGCATATAGAATGAAGTCAGTGTTGTTTGGCCTCAGCTCTAGTTCATTTCTGTTGGCAGCTACTATGCAGTACCATTTTAAGAAATATTCTGAGTCTATCCTAACACTATTGAACACATAAGGAAGAATTTTTATGTTGATGATTTGCTGTGTTCCGTGGATAATACAGAAATGGCTAAACAGATATTCATGGAGGCTAGAGCTATAATGAGGGAGGCTGGCATGGAGCTTAGAAAATGGCAGACCAATCATTCGCAATTACAAGAGTTTATGAGTCATTCCTGTGTAGTACCTGATGCAGCAGAAAGTATTGAGGATTCTGGTATTAAGGAGTTGTGGGCAATAGATGCAAAGGTGCTAGGCATTGTTTGGCAGCAAGATGATGATTTGTTTACCTTCAATGGGAAATCTTTAGTAGAGCTGGCTGAGAATGAGATAAGGTGGACAAAACGTACAGCTCTTAATTTGGCTTCAAAGGTCTTTGATCCTCTTGGATTCCTGGCTCCATTTGTGATAAAGTCAAAAATTTGGTTTCAGAGCCTCTGGGAAATTGGACTTGGTTGGGACCAAGAGTTACCTGATCATATGGTGGTAAAGTGGAAATATTGGTTCAAAGAATTGGCACATCTTGGAGACATTGAAATCCCAAGATGGTACTTTGGAGAGTTGAACAATAGTCCAGACAATTTGGAGCTGCACATCTTTTGTGATGCAAGTGAGGAAGCCTATGCAACTTGTATTTATATAAGAGGCGCATTGCAAGAGGAAGTAAGTTGCAGGTTGGTTGCTGCAAAGAGTAGAGTAGCACCTTTGAAAAGGCTTTCTGTTCCAAGGTTGGAATTGATGGGTGCCGTTATTGCTAGTCGGCTTGCAATTACAGTGCGAAAGTCTTTGGCCCTCTATGAAATTCCAAGCTATTATTGGACAGACTCCACTATAGTTTGGCACTGGTTAAGAAGTCAGGCAAGGAAATGGAAACCATTTGTTGCCAATAGGGTGGAGGAAATTCAAGCGCACACAGATCCCAAGCAATGGAAGCATTGTCCAGGCATCCAAAACCCCGCTGATTTACCAACACGAGGAATTTCAGTGAAAGATCTTTCACAGTCAAGTTTGTGGTGGAATGGGCCAGAGTGGCTAAAACTTGGAAGTGAAAACTGGCATTCTAATCAGCCCATTGTAGGAGAATGCCAGGCTGAAGAAGCATGGGTGAGTGAGGTGAGAAAATGCGCTGTGAACAGTTGTCAAGTTATGCAGCAGGACCCCATATTGAGGCTTGAGGACATTAGCAGTCTGAAAAGATTGTTAAGAGTGACAGCATGGGTATATAGATTCACCAACAACATTAAGGGAGAAACAAGAAGGGAAGGAATTCTGAACAGTAATGAGATTCAGCAAGCCAGGAAATACTGGGTGGTATATATGCAGAAGGAAAAATTTGGTGAAGAGAGAGAATTGCTCACCAGCCATCCATTACAGGTTCTACCAACACATTCTGCGCTCAAGGGTTTGGATGTGTTTTTGGATCAGGATTTATTGAGAGTAGGAGGTAGACTACAGTTTTCTGGGCTTCCAGAGGAGAAAAGACATCCAATTTTGCTACCTTCTGGGGGGCACTTTGTGGGCCTTTTGATCCTGGATACTCATCATAAGCTGTTACATGCGGGAGTTAGAGAAGTGATGATAGAGATTAGACAACAATTTTGGATTCCCAAAATTAGACAAGTAGTAAAAAAGGTCTTGCATAAATGTGTGGTTTGCAAGCGTTGGAGTGCAAAGCCTTATTATGAAAAGGTGGCTCCACTTCCAAGAGAACGGTGTGTCTATACTGCCCCATTTGATGTAGTGGGAGTAGACTTTGCAGGGCCAGTCTATGTGTATGAGCGAGGGGAGTCTAACAAAGGTTATATATGTCTTTTCACCTGTGCTACCACCAGAGCAATCCATTTGGAGTTGGTAAGCAACTTAAATAGTGATGTATTTCTTTTGGCCTTTAAAAGGTTTGTGAACAGAAGGGGTTTCCCAATAAAATCATATCGGATAATGCAAAAACCTTCAAAAAGGCTGCAAAGGAACTCCAAGAAATTTGGTCCTTGCTAAAAGAGGAAGGATTCCAATCCTACTTTTCACACCAAGGGGTACAGTGGGAGTTTATTGTTGAGAGAGCACCATGGTGGGGAGGATTTTGGGAAAGGCTAGTGAGAAGTGTAAAGTGTCCATTAAAGAAACTTTTAGCTAATGCTCATTTGAGCAAAGAAGAATTCTGCACTGTTTTATGTGAAGTAGAAGCAATGGTGAACAGTAGGCCTATCACTTTTGTTTACAACAGTATGCAGGATGCAGAGCCATTGACACCAAATCATTTTCTTTGTGGTAAACGATTAACATCAAGCCCCAGTGTGCCAGAAGACTTGCAGCCTATCCAGAGCACTCAAGGAGAGGTAACCAGACGGTTCAGGTACCTTGAAGAGCTACAAGATCAGTTATGGAAGAGGTGGCAGATGGAATACTTGCCAGAACTCAATTATTACCCATCAGGCAAGGTAAAGGGCTCCAATGCAAATTGTATCAAGGTGGGAGACGTGATAATGATTGGGGATGAAAGACCAAGGCAATGCTGGAAGCTTGGCATAATTGAAGAGTTGTTTCTTGGCAAAGACAATTTAGTTAGGTCTGCACTGGTAAAGACTTCAGGAGGAAAGTTAAAGAGACCTATACAAAAACTCTATGCTTTAGAAATCAGCAAAAACACAGATAGTCAAGATGAAACATTTGAGTTACAGCCTCATGGAGAAGGCTTGGCTAACCTTGCGGAAGGTAACGACAACAATGCCTCTTCGGTGGGGAGTGTTAGAAAATCTAGAAGAGGAAGAACCATTGTTGTCCCAAGGCGATATGATGACTAAGCTGATTGATGCAGCATTGCTTGTATATATTAAGTTAAGGTGTATATATATCCATCTCATAATTGTAAGGTTAGTGAAAAATTCACTTAAAAAGAGCTAGCATTTTTGGGCTCTTGTGGCATCAGTGTTTGGGACGCTGGTGGCATCATTTTGGGGCGCTGCGCGTCTTTTCTACTCGTTTGTGGGATGTCGTACGTACAGGGTGTGGTCTTGTAGAGAGCTCTCTTGCAATTCAGTTTGGTTGTTTAGATACAAGATTGTTGCACCGTGCAATAGTCCAGGTTGCGTTGTTGTTGCAAGGTTGAGAAAGAAGACCATAAATAGTACCCTTTTTTTTACATTAAAATTCATGTAACAAAGGTCTAAAGTAGGCCCGCATCGAGTCAGCAACCCTGAGGTTACCCTGAGGTAGGACCTAATAGGATCTCAAATCCGTAAGTTTTAATTTAGCTTAACTTGGGCTTCAGGTAGAACTGGCCCTTTAGAATTTGGCCGTTCACCGCTCAGCTGGGATTTTGAACCCCACAAATAAATAAAATAACAGCTTTATTGCAAACAAGATTGACTATCTGGATCCAGTAACCATTACCAAGCTGTGTTGATTTTTATGATGATGAAAAACTTGAACGCTCAAAAAAATTAATGTTTGAGTTATCTGCAGATCTACAAAAGCTAAGGCTACCCTAAGATCCATTCTAAGGTTAGCCCGAGAAAAAGAAGAAAGTAAAGGGTTAAAAGAAGAGAATAAGGGGTTAAGTAAGTAGCAAAACCTATCACTCGTGGGTTAAAATTCATTCAGAAAGAGAGAAAGAAAGACACCATCACCATCCGCCTGCCACTGCCGACAAGTCGGAAAAATAGTCGAAGAGAATACTTCCAGCTGTTGCAGACCAGTCCTCCACTCCATAGGGAGGTAGAGGATGCAGCCCACTCTGCCGGAAAGGGGTGAAAGATGAAAAGAAGTAAGATAAGAACGCATTACAAACCATGCAACACATTCTTAACTCAAAGAACAACACATTCTTAACTCAAAGCAACACATACCTCCAGCAGTTGCACACCGGTCCTCTACTCAATAGGGAGGTAGAGGACGGAGCCCACTCCGCCGGAAAGGGGTGGAAGATGAAAAGAAGTAATAAGAACGTATTACAGACCATGCAGCACATTCTTAACTCAAACACTATCATACCATGCAAACTACAGACATGCAATGAAGAGAGTTACAGACGTGCAAATAGGGAGAGAGAGAGAAAAAAAGTATAAAGAATAACAAAAAATGGGTTAGTTTACGCTACGAGCAACGTCTAAGTTCGTGTTAGTCTAATTTTTTTTTTCTTTGCTGGCATCACACGCTGGCATGTCACAAGCTGGCATTATCGTCAACAGACTCATCCTCGATCACCAACCCCAGAGCTCCTGTTGCTAATTGTTTTATTATATTAAACAATGTTAATAATTTTAACGTGGGAGAGGGAAAAGGGTGAGGCTCAGAGGGAAAGGGGGGAGGCTCAGAGGGAGAAGGGAGGAGGCTCAGAGGGAGAAGGGGGGGAAGCTCAGAGGGAGAATAATGTGCTAATAATGATACGGGTACGTTAATTAAAAGGTAGGGCCCTAAAAAGAGTGCTCAAAATATTGAAGACATTATATGTTAAAAAATCTAGAAGAGGAATAGCCTGTTAGAAAATCTAGAAGAGGAATAGCCTGTTAGAAAATCTAGAAAAAGAAGAGCCATTGTTGTCCCAAGGCGATATGATGACTAAGCTGATTGATGCAGCATTGATTGTATATATTAAGTTAAGGCGTATATATATCCATCTCATAATTGTAAGGTTAGTGAAAAATTCACTTAATTTAGAGTTAGCATTTTTGGGCTCTTGTGGCATCATTGTTTTTGCACTCTTGTGGTATCATTTTTTGGGGGCACTGCGCGTCCTTCCTACTCGTTTGTTGAATGCGGCACTTACAGGGCGTGGTCTTATAGAGAGCTCTCTTGCAATTCAGTTTGGTTGTTTAGATACAAGATTGTTGCATCGTGCAATGGTGCAGGTTGTGTTGTAGTGCCTTGCACCACAAGATTATTCTTTATTAGTGAAAACTGCCACAAATTGGCATGAGTGAAATATTTAAATCTAATAAATAAATAAATAAATAAATACAAGTTAAATATGTCCAGTGATCAAATTTAATTCTTAAGAATTCAGTGTGGTGTGACTAGACATGAATGGGCTTTTAAGGATTATTTTGGCTGGTTGGTAAAATTATTAAGTAAAAACAAACTTGTGTGCAACGACAACACAAAGGACGCCAAAAACCATTATTCGAAATCACCCCGCCAGCAAGCAAAGTTCCTTTGTGGTATGTTTTGTATTTATAATATTTATTCTTTACTATTTCATATCTGTATGCAATACCGCATACTGCAGATACTAACGCCTTATACCGTTTGCAATTAGTACTAAGATTCATACTACAAATAGTAATGTAAGATTCATATAATAAATTACCTTAGGCTAAGTTAGGTCTAGGCAAAAGCCAAATTGTAACTAGCCTAACTGAGGCCTACCATAGTCTTTGTTTTAGATTAACCTCAGCTCAATATGTTGAAGAGGCAAAGGCCTGCCTATTAATTTCTTAGTATATTTTACTTTACTTTATAAGCCTATTATGGTCAATCATTTGTAGCCTACATACTTCCTTAGTTCTCCCATTCAACTTAACACAATCCCATAATGAGAATTAACTGTAATTTATCATCCACAGGTTACTGGGCCTATAAAGCATATGTATATTGATTATTAATTTTTGCCATTTTTATTATTCTTTTTCTCCAAATATTACTTACAGTATTCTTGTCTGTCTCTTTGCAGACAAGGTTGTCATTGTGGCTATTATCTTTGTTATTATTGTTATTATTACTACTATTATATATTATTACTATTATTTGTATTGCATATTTATTATTATAATCAGTATTATTTGCAGACTGTTATATATTAGCCAAACGGGCCATTATTTAATCTCACCATTATAAGTCCATCAAAGTTGTTACGGGTAAAAATCCCCTTTGCATATACTCATTAATTGTTGTCAATAAAATATAAAAATTCATATTGATTTAATAATCAGTCCTTCCCTTCTTTTATTAAAATTAACTTTGCGCCGCAGTGCCGGATGCCAATCTAGTACTTGGGCGCTGGTGACCCTGGCATATAGTTAATTATCTACGTAAACTTGTAAAGGTCTAAATAAATAAAACCGGACTCTTACAATTGGTACCTCCTGGAGTGACCAAACACCGTAATTTATGCAAAAAAAAAATTTCTAAAAGTTTTTTCTCAATTTTTGTCAATATATTCAGTCTGCATCTATAATTTTATTAAATTCACTAGTACAAAGCACTCACCTGTACTGGAAGTGTATTCTATTGCAAAATATATTCCTTTTATTTTGCCTTTTTATAAATTCAGCATTTTCTAAAGTTTTTTTATGCAAATTTACTTATATTTTGCAAACAGCCTATACGCAGACTATTTTTCTGCTAATATTGGGCTACATCATAAAAAAATTTTTTTATTTTGCAAATAGCCTATACGCAGACTATTTTTCTGCTAATATTGGGCTACATCATAAAAAAAAAAAAAAAAAATTTTTTGTAATTTTTGTTATTGGCATTCATAACTCAATTGAGTCTCATACTCAACCAAGCTTACCTGAAGCCATTATTTACATTCAACAACATTTGTTGAAATCTTGTCAGTTTGTGACACATTTTAAATTTTTTTTAGTACCTTGTAACAAATAATAGCCACAATGACAACAACCTAGGGTCATCCAATGGTGGTACTCCAAATTCACCACCTATAACGGACTTTCTCACAATGTATCAGCCTACCACTCCACAATTCACCGCTGAAGAGCCTGGAATCTTTGTGAGTCAACTGCGGGATTATTTTGAGATAAAAGGAGTTACGGACCCACGAACCAAGTTCCTTGTCACAAAGAACCTCCTGCCTACACAAGTATACAAAGTAGTGCGGGATGTAACTCTATTGCCTCCGTCTGACCAAGCTTTTGAGAGCCTCCTCAGCGAGTTAGTCAGGAGACTCGGCCAATCAGAAGAAGAGCGACTCAATGCTCTACTCAAGGACCAAGTTCTTGGGGATCAAACGCCAACAGCCTTCCTGAGACATCTGCAAGACCTGGCTGGACAGACCAATGAAGACGATAAAAACTCACCCTTAATGCGACGCCGCTTCCTCAATGGTCTCCCTACTGCCCTACGGCCAATGCTCCGTTGTATGCCAGATGATACAGACCTCCTCACAATGGCCAAAACAGCTGATAAGATGATGATTGAAATCCACCTTGGCCAAGTAGATAACCACACCCATCACCCCCAAATCTGTGCCACGCAGGACGACAATCTGAGTCCGGCTGCACAAGGTCTTAAAGTATCCAACGAAATTCTACAACACTTAAAGATGAATTTAAAGCTCTCCGAATAGAGCTAGCTAACAACAGGGAACGAGAGAGAAGTTCTTCAAGACGAGGACGACCCTCTGGTCCAATTAGAGCCTCCCAATATGAACCTGGACAACGCCTCGTTCTCCTACAACCACAGCCACCGCAAACAGGTCAGTTGGTTGCTCCTAATCCAAATCTATTAGCCTTACCTCATCCTCAATCCTCAATCCCCACTACTCAGCCCCATTCTCAACCTATTTCCTTACCACAGTCTACTGTTCATACCCCTCCTTGCTGGTATCATGAAAAGTTTAAAGATCGTGCAACGCGCTGTCTCACACCTTGCCCATGGACTCCTAACCCTCCTTTAAACTAACCAGGCTGGTGTCACAGGCGTCTGACGCTACAGCCTCTCAAGCCTCTCCTCCTATCCTTACTTCAACTAACCCTACCACTACCTCATTTAACACTGTCAAACCAACACCTACGTACGCAAGTAAAGTTAAAGAATCGCAACCTACTTATTCAACCACAGCTAATTTAATACCCCCAACTAATTCTCCAAATACAACACAAACTCCTTCCCACAGCAATACTAACCTTCTTCCACAAAAATTTAATGATTCACAAACTACTGCACCACCTGGTCCAACATTCACCTTGCATGATCCACTTTCAGGCTATGCATTCCTTATTGACACTGGAGCTCAATACAGTGTTATTCCTGCAACAGCCGCAGACCGTGCAAACGGACCTTCTCCTTTCATTTTACGTGCAGCTAATTCTTCATCTATTCACACTTATGGACATCGTTCTATTTCAGTTTCTCTTGGACTTAGACGTGTTTTCCGCTGGATATTTCTTGTCGCGGATGTATATACTCCAATGTTAGGCTCTGATTTTCTTTCTGCTAATGATTTATTAGTTGATGTTCGTAGAGCACAATTAATTGATAATGTCACACATCTTTCAGTAATTGGTTCTCCTACCGTGCACCCCTCTTCATTATTGGCAAGTTCTCTGCCACAGTGCTCACCTGCTATAGAGCAGCTCCTAAATGAATTTTCTTCCCTTACTCAACCCTGTTCTAAGGATACCCCTATTAAACACACTGTTGTCCACCGTATTGATACGGTAGGCTCACCTGTTTTCACCCGCCCACGTCGCTTAGCTCCAGATCGTCTTGCAATTGTGAGACGAGAGTTTGAACACATGCTTGAACTCGGTATTATACGGCCTTCAAGTAGCCCGTATGCCTCTGCTTTACACATGGTCCCAAAACCTACACCTGGAGACTGGCGTCCATGTGGAGATTATCGTGCTTTGAATGACAACACGATTCCAGATCGCTATCCCCTTCCTCACTTACACGATTTTACTTCTGCTCTCCATGGCACCACAGTATTTTCACGCCTTGACTTGGTGCGAGCCTTTCATCAAATTCCTGTACACCCTGATGATGTACATAAAACTGCTATAACAACCCCTTTTGGGTTATTTGAAATGACAAAAATGCCATACGGACTGCGTAATGCGGCCCAAACTTTTCAACGCTTCATTGATGAAGTGTTGAGAGGTCTCTCCTTCACTTTCACATATGTCGATGACATTCTCATCGCAAGTTCTTCTCCCTCAGAACATATTCAACATTTACGCTTAGTTTTTTCTCGGTTGGCAGAATATGGTGTATTGCTAAACCCTGAAAAATGTGTCTTTGCTGTAGATGAACTCACCTTCTTAGGACACAAAGTTACTTCGAAGGGCATTTCTCCTCTCGAAAATAAAGTATCTGTCATAAGGTCTTTCCCACAACCGCAAACTCAAAAGCAACTTCGCCGCTTCTTAGGGATGGTAAACTTCTACCATCGCTTCATTCCTCAGTGTGCAAACATTCTTGCACCCATAACCTCTCTTCTTCGCCAATCAAAAAGGGGCAGATCCACTGCAGTTCTGTGGAACCCCGAAGCTACCAACGCTTTTTCACAAGCAAAAGAGGCTATAGCACGAGCTACATGCCTTGTTCACCCTCAACCAGACGCTCCTCTGAACTTAGCCACTGATGCCTCTGACGTTGCCGTGTCAGGAGTGCTCCAGCAGCTTGTTTCAGGCGTTTGGGAACCTCTCGCATTCTTTTCACGCAAGCTCTCACCTTCACAAATGAGGTACAGCACTTTCGGTCGAGAGTTGCTGGCGATATACCTCTCCATCCGTCATTTCAGGTCATTCCTGGAAGGACGTGACTTTAGCATTTTTACGGATCATCGTCCGTTAATATTTGCTCTCCATTCTCAATCAGACTCTCATGCTCCTAATGAGCGAAGATACCTTGATTTTATTCTTCAATTTACTTCAGACATTCGACACATTTCAGGTTCTTTGAATGTTGTGCCGGATGCGCTGTCTCGCATCTCAGCAATTTCTGACCCTGGACACTCTCACATCAACCTTTCAGAGATGGCTAAGGCTCAGTCCACGGATACAGACCTCCAAACTCTTATTAATTCACCCACTTCATTGCAAGTCCGCTCTTTACCAGTTGAACCCAAGTCAGACTTACTAATTTTATGTGACGTCTCGACTGAGCATATTCGACCGTTGGTCCCACAAGGGCTGCGAAGAGCTGTTTTTGCTAAACTCCATTCCCTTTCTCACCCGGGAATTAAGGCCACCCAAAAATTAATTGCAGCTAGGTTTGTATGGCCAAGTATGCACAAAGATATCCGCAATTGGACTCGATCTTGCCTTCAATGTCAGCGTGCCAAAGTTCACCGACACACAAAGTCAGAAATTGGTACCTTTCCTTTGCCAAAGGCTCGTTTTGAGGCCATACACCTAGACATAGTCGGCCCCCTCTATTCTTCTCGAGGTTATACCTATCTTCTCACTGTCATTGATAGGTTCACAAGATGGCCAGAAGCTGTTCCTTTGACTTCTTGTACTGCTTCTGCAGTAGCTCACGCCTTTGTTTCATGTTGGGTTTCCCGTTTTGGAATACCTGCAACCATTTGCACAGACAGAGGTGCCCAGTTTGAATCGGCCTTATGGAAGGAACTCATGCTCCTTCTTGGGACTGAGCGCATCAGAACAACAAGCTATCACCCGCAATCCAATGGGGTGATAGAACGCTTCCATCGTCAACTTAAAAGTTCCTTGCGAGCCACTGATCCATCTACTACATGGGTGGACAGGCTACCCCTAATCCTACTCGGAATTCGTACTGCTCTGAAGACTGATCTTGCATGCTCTGCAGCAGAATTAGTTTACGGTACCACACTCCGGTTACCCGGAGAATTTTTCACACCTACACCCATTAACCCCGCATGTGATCCTGCTTCGTATGTTAAGACATTACGCTCTGTTATGAAGCAAATTCGTCCCACAGCACCTAGAACTTCCACTTCACAAACTACCTTCGTTTCCCCTGATTTACAAACTTGCACACACGTTTTCTTGAGACATGATGCTCACCGCTACCCTCTTCACTGTCCCTATGATGGTCCCTTCCTTGTGCTAGACCGTAGACCCAAAACTTTCATCATTGACAAGGTGGGCAAGCGTGAAACCGTTTCTGTGGACCGCTTGAAACCAGCATACCTTGATTTTTCTCCAACAAAAGATCCTATCCTCCCTCAATCTTCTGTACCTCCACCTCAAATACAGGTACAGCAACCTATCCTTCCTCAATCTTCTGTACCTCCACCTCAAATACAGGTACAGCAACCTATCCCTCCTCAATCTTCTGTACCTTCATCTCATATACAGGTACAGCAATCTACCCTTCCTAAATCCTATGTACCACCACCTCATCCGAGGGTACAACAATCTATCATCCCTCTTCCAATTCTCCTTCATTATCGCAACCAACTGTCTTTGAACCAGCCAGTGGCTCCATCGCACAGGCACCAAGGATCCCCTTCCCCAAAGTCCCTACTGCACCTGTAGCACCATCCATGCCTTCAGAACCAGTGCTGCAGGATATTGCCATCCAAAGCAAACAACGACTCGTTCTGGAAGAGTCATTCGTAAGCCAGTGCGTTTTGACATTTAAGTGTTTTTTTTTTTTTACCCCTGACAACCATGTTTTTGGGGGGCAGTACTTGTAGTGCCTTGCACCACAAGATTATTCTTTATTAGTGAAAACTGCCACAAATTGGCATGAGTGAAATATTTAAATCTAAAATAAATAAATAAATAAATAAATACAAGTTAAATATGTCCAGTGATCAAATTTAATTCTTAAGAATTCAGTGTGGTGTGACTAGACATGAATGGGCTTTTAAGGATTATTTTGGCTGGTTGGTAAAATTATTAAGTAAAAACAAACTTGTGTGCAACGAACACAAAGGACGCCAAAAAAAAAACCATTATTATTCGAAATCACCCCGCCAGCAAGCAAAGTTCCTTTGTGGTATGTTTTGTATTTATAATATTTATTCTTTACTATTTCATATCTGTATGCAATACCGCATACTGCAGATACTAACGCCTTATACCGTTTGTAATTAGTACTAAGATTCATACTACAAATAGTAATGTAAGATTCATATAATAAATTACTTAGGCTAAGTTAGGTCTAGGCTAAAGCCAAATTGTAACTAGCCTAACTGAGGCCTACCATAGTCTTTGTTTTAGATTAACCTCAGCTCAATATGTTGAAGAGGCAAAGGCCTGCCTATTAAATTTCTTAGTATATTTTACTTTACTTTATAAGCCTATTATGTTTCAAGTCATTTGTAGCCTACATACTTCCTTAGTTCTCCCATTCAACTTAACACAATCCCATAATGAGAATTAACTGTAATTTATCATCCACAGGTTACTGGGCCTATAAAGCATATGTATATTGATTATTAATTTTTGCCATTTTTATTATTCTTTTTCTCCAAAATATTACTTACAGTATTCTTGTCTGTCTCTTTGCAGACAAGGTTGTCATTGTGGCTATTATCTTTTAGTTATTATTGTTATTATTACTACTATTATTACTACTATTATTACTATTATTTGTATTGCATATTTATTATTATAATCAGTATTATTTGCAGACTGATATATATTAGCCAAACAGGCCATTATTTAATCTCACCATTATAAGTCCATCAAAGTTGTTACGGGTAAAAATCCCCTTTGCATATACTCATTAATTGTTGTCAATAAAATATAAAAATTCATATTGATTTAATAATCAGTCCTTCCGTTCTTTTATTAAAATTAACTTTGCGCCGCAGTGCCGGATGCCAATCTATTACTTGGGCGCTGGTGACCCTGGCATATAGTTAATTATCTACGTAAACTTGTAAAGGTCTAAATAAATAAAACCGGACTCTTACAGTGTGTTGTTGCAAGGTTTAGAAAGGAGACCATAAATAGTGCCCCTTTTGTTTTTATCTTAATTTTATGCAACTGAGGACTAAGGTAGGCCCACATGGTAACATGGTAAAAATTTTATAGTGGGCACACTAGGGGCCTATGGAAAACTGATGAGTGGGTAGTTGGGAGGTAACGAAAATGGTTCACTGAGTAGGTAGGTAGTTAATCTAACAATTATTAAATTCCTTTTATGTCAATAACTGGGTGGAAGAAACCAATTGGTTGCTCACCAGAGTTATTCTCCACACTAGTATTTATATACTGTGTGGGAGGAGCGTGCTCGGTAATAGATACATTACCGCTCAACCAACCGAGGAATAAACCAAGACAACGCTGGTACAAGAAGCCCCGCGAAGAGGAGAACAAAGGGGGAAGGAAAACGAAGAACGGGGCGAGAGGACGTACCAGCAAAGTACGCTCTCGACAATAACACAACCGGAGAAGGGAGAGACTCCAATAACTAAAAGTAAGTGACTAATTGAGTTTTTACACCAGTAAGTTATAAGCATTAAATTAAGCTGGGTCAGACAAGTTAGGCCTACATTGTGGCCTAAGACCCAGCATCAACTCATAGCTTAACAAAGGTGAAGGTAGATTGCCCTAACCTAATTCTTGTGAGGAATCCTACTGTGGACCTCAATTTATCTGCCCGCTCTGGACCATTTCCGGAATCTCTAGGCTGACCCCTCTAGGCTAGACTTGATCTACTTTATAGTTAGACTGGAGATATAAGGGGTGGGTTAATTGTGGACCAATTCATACAGAGCATTTTTCGCATTGTTGGTCCGTGTGTGGGGAATTTACAAACCTTAACCTTACTTAACAAAAAATTGCAGAATTAGGCTAAATAGCCTAAGTCTAGCCTAAGCCTAAGCTAATCAAGCCTAATTAGGTCTACAACCTAGGGCCTAACTAGGAAACATTTACATTAAAGGAGTCTCATTCTCTTATAAGCTTAGACCTGAGTGACATAAGTACTTGGGGGGGATTAAACCAAATTTAAACTCGACTGTTTTGTCTGTGCTCTCTCTTCTCTGGTAATTTCTTCTTGTCCTCTATTTCATTACGATCCCCAGTTAAACAATTTTGACTTAGACATGGACAGTGCGGAATTGAAAAAGTTAAAAAAGAAAAGGGGGGCAAAGTTGGGAGCTGTTACAAAGGCTGTGAACACTTTTAACAATATTACACAACCAGGTAAAGAAAATTTAGAGAGTGTAATTATTAAATTGGAAATTAAAAAGAAGGAAATAATAGCCA
The DNA here is from genome assembly GCA_023014485.1 of Bathynomus jamesi. Classification (NCBI taxonomy): domain Eukaryota; kingdom Metazoa; phylum Arthropoda; class Malacostraca; order Isopoda; family Cirolanidae; genus Bathynomus; species Bathynomus jamesi. The sequence continues at coordinate 524,652 of JAJOZX010000920.1, read as the reverse complement.
TTAATGAGAGTATTTCAGAGTTAGTTGAATCCGAAATGGCTGAAGAACAATTGATAGACCTTTACGCTGATGATGATGATCAGGTAAGCTCAATTGAACAGCAAATAAGGAGACTACGGTCTCGTTTGACTGACTTAACACCAAAAAAAACCTAATTCTGATTTTAATCAAAGTAGGGCTAACCTTCAACAAAATTTAAGTGGCATGCTAAATCCTGAGTCACAAGAATTGAGGGCTCAGTTACCCATTTTGCAAATACCAACATTTGAAGGGGACACGGTACAATTCCCATCTTTCATTGACAAATTTGAGAATTTAATAGGTAATAAACCTTATATTTCAACTGTTGAAAAGTTTAGTTACTTAACTAGTTCCCTTAAAGGCCCAGCCTATAACCTGATAGCCTATTTACCAGCCATAGGGGATTCATATGAAGTAGCTATTGATCTTTTAAAACGTAATTACGTTAATAAAGATGTGATTATATATGAATTATCTCAACAATTTTTGAATTTGCACCCATAAAAGATAACCATAGTGATATGGAAAATTTTTATACAAAATTAGAAGCTATTATAGGACAACTGGTTAGCAATGAGATAGATATTAAAACTTCATCTTGGATTATACAAAGCATAGTACTTAGGTGCCTTCCTTCGAGGGTTAAAGATAATTTAATTCTAAAGACGGGAGAAAATTATCCTAATTTAGAACAAATAAGAAAACACTTCCCCAATATCCTAACTAATTACAACTTGAGAGATTTTCCAACACATAAGACCCAGACTATGGATAAACCAAAGACTGTTCCCAGAGACCAACTAGCTACAGCCAAACAGACAAAACTTGATACTGTAGAATCAAATGTGACCAACTATAATACACGAACACCTACATTACAGAACTTTAATGTAACTGCTGCCTCAACTTACACACCACATTGCAAATTTTGTGCAAGTAATGAACACAGTAGTACTGGGTGTGACAAATATTCAGACTTTAACCAAAGGGCTAAAAGATGTGAACAGTTGAACCTGTGTAAAAAGTGTACTGGCCAGGGACATTATAAGAAAGATTGTAAATCTTGGTTAAGATTCAAATGTAAGTTTGTAAAAGTTTACGACATGTCTCATCAATGTGTGATTCACCAAAGTGTCCAAATAATAGTACTCAAACTCAAAAGATACCTCCCCCAAACAAAGGTAATCAAGAAAATGCCACTTTCATGGGACATTCTGCTTGTTCAAACAATGTAACAAGAAACACTGAGATTCTTTTACCAACTATTACTTTGGACTTAGTGAATAGTGAGGGTAGTACCACTCCAGTGAGATGTCTTATAGACTGTTGTTCTCAACAAACATTTGTTTCAAAAAATGTAGTTAATAAATTGGGTTTGACACCAAACCCGAATGAACAAAACCTCAATATTGCATCCTTTGTTAAAGATAACTCGGACAAAAATAGCTATAAGACAATTGACCTGAAACTACATTTAGGAAGTAAATTCAAGAAAATTGAAGCAGTTATTATTTCTAAAGTAGGACAAAACAAACTGGTTATACCCAAACTAGAACAAACCATAAATCATTTGGGAAAACACTACAAAATAGCTGATAGACATATCACTAACAACACAGTAGCTAACATTGAAATGCTAATAGGGGCAGATTATATTAATCTTATTCATAAGGGCATAGTAGAGATAGGTAATGGTATAGCTATTCAGACTCCATCAGGGATAGCCCCTTTGGGTGACCTATCAGAATACAACCTAGACCTAAACCAAAACAGCTCATGACCAACAAATACTATGTGCCTCAACTCAGTCCTACATAACACCTGTAAGAATAGCAACACTTTGAATAATATTATCTCAACTGAGAACATTAATTCATCATTATCAAATGAAACTTTGGATGAGGCAATTCAAACTTTATGGTTGCTAGAATCTGTGGGTATACATGACACAAATCAAACTTCAGAAGATCAGTTAATGGTAGAAAGATTTGAAGACACCATTCAGTGCAAAGACAATAGTTATTTTGTTAAGTTACCTTGGAAAATAAATTGTCCAACTTTAAGAGACAATCTCAAAGTAGCTAAAGGACATTTATATAAAGTAATGAAAAAACTCAGACAAGATAATAATATTGTAAAGTACAGTGATGTCTTCAAAGAACAGCTACAGAAAGGCTTCATTGAAGAAGTAACAAATAACCCTTTTAAAAAAGATGGTTGTCATTATTTAACCCACAGGGGGGTTTATCGACAAGATGCCCCAACAACAAAACTCAGAGTATATAACTGTAGCCTCAAAGACAGTGATAAACACAGTTTGAATGATTGCTTGATTGAGGGTCCTAATCTCATTTCTGACCTTGTGAAGATCTTACTGAGGTTCAGGTTAGACAAATATGCTGTACAAAGTGACATTTCAAAGGCATTTTTGAGAATAAATCTTAAAAATGAATATGATAAGAACCAACTAAGGTTCTTATGGTTCAAGGATCCATTTGATTTGAATAAAGGGTTCATAACCTATAGATTTAATGTTGTGTTGTTTGGAGCCAATTGCTCACCTAGCCTATTAGCATTGACAATTAGACATCATTTAAACCAGTTTAACAACTCTCTAACATTGAACTTCCTAAGGAACATTTTTACGTAGACAATCTAATAGGCTCAACGACAACAAAATCTGAATTATCTGAAGTCTATGAACACTTTCAAAACATTATGCAACAAGGTAACTTTGAACTTAGAGAGTGGATTTCAAATGATGAGGATTTAAACAAAAAGATTTTAAAGGATAATAATGGTCTTACTGAGCCATCAGACAGAGTTAAAACTTTAGGTATGAACTGGTATTTGGATGCAACTTCTAACAGTCATGATTCAATCTGTACTAAAGGTTTTAAACTTGATGAGGAAGCAAATACTAAAAGACAAATATTATCAGAGGCTTCCAAAATTTTTGATCCTATGGGTCTATTCCTGCCTTCAACAATAAAATCAAAGATTCTCCTCCAAGAAATTTGGAGGACAAATGTTGGGTGGGATGATCCAATAACAAATGAAAATCAAAAATCTTGGAAGAAGTTAGCTACTGATTTAACAAAAGTGCAGAACATCAAAATTAAAAGGTGCTGTGGGTTTAGGGATAAGCCCCAGAGACTTCATGTGTTTGCTGATGCAAGCACACAAGCTTATGGGTGCTGTGCGTATCTTGTAAGCCCTACAGAAAGTCATCTAATTTATGCAAAAGGGAAAGTTGCACCTCTCAAACCTACCCGAACCATACCTCAATTGGAACTATTGGCTGCTACATTAGCCATTAAAACCATTTCATTGCTTAAGGATGCTTACTATGACGTGTACTTAAGTCATATCCACGTCTGGCTTGACAGTCAGATTTGTCTTGCCTGGATACGGAATGATAGCATTAATAGTAAGAATATCTTTGTAAGAAATAGGCTAAAAGAAATAGCTGACGCTAATGAAAGCCTACAAGTAAACTCACTTTGTTCCAACTAAACAGAATCCAGCAGACTTTCTGACCAGAGGTTTATCCTACAAGTTGTTGAAGTCAAACAAAACTTGGTTTATGGGACCAAAGTGGCTCTGTGATACAGACCAATGGCCTGTGGAACAAGTTAACTTGACATTAAATTTAATCTTTTCAAATGAAAAGGTTGAACCAATCACTAATTATGAACAGTATTCTGATTTCAACAAACTTGTCAGGGTGACAGCCTACTGTTTGAGGTTTGCTCACAACTGTTTAGCTACAATTAACAAACAGCTAAATAAAAACAATCATAATTATACAGAAGTTGCAACCCAATATTGGATAGGCCAAGCACAACAAAAAGAGTACAATAAAGAGTTAGAATTCTTAACAAATGGGAAACAAACAAAAGAACCTGTACCATCAGTAGTTGTGGATCTAAACTTGTTCAGAGATGAGGAAGGCCTTCTAAGGTGTAAAGGGAGATTAGACAAATCAAAACTGTCATACAAAAGCAAAAACCCAATCCTTTTACCTAGATTTAGCTATTTGACAACATTAATCATCAGAAAAATACACAATGATGTATATTATATGGGGGTACCACAGACACTAACTACATTAAGAAAAACTTATTGGATACCCAAGGGAAGGATCACTGTTAAAACAGTCCTGAGTGAGTGTGTCACATGTAGGCGTATTCATGCTAGGCCCTATAGGAAACCAAATCCTCCTGCTTTGCCAGAGGAGAGAGTTACTCTCAACAGACCCTTTGAGACTGTAGGCATTGACTATACAGGAGCATTGACTGTAGGGGTGGGTGACACTGAACAAAAAATGTACATTGTACTGTTTACATGTGCTGCCTCACGAGCTGTTTATTTGGATGTTGTGGAGGACCTTACTGCAGAATCTTTTGTTGCTGTCTTTAAGAGATTCTGTGCACGACATTCAGTACCAAAGACAGTTTGGACTGACAATGCTACATATTTCAAAGCTGGTGAACAAGTCATCCACGACTTGTTAAGCATGAAATCACACAATTATATATACAAAATCAAAACATAAAGTGGAAGTATATTCCGGTTGCCTCTCCTTGGTATGGTTCTATCTGGGAGAGGAATATACAAACAGTAAAGAATTGCTTGAAGAAAGCAATTGGCAAAAAACAGATACACTTATTTGGGTTACTCACTCTCCTGGCTGAGATTGAGAACATCATTAACAATAGACCACTCACTTATGTGAGTGACAACATTAATGACCCAGAACCATTAACTCCAAATCATTTGATTCGGGGAGAACAAGTTAGTCTCCTGCCGGACTACAATATAGACTCTTCAGAAGACCCAAACTGGACTCAACGACATGATGAGCTCCAGACTAAGTTACAACATTTAACTAGAGTTAAAGCTCATTTCATTAAACAGTGGAAAACTGAGTACTTGATGGGTCTAAGGGAGAGACATAAACAAATGACTAAGAAGGATTGGTCTGACACAATTAAGGTAGGGGACCTTGTTCTCATACATGACAGTACTCCAAGACAATACTGGCCTCTGGCTAGAGTTTCAGAACTCAGACCAGGGGCAGACGGGGTAACAAGAGTGGTCAAATTAAGGACTTCAACGGGTGACACAACAAGAGACATTTCTCTTTTGTACCCTTTAGAGTCTGGACCCAAAACAATGGACTTTGGAGAACCTTCTCCACTGACAGTAACAACTGGAGACACTGAACTTCCAGTAACTATTCCTTTGACAGTAGGAGTGGTAACGCATCCTACTACAACATTGACAGACACAAGACCTCAGCGACAAACAGCATTAAAGGCGCGACTATTTTTACAACAAAAAATAGATGCTGGGGAATTGTAATTTTATCTTCTAACTTTCATTTTTTCTTTTCTTATGGTAAAGACCATAGACAGTTTCATCCTATGGATGTATATTTTCTCTTCTAATTAAATGCTACACCTTCTCCATGAGAAGGTGAGGATAGGCACTGTTAATCAGATTAACAGGCATTTACAGTTAAATAGTTAGCTAGTCTACACTCAGACAAAAATTGGTGACAATGACACCAAAATTTTTATCTCCCGGGGCCCCCAGTATATGGAAAACTGATGAGTGGGTAGTTGGGAGGTAACGAAAATGGTTCACTGAGTAGGTAGGTAGTTAATCTAACAATTATTAAATTCCTTTTATGTCAATAACTGGGTGGAAGAAACCAATTGGTTGCTCACCAGAGTTATTCTCCACACTAGTATTTATATACTGTGTGGGAGGAGCGTGCTCGGTAATAGATACATTACCGCTCAACCAACCGAGGAATAAACCAAGACAACGCTGGTACAAGAAGCCCCGCGAAGAGGAGAACAAAGGGGGAAGGAAAACGAAGAACGGGGCGAGAGGACGTACCAGCAAAGTACGCTCTCGACAATAACACAACCGGAGAAGGGAGAGACTCCAATAACTAAAAGTAAGTGACTAATTGAGTTTTTACACCAGTAAGTTATAAGCATTAAATTAAGCTGGGTCAGACAAGTTAGGCCTACATTGTGGCCTAAGACCCAGCATCAACTCATAGCTTAACAAAGGTGAAGGTAGATTGCCCTAACCTAATTCTTGTGAGGAATCCTACTGTGGACCTCAATTTATCTGCCCGCTCTGGACCATTTCCGGAATCTCTAGGCTGACCCCTCTAGGCTAGACTTGATCTACTCTATAGTTAGACTGGAGATATAAGGGGTGGGTTAATTGTGGACCAATTCATACAGAGCATTTTTCGCAGTTAATATAAACAAACCATAAATACAGTTACGTGCAAAATTAAGATCCAATTGATCTCTGCTAATTGCAGGGGGTAATGGCTATTTTACTTTTGTGTGTGTGGGGGGGGGGGGTAATGGAATAGAGGGGTGGGGGTAATGGCGTTTTTTAAATTTTGTAGCTTAGCCACTTCTTCCTATGAGGGCCTTATATAATATAATAAAAAAAATACATGAAAAAGTAAAAAAAAAATGTCTTTCTCTTTACATTTGTGATTGATTGGATAGCCCGAAAGGACTCACAATTTAATTGGGAATTAAGCTCCATTCTTTCATCAATTTGCAGTTACGATTCATTGCAATTTTTGTAATTATATTACCGATATTTTATAAAGTATTGGTGGTTACGATTGTACCATCCAGTGATATGCCATATATATGAGATATATGTGATATGCCATACTTTTGTCGCTTAGCCACTTCTTCCTATGAGGGCTTCATACATATAATATAATTTTAAATCTACAACCAATAAAAAAAATGTAGTTGTGAAAAAAAATCCGGAGAACGATAGCGAGCTACCGCTTGTGGTTATCTATACAGCTATACAGCTATATAGCCCTATATCTACATAGCTACAACCTGAATAATATAATACAAGCTCTACAATTAAGATAAAAGGAGTAGGTAGGACTGTAAAGACTGTATAGAGTATTTGAATGTACACCCATTCAGGGTCTCCCATTTAAAGGTGTCTATGAGGCAACTGAACATAATGAGTCTTTCATAAATCACAGTGCTATGGGGGCACCGCTCAGCAGAGAAATCTCTTTAAATGGGGGGTATAAAGACAGAGAGTATCCCCTAACCCAAGATGCTACCTCCCTACATCCCATCACTCTGTGTGGGTGATGAGATTTATCCAAATAAAAAATAAACTATATATATATATATGTGTGTGTGTGTGTGTGTGTGTGTGTGTATGTGGGAAGGGTTCACAAACCTCTTCTCCACACCATTACCAGTTCCAGCAAAACGTCATTACCAAATACCTCTTTCAGTCATTAATTTATCTAGTTTATTCTTAAAAGTCTCCAAAGTATGGGAACTCACAACTTCTTCATCTAAGCTATTCCAGAATTTTACTATTCTGTTTGAAAACTATGTTGTACTAACTGTGATTTACATCTTTGCTGAAAAAGCTTAAGGCTATGGCCTCTTGTCCTATCATTGTGATCCTTTGTAAAAAGAGAGTGGAAGTCTATATTATCTAACTCATTTGTTATTTTATATACTTCTATCATATCACCTCGGAACCTTCTTCGTTTTAGGGAAAACATGTTTAGGTGCTCCAATCTCTCTTTGTAACTAAGGTGTCTAAGGCATGGTATCATCCTTGTGGCTCTCTTTTGTACTTTTTCTAGTCTGTCTTTGTCTTGCTCTAAATAAGAACTACTGAACTGAATGCCATACTCAAGAAGAGACCTCACGTATGAAGTGTAGAGCCTACTTATAATTTCTGACGATTTATATTCTATATGTTTCTGCATTAGGTTCAATCTAGCATTAGCCTTATTTCTAATTTCAATACAATGAGTTGTAGGTTTAAGATCATGATTCACAATGACACCCAAATCTCTCCTTTTTTTATTTATTTATCCAACTTCCATCCATGTTATACTCAAACTCTGGATTGTCATGACCAACATGCATAACTTTACACTTTTCCACACTAAATTTCATCTCCCATCTATCTCCCAAGCAACTACTTTATCGATGTCCTTTTGCATTTTCATGGCACCTGTTAAAGATCTTACATTTTGTCCCAATTTTGTATCATCTGCAAATATTGAGGTTTTACTATTTAGAGATCTTTCCGAGTCATTAATATAAATAATAAAAAGTAGAGGTCCAAATACTGACCCCTGTGGGACTCCACTCAGAACAAGGCTCCATGTAGACCTAGTCCCATTTAATTGGACCCTCTGTTCTCTTTCTCTAAGCCATTCTTCAATCCAATTTGCTACTGTCCCTTTTATTCCATGAGCTCTAACTTTAACAAGCAACCGCTTATGAGGAACTGTATCAAAAGCTTTGTCAAAATCCAAGTACACAATATCTACAGATTCTTTTTTATCCAGATGCTTTAACATACTATCATAAAACTCAATTAAGTTTGTCAAACATGACCTGCCATTTCGAAAGCCATGTTGGCTATTACTAATTAATCCTCCTTCTTCTAAGAATATTGTAATTTTGTCTCTGATGACACTTTCAAGTAATTTGCGAATAATAGACGTTAAACTAATTGGTTTATAGTTTTTAGCTAGGTGTTTGTTTCCTTTTTTGAAAAGTGGGACCACATTTGCTTTTTTTCCAGTCTTCTGGAACTTCGCTGTTAATCAATGAAAGGTTGAAAAGTATTTTAAGTGCTTGGGCTATGCTATATTTTGCTTCCTTTACTATTTTAGGATAAATTTCATCAGGTCATGGTGACTTATCTATGTTTAGCCTGTCAATTGCTTTCAAAATATCCACTTCCTCAAAATATGTATGATTTATCTCTCTCTCTTGTGTGACTGATGTAAAATCTGGAATTTTATTTAGTTTCCTTTGTGAATACTGAGCAGAAATATCTATTTAGCTCCTCAACAATTTCAAAATCTTCTTCAATAATTTTGTCGTCAGCATGAAGGGGTTCAATTTTTTTATTAGATTTATTTTTCAGGTTGAAATGACTAAAGAACTTTTTGGGATTTCCTTTACAATTTTTGGTTAAGTTCCTCTCTAAATTGCGTTTACTATCTCTTATAAGTTTCTTGCTTTCTTGTCTCTTGTTTTTATAGATTTCAAGGTCCATTTCATTTGGAGTTCTCTTAAATTTGCTGAAGGCCTTTCTCTTATCTGTTATTCCTTTCTTAATAGACAGATTTATCCAGGGTTCTGTTATTTCTGATTCTTATTTTACGCTGAGGAATATATTTACTTTGAACATCTTTTATTTTATTTTTTTAACTTTTCCCATACATAGTGTGCACTGTGCAGATTTACTTTGGTTGAATATATCTTTTGGTTGAAGCTCTAAAATCTCCGCCCAATTTATACAGTTTAACTCATTAACTAGTTCAGTCATATTTCCATTTTTAAAGTCAGGAATTTCAGCTGCATTTTTAGTATACTTTGAGTCAAATTTCACTTTGAATCTTATTATAAAATAATCACTTGAACCCAGTATTTCAAAGACTGATATGTTATAGAATCAGCAATATTTGTTAATAATAAATCTAAAATTGCGTTCTCTCTGTTGTTCTTTAATTAACTGATTTAGACCATTTTCTACAGTACAATCAAGGAAGTTCTCGCTACTTTCAGGTGCTTGTAATGTTACCCAATTTATATATCTATAGTTAAAATCTCCAACAATAATTACATCATTTGAACCTACCTTATTTATTTCCTTAATAATTTCATTTTCTACATATCGATTCTTCTCTGTTGTTTTGGGGATTCCTCTAATTGAACATCCTTCTGGTGGCCTATATATACCACCTAGTCTAGCTTAACTTGGGCTGTAGGTTGAACTGGCCGTTCAGGGCACAGCTGGGATTGTGAACCCAATAAAATAAAAAATAACATGGTCCTTCGAAACCGGATTCTAGCCCAAGACTGAGTCAGTGACTATTTTTAGGCAAAGTTCTGATTGTGCAAATTGTAGCCCAAGTTATGCCTGGACGAGTTGAGCATAATTGAGTTAGGGTCCCAGGGTAGAAAGTTTGGTCGCCCAATTGCGAAACTTGGCCGCTAGTCTGTCGTTGTTTTGGGCCTACATTTTTACCGGTTTGGTTAATTTTGGGTGGAAAATTTTGTATTCCATACTGGTGGTTGGTCAGTACCCCAACCAAGCAATTCAGTTTACTCGAAAAAAGCAAAATTTGAGTTTGATCAGTTTGGTTAAGTATTTTCGCCAAATCAACTAATTTGGCATTGAGCTCAATTGTTGTTTGCATTGAAGATGAGTACAGCTGAACTGAACAGCTGAACTGAACAGCTGAATTGAACAAGTTTAGAAAAAGGAGAAGCGCCTACAAAGGTCTAATTACAAAGGTCATTGCCACTATAGATTCTGCCACAGAGCAAGAGGATTTAAGCTTAGTGACTGTACAGCTTTCCATATTATAAACTAAAAAGGTTGCTCTAAGCGAAGTAAATGTTAAAATTGAGGCTCTTGTAGAAGAGGATGAAATAGAAAATAACATAATTTACTTTGAAGAGATCATTGATATAATTAAAGTATGCCACAGAACAAAAGAGTTTAGCGGCTCAGTACAGTTAGAGACCAGGTCTAATAATGAAACACAACCCTCAACAAACGGTGTTTGTGAAGTTAAGGTTAACAGATCTGCGGTTCAATTACGGAGGCTTGTACTCAAAACATTTTCTGGGAGTATTCAGGAATGGCGAGGATGGGCAGACAGTTTTCAATCAGCAGTTCATTCTAGTCAAGTGTTTAGTGTGGTGGAGAAGTTTAATTATTTGCAATCCCTTTTGGAAGGGGAGGCAGCAAAGACAATAGCAGGATTAACATTAACAGAGGCTAATTATAATGTGGCTTGGGATATATTAAACAAACGGTTTGGTAAGCCAGAGATCTTAATTAACAGCCACCTCCGCGAACATTTAGCTATACCTCCTGTTAATAATCTCAATAGTGTCAAGGAGTTACGGCAGTTATATGATGAATTTGAAATTAGGACTAGGTCCCTGGACAACTTGGGTGTAGGAATGGAAAGGTATGGTATAATGTTGGTCACTATACTGGAGTCTAAATTACCTAGCTCAATTTTGCTTGAATTAAGTAGGGGACACTCTACAGAAAATGTGTACATCCCCCTTCAGCAGATGTTAAGTCTTTTAGGCAGAATTAGCAAGACGAGAGGGAATTGAGTTTGTACAGTGGGATGTTAAACAAGGGGACAAAGGCAGGCACAGCACTAAAGTTTCTACAAAAAGGAATAGCCCAGGTAAAGTATCAGCTCTACATGCATCCTCTGAAAATAAATTAAAGGGAATCAAGGAATGCATATTTTGCGAAGGCAACCACAAGTCATATAAATGTGAGGTGGCTGAGGCTTTACCTGTTGAGGAGAGAAAGGACAGGGTAACTAAGTCCACAGCATGTTTTAAATGTTTTTTGAAAGGTCACAGAGCAAGGTTTTGTAAGTTTAAAATTTTGTGCAAAAAATGCCGTGGCCGGCATCAGCCATTATTGTGTAAAGACACTCCTAGTACACCTACCTCAGAAGTAGAGACATCAGTGGCACATGCCACTGCTATGAAAGGGAGTAAAAGTAAACGGGGATTATTGCAAACAGCTGCAGCCTTATTAATTGGGAATGATGGAGAAGCTACTGTAAGAGTGTTGTTTGATAGTGGTAGCCAGTGTAGCTTTATTAAGACCAGAATTTCCAGAAAATTGAAGTTTAAAGAATTTAAGAGGGAAAATTTAAGAATTTCTGCGTTTGGGGGTTCCGTTCAAAATCGAACCAAAGTTAAGAAGGTAGAAGTTCTGGTTTAGAGGTTGTTACCACAAAGTCCTACTATCAAGGTCCAAGTGTTAAAAAATCTAGAAGAGGAAGAGCCATTGTTGTTCCAAGGCGATATGATGACTAAGCTGATTGATGTAGCATTGTGCGAAAAATGCTCTGTATGAATTGGTCCACAATTAACCCACCCCTTATATCTCCAGTCTAACTATAGAGTAGATCAAGTCTAGCCTAGAGGGGTCAGCCTAGAGATTCCGGAAATGGTCCAGAGCGGGCAGATAAATTGAGGTCCACAGTAGGATTCCTCACCAAATTAGGTTAGGGCAATCTACCTTCACCTTTGTTAAGCTATGAGTTGATGCTGGGTCTTAGGCCACAATGTAGGCCTAACTTGTCTGACCAGCTTAATTTAATGTGATTAACTTACTGGGTTAAAAACTCAATTAGTCACTTACTTTTAGTTATTGGAGTCTGTTCTCCGGTTTGTGTAATTGTCGAGAGCGCACTTGCTGGTGGGGACTTTTTTCGTTGTCTGTTCTCGTCCCTTCCCCTTGCGTCCTCTCGCCCCGTTTCTTCGTTTTTCTCCTCTTTGTTCTCCTTCTTCGCGGGGCTTCTTTCCACCAGCGTTGTCTTGGTTTTTTCCTCGGTTGGTTGAGCGGTAATGTATCTCTATTACCGAGCACTCTCCACACAGTATATAAATACTAGTGTGGAGAATAACTCTGGTGAGCAACCAATTGGTTTCATCCACCCAGTTATTGACATAAAAGGAATTAATAATTGTTAGATTAACTACCTACCTACTCAGTGAACCATTTTCGTTACCTCCCAACTACCCACTCATCAGTTTTCCATATACTGGGGGCCCCGGGAGATAAAAATTTTGGTGTCATTGTCACCAATTTTTATGTCTGAGTGTAGACTAGCTAACTATTTGACTGTAAATGCCTGTTAATCTGATTAACAGTGCCTATCCTCACCTTCTCATGGAGAAGGTGTAGCATTTAATTAGAAGAGAAAATATAATCCATAGGATGAAACTGTCTATGGTCTTTACCATAAGAAAAGAAAAATGAAAGTTAGAAGATAAAATTACAATTCCCCAGCATCTATTTTTGTTGTAAAAATAGTCGCGCCTTTAATGCTGTTTGTCGCTGAGGTCTTGTGTCTGTCAATGTTGTAGTAGGATGCGTTACCACTCCTACTGTCAAAGGAATAGTTACTGGAAGTTCAGTGTCTCCAGTTGTTACTGTCAGTGGAGAAGGTTCTCCAAAGTCCATTGTTTGGGTCCAGACTCTAAAGGGTACAAAAGAGAAATGTCTCTTGTTGTGTCACCCGTTGAAGTCCTTAATTTGACCACTCTTGTTACCCCGTCCCCCTGCCCCTGGTCTGAGTTCTGAAACTCTAGCCAGAGGCCAGTATTGTCTTGGAGTACTGTCATGTATGAGAACAAGGTCCCCTACCTTAATTGTGTCAGACCAATCCTCTTAGTCATTTGTTTATGTCTCTCCCTTAGACCCATCAAGTACTCAGTTTTCCACTGTTTAATGAAATGAGCTTTAACTCTAGTTAAATGTTGTAACTTAGTCTGGAGCTCATCATGTCGTTGAGTCCAGTTTGGGTCTTCTGAAGAGTCTATATTGTAGTCCGGCAGGAGACTAACTTGTTCTCCCGAATCAAATGATTTGGAGTTAATGGTTCCGGGTCATTAATGTGTCACTCACATAAGTGAGTGGTCTATTGTTAATGATGTTCTCAATCTCAGCCAGGAGAGTGAGCAACCCAAATAAGTGTATCTGTTTTTTGCCAATTGCTTTCTTCAAGCAATTCTTTACTGTTTGTATATTCCTCTCCCAGATAGAACCATACCAAGGAGAGGCAACCGGAATATACTTCCACTTTATGTTTGAATTTTGTATATATAATTGTGTGATTTCATTGCTTAACAAGTCGTGGATGACTTGTTCACCAGCCTTGAAATATGTAGCATTGTCAGTCCAAACTGTCTTGGTACTGAATGTCGTGCACAGAATCTCTTAAAGACAGCAACAAAAGATTCTGCTGTAAGGTCCTCCACAACATCCAATAAACAGCTCGTGAGGCAGCACATGTAAACAGTACAATGTACATTTTTGTTCAGTGTCACCCACCCCTACAGTCAATGCTCCTGTATAGTCAATGCCTACAGTCTCAAAGGGTCTGTTGAGAGTAACTCTCTCCTCTGGCAAAGCAGGAGGATTTGGTTTCCTATAGGGCCTAGCATGAATACGCCTACATGTGACACACTCACTCAGGACTGTTTTAACAGTGATCCTTCCCTTGGGTATCCAATAAGTTTTTCTTAATGTAGTTAGTGTCTGTGGTACCCCCATATGATATACATCATTGTGTGTTTTTCTGATGATTAATGTTGTCAAATAGCTAAATCTAGGTAAAAGGATTGGATGTTTGCTTTTGTATGACAGTTTTGATTTGTCTAATCTCCCTTTACACCTTAGAAGGCCTTCCTCATCTCTGAACAAGTTTAGATCCACAACTACTGATGGTACAGGTTCTTTTGTTTGTTTCCCATTAGTTAGAATTCTAACTCTTTATTGTACTCTTTTTGTTGTGCTTGGCCTATCCAGTATTGGTTGCAACTTCTGTATAATTATGATTGTTTTTATTTAGCGTTTGTTAATTGTAGTTAAACAGTTGTGAGCAAACCTCAAACAGTAGGCTGTAACCCTGACAAGTTTGTTGAAATCAGAATATTTCATAATTAGTGATTGGTTCAACCTTTTCATTTGAAAAGATTAAATTTAATGTCAGTTAACTTGTTCCACAGGCCATTGGTCTGTATTACAGAGCCACTTAGGTCCCATAAACCAAGTTTTGTTTGACTTCAACAACTTGTAGGATAAACCTCTGGTCAGAAAGTCTGCTGGATTTGTTTAGTTGGAACATAGTGAAAGTTTACTTGTAGGCTTTCATTAGCTTCAGCTATTTCTTTTAGCCTATTTCTTACAAAGATATTCTTACTATTAATGCTATCATTCCGTATCCAGGCAAGACAAATCTGACTGTCAAGCCAGATTTGGATGAGTTATGTTCACATCATGGTAAGCATCCTAAGCAATGAATGGTTTTAATGGCTAATGCAGCAGCCAATAGTTCCAATTGAGGTATGGTTCGGGTAGGTTTGAGAGGTGCAACTTTCCCTTTTGCATAAATTAGATGACTTCTGTAGGGCTTACAAGATACGCACAGCACCCATAAGCTTGTGTGCTTGCATCAGCAAACACATGAAGTCTCTGGGGCTTATCCTAAACCCACAGCACCTTTGAATTTTAATGTTCTGCACTTTTGTTAAATCAGCAGCTAACTTCTTCCAAGATTTTTGATTTTCATTTGTTATTGGATCATCCCACCCAACATTTGTCCTCCAAATTTCTTGGGAGAATCTTTGATTTTATTGTTGAAGGCAGGAATAGACCCAGGATCAAAAATTTTGGAAGCCTCTGATAATATTTGTCTTTTAGTATTTGCTTCCTCATCAAGTTTAAAACCTTTAGTACAGATTGAATCATGACTGTTAGAAGTTGCATCCAAATACCAGTTCATACCTAAAGTTTTAACTCTGTCTGATGGCTCAGTAAGACCATTATTATCCTTTAAAATCTTTTTGTTTAAATCCTCATCATTTGAAATCCACTCTCTAAGTTCAAAGTTACCTTGTTGCATAATGTTTTGAGAGTGTCATAGACTTCAGATAATTCAGATTTTGTTGTTGTTGAGCCTATTAGATTGTCTACGTAAAATGTTCCTTAAGGAAGTTCAATGTTAAGAGTTATTAAAACTGGTTTAAATGAGTCTAATTGTCAATGCTAATAGGCTAGGTGAGCAATTGGCTCCAAACAACACAACATTAAATCTATAGGTTATGAACCCTTTATTCAAATCAAATGGATCCTTGAACCATAAGAACTAAGTTGGTTCTTATCATATTCATTTTTAAGATTTATTCTCAAAAATGCCTTTGAAATGTCACTTTGTACAGCATATTTATCTAACCTGAACCTCAGTAAGATCTTCACAAGGTCAGAAATGAGATTAGGACCCTCAATCAGGCAATCATTCAAACTGTGTTTATCACGGTCTTTGAGGCTACAGTTATATACTACTCTGAGTTTTGTTGTTGGGGCATCTTGTCGATAAACCCCCCTGTGGGTTAAATAATGAAAACCATCTTTTTTAAAAGGGTTATTTGTTACTTCTTCAATGAAGCCTTTCTGTAGCTGTTCTTTGAAGACATCACTGTACTTTTTAATATTATTATCTTGTTTGAGTTTTTTCATTACTTTATATAAATGTCCTTTAGCTACTTTGAGATTGTCTCTTAAAGTTGGACAATTTATTTTCCAAGGTAACTCAATAAAATAACTATTGTCTTTGCACTGAATGGTGTCTTCAAATCTTTCTACCATTAACTGATCTTCTGAAGTTTGATTTGTGTCATGTATACCCACAGATTCTAGCAACCATAAAGTTTGAATTGCCTCATCCAAAGTTTCATTTGATAATGATGAATTAATGTTCTCAGTTGAGATAATATTATTCAAAGTGTTTTTATTCTTACAGGTGTTATGTAGGACTGAGTTGAGGCACATAGTATTTGTTGGTCATGAACTATTTGGTTTAGGTCTAGGTTGTATTTGGATAGATCACCCAAAGGGGCTATCCTGATGGAGTCTGAATAGCTATACCATTACCTATCTCTACTATGCCCTTATGAATAAGATTAATATAATCTGCCCCCATTAACATTCAATGTTAGCTACTGTGTTGTTAGTGATATGTCTATCAGCTATTTTGTAGTGTTTTCCCAAATGATTTATGGTTTGTTCTAGTTTGGGTATAACCAGTTTGTTTTGTCCTACTTTAGAAATAATAACTGCTTCAATTTTCTTTAATTTATTTTCTAAATGTAGTTCCAGGTCAATTGTCTTATAGCTATTTTTGTCCGAGTTATCCTTAACAAAGGATGCAATATTGAGTTTTTGTTCATTCGGGTTTGGTGTCAAACCCAATTTATTAACTACATTTTGTGAAACAAATGTTTGTTGAGAACAACAGTCTATAGGACATCTCACTGGAGTGGTGCTACCCTCACTATTCACTAAGTCCAAAGTAATAGTTGGTAAAAGAATCTCAGTGTTTCTTTTTACGTTGTTTGAACAAACAGAATGTCCCATGAAAGTGGCATTTTCTTGATTACCTTTGTTTGGGGGAGGTATCTTTTGAGTTTGAGTACTATTGTTTGGACACTTTGGTGAATCACACATTGATGAGACATGTCGTAAACTTTTACAAAACTTGCACTTGAATCTTAACCTAGATTTACAGTCTTTCTAATAATGTCCCTGACCAGTACACTTTTTACACAGGTTCAACTGTTCACATCTTTTAGCTCTTTGGTTAAAGTCTGAATATTTGTCACACCCAGTACTACTGTGTTCATTACTTGCACAAAATTTGCAATGTGGTGTGTAAGTTGAGGCAGCAGTTACAATAAAGTTCTGTAATGTAGGTGTTCGTGTATTATAGTTGGTCACATTTGATTCTACAGTATCAAGTTTTGTCTGTTTGGCTGTAGCTAGTTGGTCTCTGGGAACAGTCTTTGGTTTATCCATAGTCTGGGTCTTATTTTGTGTTGGAAAATCTCTCAATTTGTAATTAGTTAGGATATTGGGGAAGTGTTTTCTTATATCTTCCAGATTAGGATAATTTTCTCCCGTCTTTAGAATTAAAATATCTTTAACCCTCAAAGGAAGGCACCTAAGTACTATGCCTTGTATAATCCAAGATGAAGCTTTAATATCTATCTCATTGCTAACTAGTTGTCCTATAATAGCTTCTAATTTTGTATAAAAATTTTCCATATCACTATGGTTATCTTTTATGGGTGCAAATTCAAAAATTTGTTGAGATAATTCATATACAATCTCATCTTTATTAATGTAATTACGTTTTAAGAGATCAATAGCTACTTCATATGAATTCCCTACGGCTGGTAAATAGGCTATCAGGTTATAGGCTGGGCCTTTAAGGAAACTAGTTAAGTAGCTAAACTTTTCAACAGTTGAAATATAAGGTTTATTACCTATTAAATTCTCAAATTTGTCAAATGAAAGATGGGAATTGTACGTGTCCCCTTCAAATGTTGGTACTAGCAAAATGGGTAACTGAGCCCTCAATTCTTGTGACTCGAGATTTAGCATGCCACTTAAATTTTGATGAAGGTTAGCTCTACTTTGATTAAAATCAGAATTAGGTTTTTTTGGTGTTAAGTCAGTCAAACGAGACCGTAGTCTCCTTATTTTGCTGTTCAATTGAGATTACCTGATCATCATTATCAGCGTAAAGGTCTATCAATTGTTCTTCAGCCATTTCGGATTCAACTAACTCTGAAATACTCTCATTAATGGCTATTATTCCTCCTTTTTAGTTTCCAATTTAAGAATTACACACTCTAAATCTTCCTTACCTGGTTGTGTAATATTGTTAAAAGTGTTCACAGCCTTTGTAACAGCTCCCAACTTTGCCCCCTTTTCTTTTTTAACTTTTTCAATTCCGCAGTGTCCATGTCTAAGTCAAAAATTGTTTAACTGGGGATCGTAATGAAATAGAGGACAAGAAGAAATTACCAGAGAAGAGAGAGCACAGACAAAACAGTCAAGTTTAAATTTGGTTTAATCCCCCCCAAGTACTTGTGTGTCACTCAGGTCTAAGCTTATAAGAGAATGAGACTCCTTAAATGTAAATGTTTCCTAGTTAGGCCCTAGGTTGTAGACCTAATTAGGCTTGATTAGGTTAGGCTTAGGCTTAGGCTAGACCATTTAGCCTAATTCTGCAATTTTTGTTAAGTAAGGTTAAGGTTTGTAAATTCCCCACACACGGACCACCAATGCGAAAAATGCTCTGTATGAATTGGTCCACAATTAACCCACCCCTTATATCTCCAGTCTAACTATAGAGTAGATCAAGTCTAGCCTAGAGGGGTCAGCCTAGAGATTCCGGAAATGGTCCAGAGCGGGCAGATAAATTGAGGTCCACAGTAGGATTCCTCACCAAATTTGGTTAGGGCAATCTACCTTCACCTTTGTTAAGCTATGAGTTGATGCTGGGTCTTAGGCCACAATGTAGGCCTAACTTGTCTGACCCAGCTTAATTTAATGTGATTAATTTGCTGGGTTAAAAACACAATTAGTCACTTACTGTTAGTTATTAGAGAGTCTCTTTTCTCCTTCCTGTTTAATTGTCTAGAGCGTACTTGCTGGTGGGGATCTTTTTCGTTGTCTGTTCTCGTCCCTTCTCCAATTCCGTCCTTTCGCCCTGTTCCTCGTTTTCGTTCTCCTTTTCTCTCCTCTTCGCGGGGCTTTTTCCACCAGCGTTGTCTTGGTTTTTTCCTCGGTTGGTTGAGCGGTAATGTATCTCTATTACCGAGCACGCTCTTCTCACACAGTATATAAATACTAGTGTGGAGAATAACTCTGGTGAGCAACCAATTGGTTTCATCCACCCAGTTATTGACATAAAAGGAATTTAATAATTGTTAGATTAACTACCTACCTACTCAGTGAACCATTTTCGTTACCTCCCAACTAGCCACTCATCAGTTTTCCATACATTGCTTGTATATATTAAGTTAAGGTGTGTGTGTGTGTGATATATATATATATCCATCTCATAATTGTAAGGTTAGTGAAAAATTCACTTAATTTAGAGCTAGCATTTTTGGGCTCTTGTGGTATCATTGTTTGGACACTTGTGGCATCATTTTTTTGGGGCACTGCGCGTCCTTCCTACTCGTTTGTTGAATGCGGCACTTACAGGGCGTGGTGTTATAGAGAGCTCTCTTGCAATTCAGTTTGGTTGTTTAGATACAAGATTGTTGCATCGTGCAATGGTGCAGGTTGTGTTGTTGTTGCAAGGTTTAAAAAGAAGACCATAAGGCATAAACAGTGTATGGAAAACTGATGAGTGGGTAGTTGGGAGGTAACGAAAATGGTTCACTGAGTAGGTAGGTAGTTAATCTAACAATCATTAAATTCCTTTTATGTCAATAACTGGGTGGATGAAACCAATTGGTTGCTCACCAGAGTTATTCTCCACACTAGTATTTATATACTGTGTGGGAGGAGCGTGCTCGGTAGTGGAGATACATTACCGCTAAACCAACCGAGGAATAAACCAAGACAACGCTGGTACAAGAAGCCCCGCGAAGAGGAGAACAAGGGGAGAACGAAAACGAAGAACGGGGCGAGAGGACGTACCAGAAAAGTGCGCTCTCGAAAACATAACCGGAGAAGGGAGACACTCCGATAACAAAAAGTAAGTGACTAATTGAGTTTTTACACCAGTAAGTTATAAGCATTAAATTAAGCTGGGTCAGACAAGTTAGGCCTACATTGTGGCCTAAGACCCAGCATCAACTCATAGCTTAACAAAGGTGAAGGTAGATTGCCCTAACCTAATTCTTGTGAGGAATCCTACTGTGGACCTCAATTTATCTGCCCGCTCTGGACCATTTCCGGAATCTCTAGGCTGACCCCTCTAGGCTAGACTTGATCTACTCTATAGTTAGACTGGAGATATAAGGGGTGGGTTAATTGTGGACCAATTCATACAGAGCATTTTTCGCATTGGTGGTCCGTGTGTGGGGAATTTACAAACCTTAAGCTTACTTAACAAAAATTGCAGAATTAGGCTAAATAGTCTAGCCTAAGCCTAACCTGAGCAAGCCTAATTAGGTCTACAACCTAGGGCCTAACTAGGAAACATTTACAAAAGGAGTCTCATTCTCTTATAAGCTTAGACCTGACTGACACATAAGTACTTGGGGGGGATTAAACCAAATTTAAACTTGACTGTTTTGTCTGTGCTCTCTCTTCTCTGGTAATTTCTTCTTGTCCTATATTTCATTACGATCCCCAGTTAAACAACATTAGTGAACAAGCATTTAAAATGCATACAACTCCAAGCATCCAATTCTTCTTTTAAGGAAGAATCACTCAACAGATTTTTTCAACAGGCACATGCATTCCTTGCAATCTGTGTGTGTATATATGTATATATACACTGTACTCTTTACATGTGCCACAAATACACTCAACCTATCTGAACATAAGCAAGGATTGCATGGGTTACTCAATGAGGGTCTTATGGCCTATCTTGGCCATGGGCCAAACAATGAGCCTTGGTCTTGTGGCCTACCTTGGCCATGGGCCAAACAATGAGCCTTGGTCTTGTGGCCTACCTTGGCCATGGGCCAAACAATAAAGGTCTTATGGCCTACCTCAGCCATGGGCCAAAACAATTGAACCTTGGTCTTGTGGCTTATTGTGGCCATGGGCCAAACATTAAATGTCTTATGGCCTACCTTGGCCATGGGCTAAACATTGTCTTATGGCCTACCTTGGCCATAGGGAAAACTATTACAAGGGTCTTATGGCCTACCTTGGCCATAAGGAAAACTATTACAAGGGTCTTATGGCCTCCCTTGGCCAGAGACCAAACAATACAAAATAAGACCCAGACTGGATAAACCAAAGACTGTTCCCAGAGACCAACTAGCTACAGCCAAACAGACAAAACTTGATACTGTAGAATCAAATGTGACCAACTATAAAACACGAACACCTACATTACAGAACTTTAATGTAACTGCTGCCTAAACTTATACACCATATTGCAAATTTTGTGCAAGTAATGAACACAGTAGTACTGGGTGTGACAAATATTCAGATTTTAACCAAAGGGCTAAAAGATGTGAACAGTTGAACCTGTGTAAAAAGTGTACTGGCCAGGGACATTATAAGAAAGACTGTAAATCTAGGTTAAGATTCAAGTGTAAGTTTTGTAAAAGTTTACGACATGTCTCATCAATGTGTGATTCACCAAAGTGTCCAAATAATAGTACTCAAACTCAAAAGATACCTCCCCCAAACAAAGGTAATCAAGAAAATGCCACTTTCATGGGACATTCTGCTTGTTCAAACAATGTAACAAGAAACACTGAGATTCTTTTACCAACTATTACTTTGGACTTAGTGAATAGTGAGGGTAGTACCACTCCAGTGAGATGTCTTATAGACTGTTGTTCTCAACAAACATTTGTTTCAAAAAATTAGTTAATAAATTGGGTTTGACACCAAACCCGAATGAACAAAACTCAATATTGCGTCCTTTGTTAAGGATAACTCGGACAAAAATAGCTATAAGACAATTGACCTGGAACTACATTTAGAAGTAAATTCAAGAAAATTGAAGCAGTTATTATTTCTAAAGTAGGACAAAACAAACTGGTTATACCCAAACTAGAACAAACCATAAATCATTTGAAAAAACACTACAAAATAGCTGATAGACATATCACTAACAACACATAGCTAACATTGAAATGCTAATAGGGGCAGATTATATTAATCTTATTCATAAGGGCATAGTAGAGATAGGTAATGGTATAGCTATTCAGACTCCATCAGGGATAGCCCCTTTGGGTGACCTATCAGACTACAACCTAGACCTAAACCAAAACAGTCATGACCAACAAATACTATGTGCCTCAACTCAGTCCTACATAACACCTGTAAGAATAGCAACACTTTGAATAATATTATCTCAACTGAGAACATTAATTCATCATTATCAAATGAAACTTTGGATGAGGCAATTCAAACTTTATGGTTGCTAGAATCTGTGGGTATACATGACACAATCAAACTTCAGAAGATCAGTTAATGGTAGAAAGATTTGAAGACACCATTCAGTGCAAAGACAATAGTTATTTTTTGAGTTACCTTGGAAAATAAATTGTCCAACTTTAAGAGACAATCTCAAAGTAGCTAAAGGACATTTATATAAAGTAATGAAAAAACTCAACAAGAAATAATGTAAATAATGATGTCTTCAAAGAACAGCTACAGAAAGGCTTCATTGAAGAAGTAACAATAACCCTTTTAAAAAAGATGGTTGTCATTATTTAACCCACAGGGGGGTTTATCGACAAGATGCCCCAACAACAAAACTAGAGTAGTATATAATGTAGCCTCAAAGACAGTGATAAACACAGTTTGAATGATTGCTTGATTGAGGGTCCTAATCTCATTTCTGACCTTGTGAAGATCTTACTGAGGTTCAGGTTAGACAAATATGCTGTACAAAGTGACATTTCGAAGGCATTTTTGAGAATAAATCTTAAAAATGAATATGATAAGAACCAACTAGGTTCTTATGGTTCAAGGATCCATTTGATTTGAATAAAGGGTTCATAACCTATAGATTTAATGTTGTGTTGTTTGGAGCCAATTGCTCACCTAGCCTATTAGCATTGACAAAAACATCATTTAAACCAGTTTAATAACTCTCTAACATTGAACTTCCTTAAGGAACATTTTTACGTAGACAATCTAATAGGCTCAACGACAACAAAATCTGAATTATCTGAAGTCTATGAACACTCTCAAAACATTATGCAACAAGGTAACTTTGAACTTAGAGAGTGGATTTCAAATAATGAGGATTTAAACAAAAAGATTTTAAAGATAATAATGGTCTTACTGAGCCATCAGACAGAGTTAAAACTTTAGGTATGAACTGGTATTTGGATGCAACTTCTAACAGTCATGATTCAATCTGTACTAAAGGTTTTAAACTTGATGAGGAAGCAAATACTAAAAGACAAATATTATCAGAGGCTTCCAAAATTTTTGATCCTATGGGTCTATTCCTGCCTTCAACAATAAAATCAAAGATTCTCCTCCAAGAAATTTGGAGGACAAATGTTGGGTGGGATGATCCAATAACAAATGAAAATCAAAAATCTTGGAAGAAGTTAGCTACTGATTTAACAAAAGTGCAGAACATTAAAATTCAAAGGTGCTGTGGGTTTAGGGATAAGCCCCAGAGGCTTCATGTGTTTGCTGATGCAAGCACACAAGCTTATGGGTGCTGTGCGTATCTTGTAAGCCCTACAGAAAGTCATCTAATTTATGCAAAAGGGAAAGTGCACCTCTCAAACCTACCCGAACCATACCTCAATTGGAACTATTGGCTGCTACATTAGCCATTAAAACCATTTCATTGCTTAAGGATGCTTACTATGATGTGTTCATAACTAATATCCACGTCTGGCTTGACAGTCAGATTTGTCTTGCCTGGATACGGAATGATAGCATTAATAGTAAGAATATCTTTGTAAGAAATAGGCTAAAAGAAATAGCTGACGCTAATGAAAGCCTACAAGTAAACTTTCACTATGTTCCAACTAAACAGAATCCAGCAGACTTTCTGACCAGAGGTTTATCCTACAAGTTGTTGAAGTCAAACAAAACTTGGTTTATGGGACCTAAGTGGCTCTGTAATACAGACCAATGGCCTGTGGAACAAGTTAACTTGACATTAAATTTAATCTTTTCAAATGAAAAGGTTGAACCAATCACTAATTATGAAAAGTATTCTGATTTCAACAAACTTGTTAGGGTGACAGCCTACTGTTTGAGGTTTGCTCACAACTGTTTAGCTACAATTAACAAACAGCTAAATAAAAACAATCATAATTATACAGAAGTTGCAACCCAATACTGGATAGGCCAAGCCCAACAAAAAGAGTACAATAAAGAGTTAGAATTCTTAACAAATGGGAAACAAACAAAAGAACCTGTACCATCAGTAGTTGTGGATCTAAACTTGTTCAGAGATGAGGAAGGCCTTCTAAGGTGTAAAGGGAGATTAGACAAATCAAAACTGTCATACAAAAGCAAAAATCCAATCCTTTTACCTAGATTTAGCTATTTGACAACATTAATCATCAGAAAAATACACAATGATGTATATCATATGGGGGTACCACAGACACTAACTACATTAAGAAAAACTTATTGGATACCCAAGGGAAGGATCACTGTTAAAACAGTCCTGAGTGAGTGTGTCACATGTAGGCGTATTCATGCTAGGCCCTATAGGAAACCAAATCCTCCTGCTTTGCCAGAGGAGAGAGTTACTCTCAACAGACCCTTTGAGACTGTAGGCATTGACTATACAGGAGCATTGACTGTAGGGGTGGGTGACACGGAACAAAAAATGTACATTGTACTGTTTACATGTGCAGCCTCACGAGCTGTTTATTTGGATGTTGTGGAGGACCTAACAGCAGAATCTTTTGTTGCTGTCTTTAAGAGATTCTGTGCACGACATTCAGTACCCAAGACAGTTTGGACTGACAATGCTACATATTTCAAAGCTGGTGAACAAGTCATCCACGACTTGTTAAGCAATGAAATCACACAATTATATATACAAAATCAAAACATAAAGTGGAAGTATATTCCAGTTGCCTCTCCTTGGTATGGTTCTATCTGGGAGAGGAATATACAAACAGTAAAGAATTGCTTGAAGAAAGCAATTGGCAAAAAACAGATACACTTATTTGGGTTACTCACTCTCCTGGCTGAGATTGAGAACATCATTAACAATAGGCCACTCACTTATGTGAGTGACAACATTAATGACCCAGAACCATTAACTCCAAATCATTTGATTCGGGGAGAACAAGTTAGTCTCCTGCCGGACTACAAGATAGACTCTTCAGAAGACCCAAACTGGACTCAACGACATGATGAGCTCCAGACTAAGTTACAACATTTAACTAGAGTTAAAGCTCATTTCATAAACAGTGGAAAATGAGTACTTGATGGGTCTAAGGGAGAGACATAAACAAATGACTAAGAAGGATTGGTCTGACACAATTAAGGTAGGGGACCTTGTTCTCATACATGACAGTACTCCAAGAAAACTGGCCTCTGGCTAGAGTTTCAGAACTCAGACCAGGGGCAGATGGGGTAACAAGAGTGGTCAAATTAAGGACTTCAACGGGTGACACAACAAGAGACATTTCTCTTTTGTACCCTTTAGAGTCTGGACCCAAAACAATGGACTTTGGAGAACCTTCTCCACTGACAGTAACAACTGGAGACACTGAACTTCCAGTAACTATTCCTTTGACAGTAGGAGTGGTAACGCATCCTACTACAACATTGACAGACACAAGACCTCAGCGACAAACAGCATTAAAGCGCGACTATTTTTACAACAAAAAATAGATGCTGGGGAATTGTAATTTTATCTTCTAACTTTCATTTTTCTTTTCTTATGGTAAAGACCATAGACAGTTTCATCCTATGGATGTATATTTTCTCTTCTAATTAAATGCTACACCTTCTCCATGAGAAGGTGAGGATAGGCACTGTTAATCAGATTAACAGGCATTTACAGTTAAATAGTTAGCTAGTCTACACTCAGACAAAAATTGGTGACAATGACACCAAAATTTTTATCTCCCGGGGCCCCCAGTATATGGAAAACTGATGAGTGGGTAGTTGGGAGGTAACGAAAATGGTTCACTGAGTAGGTAGGTAGTTAATCTAACAATCATTAAATTCCTTTTATGTCAATAACTGGGTGGATGAAACCAATTGGTTGCTCACCAGAGTTATTCTCCACACTAGTATTTATATACTGTGTGGGAGGAGCGTGCTCGGTATGGAGATACATTACCGCTCAACCAACCGAGGAATAAACCAAGACAACGCTGGTACGAGAAGCCCCGCGAAGAGGAGAACAAAGGGAGAACGAAAACGAAGAACGGGGCGAGAGGACGTACCAGCAAAGTGCGCTCTCGAAAACATAACCGGAGAAGGGAGACACTCCGATAACAAAAAGTAAGTGACTAATTGAGTTTTTACACCAAAGTTTAACATTAAATTAAGCTGGGTCAGACAAGTTAGGCCTACATTGTGGCCTAAGACCCAGCATCAACTCATAGCTTAACAAAGGTGAAGGTAGATTGCCCTAACCTAATTCTTGTGAGGAATCCTACTGTGGACCTCAATTTATCTGCCCGCTCTGGACCATTTCCGGAATCTCTAGGCTGACCCCTCTAGGCTAGACTTGATCTACTCTATAGTTAGACTGGAGATATAAGGGGTGGGTTAATTGTGGACCAATTCATACAGAGCATTTTTCGCACAGTGCCTCTTTTGTTTTTTATCTTAATTTTATGCAACTGAGGCCTAAAGTGGGCCCACATCGAGTCAGCAACCCTGAGGTATGACCTAATCGGACCTCCAATTCCGTAAGTTTTTAGTATAGCTTAACTTGGGCTGTAGGTTGAACTAGCCCTTCAGAGCTTGGCCGTTCATAGCTCAGCTGGGATTCTGAACCCAATAAAATAAAAAATAACACTAATAAAAGAAATGTACTGTATATCTTGATGAACTTAATGTTAATGAAATCGCCATAAAGGAGTGTACTGTAACAAAATTTATTGGTGTAATGCTAGATAGGACCTCCAAGTCCGTAAGTTTGTTTGGTCTAGCTTAACTTGGGCTGTAGGTTGAAGTAGCCCCTCAGAGCTTGGCCGTTCAAGGCTCAGCTGGGATTCTGAACCCAATCAAGATACATAAAAATAACAATATTAGAATGTTTCAGCAGACGGGTACTGATACCCCAGTGTTTGTAGCCCAAGATTTGGCTAATCTGGCCACGGTGTCAATGGAAAATATGGATGTTTGTTCGCTACTTGCATCTATCCGGAAGGTGCAAGAGGGGCTGGTCCTCCTGAGAGGGGCGATGGATAATCAAGCTCAGTGGCGGCTCGTCGGTAGGCACTGCGGAACTGCAGCACCCCTAAATTTTTTATTTACAATTGAAATAATCAAGAACAATATAAGGATGAGCTCACTGAATAACTTTTTCAATAACTTTTGAAACTTTTATTCATTGCTCAATGCTCATCCTTTTATTTCAGTAATTATTTCAACCCATTCTTAGAGACAGCACCCCTAGAGTTTTTAGTCACGAGCCGCCACTGATCAAGCTACAAACTGCAGTGGTTTGGTAGAAGTATGTACTGACACTGCTTCCCGGGTGGAGGCACTAGAAAGATGGAGGGTGCAGTCTTTCCCACCAACATTGCCAAGCCCCACCTCTGTGAGGGTCCCATCATAGTATGATGGGGCAAGGGTACAGGGGCTCTCTCAGCCTCCTTCGCCAGTACCTAGACACACCCAAATCAGAGATGGAACACTGCGGGAGGAATTCATTCTTCTTCTAGATGGTCAAAGACCTGTGAGGGGCAGGGTGCAGCCTACTCTCAGATACACGAGTGCAGAGCCCTCTCCCGTTCAGCCTCATCCTGGATCCATGAGTGCAGGGCCCTCTGCTTCTCAGTCTCATCCTGGATCCCTGAATCCAGACACTGCTACATCTACAGCTCAATATCATCTCACACAGAGTATCCCCCAAGGGGCCTTGGTGAATCGGAATGCTGGAAATGCAGTCAGTGGTCATGATGAGGGGGCATCTTGGACACTGGTGGTAAGGAGGGGTCGGAAGCGAGCGACCCCTCCGAGAACTGCAACCACTGCAGTAGCTAATGTTGGTGGTCCCTCAAGGAGGTCTGGTCCCACTCATACACCGGCTAGAGGGAGTCAGCCTGTGCCAAAGGCTGGCAGAGAACGGTGGGGTATCATAGGGGCTGCCAAAACAGATCGTATGATGGCTGTACCAACGAAGACTGCAAACATTTTCATCTCGAAATGTCGACCTGATCTTACGGCCGAGGAGCTGCAGGCATTTGTGGAAGATAAGGTGAACCTTCAGATTACATGTAGGAAAATTGACTCCAGATGGACTACGTACAGTTCCTTTCAAGTTACAGAAGTCTGTGATGATCCAGGGGTATTTATGGATCCAGCAGTATGGCCGAAACGGGTATATGTACGGCGGTTCTATGAGAAGAAGGGAAGAAAAACACCTGCAGCTCCTCTTGCAAGTGCTGGAGAGGGTAATTAGGGAGGCATCATGCGTCGTACTGTGGAGGAAAATCCAGCTGGGTCTAGTGCTGTGCCTGTAACTACTGTGCCTGGTATAAGTTAGAAGACAATGATTATGTTTATGTTTATGTTTTATTCAAGTGATTACTTATTATGCTTATTCCTTTTTCAGAAGACCGTTGTCATTGTTTGACTTTATATAAATAAATAAATGATTACAAAGAGTTGGTTCTCATTTATGACAACGGTCTTACGTACAAATGACTGATTAATTAAATAAATAATAAAATAAGTCTACATACGTGGTAAATTCAAGCAACTGTCAACCACCCCAACCTAATTAAGCAACTTCAACAAACGCCATCCACAATGCCTGCCGTAGAATGCCCTATCACAGGTTGTACCTATGTCACAGCAGACCTGGACCCAGCCATTGTAGCCGCACTTATAACAGCCCACTGCACGACCCATGTCCCAAGCCCGACAGTCTCTGTAAAGGTTGAGAAAGTAAGACGGCCAACCATTTCGGCTGCAGGTACCAGTGAAGACTGGGCATATTTTACGTCGCGTTGGACAGATTATGCGGAAGCTACAAAAATCACTGGTAGGGACAAAGTGGTACAACTACTTGAATGCTGCGACGATTCACTCCGCAAAGATTTGACAAGATCCGCAGGTGGAAGCCTAACAAACAAAACCGAAGATGAAGTCCTTGCTGCAATCAAGAAACTAGCTGTCCGAGAGGAGAACACCATGGTAGCCAGGGTTACCCTACACAATATGCAACAAGACCGCGACGAAACTGTGCGCAGTTTTGGAGCCCGTCTTCGTGGTCAGGCCGGAGTCTGCAAATTTCTTGTTGAATGCCCAAGCTGCAACAACAACGTAAATTACACTGACCCCATCCTTCGCGACGTCCTTACCCGCGGAATTGCTGACCCGGAAATACAACTGGAACTCCTCGGCAACAGTAACCAGGAGATGACCCTGGAAGACGTCTTTCAGTTTGTCGAGGCGAAGGAAGCAGGCAAGCGCTCAGCATCACGACTGCTGGACTCCCATGCCGTGGAGGCCGCAGGCAGCACATACAGGAGAAGTAAGCAAATACCCCACAAGACAAATATGCCCCTTGTTCATATTGTGGTGAAAAAGGACACGGCAGAAGAGCCCCAGTCCACATACGCAAGAAGGATTGCCCTGCGTACAACCACAAATGCAAAATTTGCAAGCGCGACAGCCATTGGGAATCCGTATGCAGGAGCAAAGACAAGGACAAGAGCCTTTCAGCCACTCCTAATAAAGCTGATGAGTGCGAAGGTGCGGTATTTGATCTTCTCTGCGCCACAAGCAACACTTCCGAGCCACATAAGATAAGAGCAATCGCCCTCGACCATCACATCTACAATGAACTATCGGACATGTGGATCAAGGAGAACTCACAACCACAGCCACACATCAACCTGACAGTCAGGACTCTCCCCGAAGACTACGAGGCGCTTGGGGCAACCCTCTATGCCCACCCAAAAACCGTGGTACTGCCTGCCATAGCAGACACAGGCTGTCAGAGCTGCCTCACCGGTATCAAGGTTATCCACCGCCTCGGGCTTCTCCAGTCTGACCTCATCCCTGTGACCATGAAGATGCACGCCGCCAACAACAAGGGCATCAAAATCCTTGGCGCAGCCATACTTCGCCTCACTGGCAAGGATGAACAGGGCCAACAAGTAGAAACGAGACAGGTAACATATGTGACAGATTCTTCTGACAAGTTCTTCATCAGCAGAGAGGCATGCGTTTCACTCGGCATTATCTCGGGAAGATTCCCTACAGTGGGGGAAGTCCAACTGGATCCAGCACAATACTGTAACAACAGTGCCAGCACGCCACACAGTGACAGCGGACTTGTAACTAATTGTGACTGTCCAAGACGCCAACATCCTCCATCACCTCCAATCGAGCTACCGCTACCCGCTGTTGCGGCGAACCAGCAAAAGCTCAAGGAATACCTGCTGGACTATTACAAATCAAGCACCTTCAACACTTGTGACCACCAAGCGCTGCCCATGATGGACGGCCCCCCAATGAAATTGATGGTGGACCCCAATGCCAAACCAGTCGCACATCACACCCCCATCCCAGTACCAATCCACTGGCAGGAGGACGTGAAGGCTGGCCTCGACCAAGATGTCAGACTGGGTGTCCTTGAACCAGTACCCGTTGGTGAGCCCGTAACCTGGTGTCACAGAATGGTGGTGTGCGCCAAAAAGAACGGAAAACCAAGGCGTACCGTTGACTTTCAACCCCTCAACGCTCACGCCACCCGCGAAACACACCACACTCAATCGCCATTCCACCAGGCCAGATCAGTACCGCAAGGCAAAAAGAAAACAGTGTTTGATGCATGGAATGGATATCACAGCGTACCAATATGTGAAGAAGACCGCCACTTGACCACCTTCATAACGCCCTGGGGTCGCTACCGTTACAAAACCGCTCCCCAGGGTTACATTGCATCTGGTGACGGTTACACAAGAAGGTACGACGAAATTGTATCGAGCATCCCTAACAATACAAAGTGCATTGACGACGTATTGCTCTGGTCAGACACAGTGGAGGAGAGCTTCTTCCAGGCCACCCAGTGGCTTGACACCTGCGGCAGACACGGAATCACACTGAACCCCGACAAGTTTGTGTTCTGTCAGGACAAGGTTGAATTTGCAGGCTTCGAGATCACATCTGACAGTGTCCGACCCTGTAAAAAATACCTCAAAGCAATCCTAGAGTTTCCATCTCCAAAGAACATCACCGACGTTCGATCATGGTTCGGGCTCATCAACCAGGTGTCGTATGCCTTCAGCATGGCCAAGAGGATGCAGCCGTTCCGCCTACTTTTGAAGCCAGGAACACCTTTCAAGTGGGATGACGAATTGGAAACCATCTTCGAAGAATCAAAGGATGTCATCATCACAGAAATAGAGGAGGGCGTTAAAATTTTTGACAAAACCAAGCCCACATGCCTCGCCACAGACTGGTCGAAAACAGGCATCGGCTACTGGCTACGTCAGAAACACTGCACCTGTACACGAGTCGAACCCTTCTGCTGCCATACTGGATGGCGTGTCACATTGGTCGGCAGTAGATTCACTACCTCAGCTAAGTCCCGCTATGCACCAGTAGAAGGAGAAGCACTTGCTGTCGCCGATGCCCTTGACAAGGCGAGGTACTTCGTGCTGGGATGCGAAGACCTAATAATTGCAGTGGACCACAAACCTCTCCTCAAAGTGTTTGGTGACAGATCCCTAGAGGACATATCTAATACACGCCTCAGAAACTTGAAGAAAAAAACCCTCAGGTACCGCTTCCGGATGATCCACGTACCAGGCGCGAAACACAAAGCTGCTGACGGGGTGTCACGATACCCCACTGGCGACCCCATACCACTGACACTCCCCGATGACGTAGCAGCCATCCATCAACCATGCGAGGGAACGGCGTTCTCCCCCCCCCCCCACCTTCCTAGCCGGCATACGGACATCACTGACAGATGGTAATGGCATGGAAGCCTGCGTCATTTCTGCAGCCGCATCAACACTCAACTCGCTGAGCCTGGCATCAGTGACATGGGATCGAGTACGCACCGCCACGACCAGCGATGAAGTCATGAATAGTTTAGCCAATGTCATAGAGTCCGGCATGCCTGAATCCCGCCATGCACTCCCTGCACAGCTGCGGGAATATCACCAGTTTCGCGACGACCTCCGCACTGTTGACGGCGTGGTAATGTACAGGAACCGCACGGTTATCCCGCCGGCCCTCAGGCAAGAAGTACTGGCTTCACTCCACTCAGCTCATCAAGGTACTTCATCCATGATCTCCGGAGCGGAAGACTCCATTTTCTGGCCTGGCATCACACCAGCCATCACAGCACTACGGGCTAGCTGCAACCAGAGCTGGGCAATAAATACATTGAATGTATTTAAATACTAAATACTAAATACATGGGAGAAATGTATTTAAATACTAAATACTAAATACATTTTGCGAATGTATTTAGATACTAAATACAAAATACATCAATTGTATTTAAATACATTTGTAAATACATTTTAAATACATACAAATTTTAACATATGCATTCACTAATTCACTAAGCCATGACACGCACACGATAAAGAAATCAACCGCTTTCGACTAAGAGTGGCACACAACTGATTGAACTGACACGTTGAAACATGAACCATGCTGTACTACACTGTCAAAGCGTCGTACTGTGCTAGTACAGAACGTGTATTAAACCAGTAAAAGTATTTACATTTTTATATTTTGAGTATTTAAATACATTGTATTTAAATACTCATTAAAGTATTTAAATACTATATTTAAATACATGAAAAACAATGTATTTATAAATACAGTTCTAAATACACAAATGTATTTAAATACGTATTTAAATACAAATGTATTTAAATACTGCCCAGCTCTGGCTGCAACCACTGCAACCGCATGGCACCAACCCAGCCCAGCGCTCCACCCACTCCACCAACATCACCAGGATACCCCTTCCAGTGCGTCTGCGCGGACTACTTCCACTACAAAGGAGTGAACTACCTGGTCGTGGTGGACAGATACTCTAACTGGCCAATAGTAGAGAGGTCATCAGATGGTGCTGCTGGACTCATCGCCTGCCTCCGACGGACCTTCGTCACCTTCGGCATCCCCGACGAACTGGCTTCCGATGGGGGCCCTGAATTTACCGCAGCAGCCACACGGCAGTTCCTCAAAAACTGGGGCGTACACCACCGACTCTCATCAGTGGCTTTCCCTCACAGCAACTGTCGGGCAGAAGTTGGTGTCAAGACAACGAAACGCCTAATAACCGACAACACTGGACCAAACGGCGACCTCAACACCGAAAACTTTCAACGGGCCATGCTTCAATACAGAAACACGCCGGATAGAGATACAAAACACTCCCCAGCAATGTGTGTATTCGGCCGCCCTATCCGGGACTTCATTCCAATCCTTCCCGGCCGATATAAACCACACGACACGTGGCGTGAAAACTTGGCCACCCGAGAAGAAGCTCTGAGGAACCGCCACACGAGGGGAGCAGAACGCTGGTCAGAGCACACCAAGAGACTCCCACCACTAGCAGTCGGAGACCTTATACGCATCCAGAACCAGGTCGGTCCACACGCCCGTAAATGGGACAAGACAGGTGTGGTCATCGAAGTCAGGCAGTTTGACCAGTACGTGGTTAGGGTCGATGGATCTGGGAGGGTAACTGTAAGGAACAGGAAATTCCTTAAAAAATATGAACCCTTCAGCACACCTGCTCCAAAGATGACCATAGACCAACATTTGAAGAACTTCCTAGCGGTGCCCACCAACAGCCCACCTGCTGCACCACCTACACCTGCCAGGTCAGCACCAGGACCAACGACACCCGCTTCACCCCGTAGTCGGACACGGTCCAGCCCACACGTTGAACGCAGGCGCCCGACCCCTGAAGAGACCACACCCCCCACCCAAGAAGACATGTCAACGCCGCCCATCGACATACTACCACCTGCACCCCCTAGGCCAATGGGTACGGCACCCCAAACTGCAACTCCACTAAGGCGTTCGAACCGTACCAGACGCCCCCCTACCTGGCATGAAGACTACCATATGAATCAAGAAGAGTAACCAATCAAGTATGCTTTAAATTAAGGGCACTGACAAAATAAGGTTTAGTCTTTATCCGTAAACATACAAATTCTTTTTTTTGCCATATTATCCTTAATAATCTTCTTTATAAAACTACTGGCTCAAAGACTTGGGGGAGAGATAGGGTACAGCACACTTTATACTTTACTTACTAAGAACTTTATATTGTGTTCCCAATACAGCTGTAACCTCATTACTGTACTATTACTTTTGTCAGGAATACCGTTGTACAACCCTTATTTTAATATACGATTCAATCTCTCGCTGAACTCTCTAATTGTATTGTCATATGTTTGATTGGATATAATGTACTGTATAATTCCATAAGTATTTATATTTTAGTTTCTACAGTATCGTATTCATCATGATGTAATAGCAAAGCCTTATGTTCTCATATTACTCTTAAATAAACTAGTATCTATGTTTTCCTATTAAAGTACTATACTGTATTCACTTTATAAAACAATATAAGTCTTCGCACTACTGTACTGCAATTACCTCATATCACATCTAGTATCAAAGACTTGGGAGGAGATAGAGGACAATGATTATGTTTATGTTTATGTTTTATTCAAGTGATTACTTATTATGCTTATTCCTTTTTCAGAAGATCGTTGTCATTGTTTGACTTTATATAAATAAATAAATGATTACAAAGAGTTGGTTCTCATTTATAAGTGGAATTCAACATGCAGAGATGGCTGGCAGAACTCCTTCATCTTCCTAATTGCAACATTCAAGGTAATCTCTTATAACTGTAGAGGCCTAAGCTTAGGCAATAACAGCAAACACAGGCGAATCATAATCGATAAGCTGTTAGAGGATGCTGATATTCTGTCTGCAGGAAACACGGCTATGGAAACAGGACTTAAAGGACCTGAAGAGTCTGTCCAGTAACTTTCATGGGATAGGGGCAGGGGCGGAGCTAGCTAGGGGCAGGCGGGGCAGTGCCCCTGGGCCCGGGCCTTTGGGTGGGCCCGGGTCTTTGATAACACCTTGGCAAGGAAAATTAATAATTCGCTGAATTTAATCTCGGTAAAAGTTAAAACTTAAAATTATGTCATTTCTTATTTAAAAATAGTCAAAAAACCCAAAAATAACGTCTATTTGTCTATATATTAACTATATCTATAAGAAAAAAGCAATTATTTACAAAAAAATGCAAAAAAACGGCTTCAAAACGTAAAAATATGGGGGGGGGGGGGGACATATTTTGAAGTCTGCAATTTGTTATGACGTCATATGAAATATATCATATTATGATCCAGTTTCACTCTGCTTGTGTGTTAGTAAGTATGTTATTATAAGGCTAAAGCAGTTTCAAAGCCTTGTGTTAGCCCGTGCGTAAGAAATTTAGACTCAATCGAGTGACTTAATTTAGCGTTCAGAACTTCAGACCCAGTTCCTTAGTGTGTATAGTGACTATAATGAATCACTGTGTATATGCATGAGTTGTTAGAAAATCTAGAAGAGGAAGAACCATTGTTGTCCCAAGGCGATATGATGACTAAGCTGATTGATGCAGCATTGCTTGTATATATTAAGTTAAGGTGTATATATATCCATCTCATAATTGTAAGGTTAGTGAAAAATTCACTTAATTTAGAGCTAGCATTTTTGGGCTCTTGTGGCATCAGTGTTTGGGACGCTGGTGGCATCATTTTGGGGCGCTGCGCGTCTTTTCTACTCGTTTGTGGGATGTCCTACGTACAGGGTGTGGTCTGATAGAGAGCTCTCTTGCAATTCAGTTTGGTTGTTTAGATACAAGATTGTTGCATCGTGCAATAGTCCTGGTTGCGTTGTTGTTGCAAGGTTGAGAAAGAAGACCATAAATAGTACCCTTTTTGTTTTACATTAAATTCATGTAAATAAGGTCTAAGGTAGGCCCGCATCGAGTCAGCAACCCTGAGGTTACAGTGAGGTAGGACCTAATAGGATCTCAAATCCGTAAGTTTTAATTTAGCTTAACTTGGGCTTTAGGTAGAACTGGCCCTTTAGAATTTGGCTGTTCACGGCTCAGCTGGGATTTTGAACCCAACAAATAAATAAAATAACATGGTCCTTCAGAACCGGATTCTACCCCAAGACTGAGTCAGTGACTAATTTTCGGCAAAGTTCTGATTGTGCAAATTGTAGCCCAAGTTAGGCCTAGACGGGTTGAGTATTATTGAATTAAGGTCCCAGGGTAGAAAGTTTGATCGCCCAATTGCGAAACTTGGCCAGTCGTCTGTCGTTGTTTTGGCCTACATTTTACCGGTTTGGTTAATTTTGGGTTATTATTGAATTAAGGTCCCAGGGTAGAAAGTTTGGTCGCCCAATTGCGAAACTTGGCCAGTCGTCTGTCGTTGTTTTTGCCTACATTTTACCGGTTTGGTTAATTTTGGGTTATTATTGAATTAAGGTCACAGGGTAGAAAGTTTGGTCGCCCAATTGCGAAACTTGGCCAGTCGTCTGTCGTTGTTTTGGCCTACATTTTACCGGTTTGGTTAATTTTGGGTTATTATTGAATTAAGGTCCCAGGGTAGAAAGTTTGGTTGCCCAATTGCGAAACTTGGCCAGTCGTCTGTCGTTGTTTTTGGCCTACATTTTACCGGTTTGGTTAATTTTGGGTTATTATTGAATTAAGGTCCTGGGGTGGAAAATTTGGTATTCCATACTGGTGTTTGGTTAGTACCCAACCCAGCAATTCAGTTTATTTGAAAGTAAAATTTGCGTTTGATCAGTTTGGTTAAGTATTTCTGCCAATTCAGCTCATTTGGCATTGAGCCCAATTGTTGTTTGCATTGAAGATGAGTGCATCTGAATTGAACAAATTTATAAAAAGGAGAAGCGCCTACAAAGGTCTAATTACAAAGGTCATTGCCACTATAGATTCTGCCATAGAGCAAGAGGATTTACGCTTAGTGACTGCGCAGCTTTCCATATTAGAAACTAAAAAGGTTGCTCTAAGTGAGGTAAATGTTAAAATTGAGGCTCTTATAGAAGAGGATGAAATAGAAAATAACATAATTTACTTTGAAGAGATTATTGATGATATAATTAAAGTAGGCCTCCGAGCAAAAGAGTTTAGCAGCTCAGTACAGTTAGAACCAGGTCTAATAATGAAACACAACACTCAACAAATGATGTTTGTGAAGTTAAGGTTAACAGATCTGTAGTTCAATTACCGAGGCTTGTACTCAAACCATTTTCTGCGAGTATTCAGGAATGGCAAGGATGGGCAGACAGTTTTCAATCAGCAGTTCATTCTAGTCAAGTGTTAAGTGCCGTGGAGAAGTTTAATTATTTGCAGTCCCTCTTGGAAGGGGAGGCAGCAAAGACTATAGCGGGATTAGCATTAACAGAGGCTAATTATAGTGTGGCTTGGGATATATTAAAGAAACGGTTTGGTAAGCCAGAGATCTTAATTAAAAGCCACCTCCGTGCACTTTTAGCTATACCTCCTGTTAATAATCCTAATAGTGTCAAGGAGTTACGGCAGTTATATGATGAATTTGAAATTAGAACTAGGTCCCTGGATAACCTGGATGTAGGAATGGAAAGGTATGGTATAATGTTGGTTCCTACACTGGAGTCTAAATTGCCTAGCTCAATTTTGCTTGAATTAAGTAGGGGACACTCTACAGAACATGTGTACATCCCCCTTCAGCAGATGTTGTCTTTTAGGCACAGAATTAGCAAGACGAGAGGGAATTGAGTTTGCACAGTGGGATGGTAAACAAGGGGACAAAGGCA
Source organism: Bathynomus jamesi (assembly GCA_023014485.1). Lineage (NCBI taxonomy): Eukaryota > Metazoa > Arthropoda > Malacostraca > Isopoda > Cirolanidae > Bathynomus > Bathynomus jamesi. The sequence goes on along the minus strand of JAJOZX010000920.1, from coordinate 486,510 downwards.
GGCACAGCAAGCACCAAAGTTTCCACAAAAAGGAATAACCCAGGTACAGTGTCAGCTCTACATGCATCCTCTGAGAATAAATTAAAGGGAATCAAGGAATGCATATTTTGCGAAGGCAACCACAAGTCATATAAATGTGAGGTGGCTGAGGCATTACCCTTTGAGGAGAGAAAGGACAGGGTAACTAAGTCCACAGCATGTTTTAAATGTTTTTTGAAAGGTCACAGAGCAAGGTTTTGTAAGTTTAAAATTTTGTGCAAAAAATGTCATGGTAGGCATCAGCCATTATTGTGTGAACACACTCCTAGTAGGCCTACCCCAGAAGTAGAGACATCAGTGGCACATGCCACTGCTATGCAAGGGAGTAAAAGTAAAGGGGGATTATTGCAAACAACTGCAGCCTTATTAATTGGGAATGAGGGAGAAGCTACTGTAAGAGTGTTGTTTTGATAGTGGTAGCCAGTGTAGTTTTATTAAGACCAGAATTTCCAGAAAATTGAAGTTTAAAGAACTTAAGAGGGAAAATTTAAGAATTTCTGGGTTTGGGGGTTCCGTTCAAAACCGAACCAAATTTAAGAAGGTAGAAGTTCTGGTTAAAGGGTTGTTACCGCAAAGTCCCACTATCAAGGTCCAAGCTGTAGAGATTGAGGAACTTTGTGCTCCAGTCACTACTTGTTTAGATATGGCATGTGTCCAAGAATTGCAAGTTAAAGGAATTAATTTGGGCAATAATAAGTTTGAAGGAACAGAAGATATTAGTCTTTTGATTGAAGCTGACTATTATTGGGACTTCATCACTGGTAATATTGTCCGCACATCTCGAGGCCCGGTAGCTATTGAAAGTAAGCTAGGCTGGATGCTACATGGTAGTTATGGCAATGAAATGGAAGTTAAGGCTCTTTTTGTTAAGATTGAGGAGAACAGCCATGGTCTGGAAAGGCATTTGAAAGCGTTTTGGGAACTTGAATCTATTGGCATAAAGGACAAACAGGCAAGTACAGTGAACAATGATGTTTTAGAGCAATTTGAAAAAGGGATTGGGTTTAGAGATGGTTGCTATGAAGTTGGCCTACCATGGAAGGATTCTTGCAAACCCGGTTCAAACCTTCAGCTAGCTAATCGGAGGTTGGAGACTTCATTGCACAGGCTAAGAAAAAATGAAGAGTTATTAATTGAATACAATGAGGCCATCCTAAGCTATGTAAGGGAGGGCTATGCTGAAAGGGTGCAAGGTGAGCTGGTGAGCCAGGAGGCACATTATCTGCCACACCATGCAGTCGGCAGCGGACAAAACTACCACCAAACTGAGGGTAGTTTTTGATGGCTCAGCCAAGGACAAAGGTGGTGTGTCCTTGAATGACTGTTTGGATGCTGGGCCAAATTTAAATGCAGATTTATTTTCCTTGTTACTGAGATTCAGGTTTGGTAGAGTAGCATTGACTGCAGATGTGAAGCAAGCCTTTTTGCGGATAAAGTTAAAACCAGAGGACAGAGATGCAGTAAGGTATCTGTGGGTGGATACGAAAGACTTGTTGGAAAATGAACCTAAGGTTCAAGCATATAGAATGAAGTCAGTGTTGTTTGGCCTCAGCTCTAGTCCATTTCTGTTGGCAGCTACTATGCAGTACCATTTTAAAAATATTCTGGAGTCTATCCTAACACTATTGAACACATAAGGAAAAATTTTGATGTGATGATTTGCTGTGTTCCGTGGATAATACAGAAATGGCTTAACAGATATTCATGGAGGCTAGAGCTATAATGAGGGAGGCTGGCATGGAGCTTAGAAAATGGCAGACCAATCATTCGCAATTACAAGAGTTTGAGTCATTCCTGTGTAGTACCTGATGCAGCAGAAAGTATTGAGGATTCTGGTATTAAGGAGTTGTGGGCAATAGACGCAAAGGTGCTAGGCATTGTTTGGCAGCAAGATGATGATTGTTTACCGTCAACGGGAAATCTTTAGTAGAGGGCTGAGAATGAGACAAGGTGGACAAAACGTACAGCTCTTAGTTTGGCTTCAAAGGTCTTTGATCCTCTTGGATTCCTGGCTCCATTTGTGATAAAGTCAAAAATTTGGTTTCAGAGCCTCTGGGAAATTGGACTTGGTTGGGACCAAGAGTTACCTGATCATATGGTGGTAAGGTGGAAATATTGGTTCAAAGAATTGGCACATCTTGGAGACATTGAAATCCCAAGATGGTACTTTGGAGAGTTGAACCAGAGTCCAGACAATTTGGAGCTGCACATCTTTTGTGATGCAAGTGAGGAAGCCTATGCAACTTGTATTTATATTAGAGGCACATTGCAAGAGGAAGTAAGTTGCAGGTTGGTTGCTGCAAAGAGCAGAGTAGCACCTTTGAAAAGGCTTTCTGTTCCAAGGTTGGAATTGATGGGTGCCGTTATTGCTAGTCGGCTTGCAGTTACAGTGCAAAAGTCTTTGGCCCTCTATGAAATTCCAAGCTATTATTGGACAGACTCCACTATAGTTTGGCACTGGTTAAGAAGTCAGGCAAGGAAATGGAAACCATTTGTTGCCAATAGGGTGGAGGAAATTCAAGCGCACACAGATCCCAAGCAATGGAAGCATTTTCCAGGCATCCAAAACCCCGCTGATTTACCGACACGAGGAATTTCAGTGAAAGATCTTTCACAGTCAAGTTTGGGGTGGAATGGGCCAGAGTGGCTAAAACTTGGAAGTGAAAACTGGCCTTCTAATCAGCCTATTGTAGGCTGAAGAAGCATGGGTGAGTGAGGTGAGAAAATGCGCTGTGAACAGTTGTCAAGTTATGCAGCAGGACCCCATATTAAGGCTTGAGGACATTAGCAGTCTGAAAAGATTGTTAAGAGTGACAGCATGTGTATATAGATTTACCAACAACATAAAGGGGAGTCTAACAAAGGTTATATATGTCTTTTCACATGTGCTACCACCAGAGCAATCCATTTGGAGTTGGTAAGCAATTTAAGTAGTGATGTATTTCTTTTGGCCTTTAAAAGGTTTGTGAACAGAAGGGGTTTCCCAAATAAAATCATATCGGATAATGCAAAAACCTTCAAAAGGGCTGCAAAGGAACTCCAAGAAATTTGGTCCTTGCTAAAAGAGGAAGGATTCCAATCCTACTTTTCACACCAAGGGGTACAGTGGGAGTTTATTGTTGAGAGAGCACCATGGTGGGGTGGATTTTGGGAAAGGCTAGTGAGAAGTGTAAAGTGTCCGTTAAAGAAACTTTTAGCTAATGCTCATTTGAGCAAAGAAGAATTCTCTACTGTTTTATGTGAAGTAGAAGCAATGGTGAACAGTAGGCCTATCACTTTTGTTTACAACAGTATGCAGGATACAGAGCCATTGACACCAAATCATTTTCTTTGTGGTAAACGATTAACATCAAGCCCCAGTGTGCCAGAAGACTTGCAGCCTATCTAGAGCACTCAAGGAGAGTTAACCAGACGGTTCAGGTACCTTGAAGAGCTACAAGATCAGTTATGGAAGAGGTGGCAGATGGAATACTTGCCAGAACTCAATTATTACCCATCAGGCAAGGTAAAGGGCTCAAATGCAAATTGTATCAAGGTGGGAGAAGTGGTAATGATTGGGGATGAAAGACCAAGGCAATGCTGGAAGCTTGGCATAATTGAAGAGTTGTTTCTTGGCAAAGACAATTTAGTTAGGTCTGCACTGGTAAAGACTTCAGGAGGAAAGTTAAAGAGACCTATACAAAAACTCTATGCTTTAGAAATCAGCAAAAACACAGATAGTCAAGATGAAACATTTGAGTTACAGCCTCATGGAGAAGGCTTGGCTAACCTTGCAGAAGGTAACGACAACAATGCCTCTTCGGTGGGGAGTGTTAGAAAATCTAGAAGAGGAAGAACCATTGTTGTCCCAAGGCGATATGATGACTAAGCTGATTGATGCAGCATTGCTTGTATATATTAAGTTAAGGTGTATATATATATCCATCTCATAATTGTAAGGTTAGTGAAAAATTCACTTAATTTAGAGCTAGCATTTTTGGGCTCTTGTGGCATCAGTGTTTGGGACGCTGGTGGCATCATTTTGGGGCGCTGCGCGTCTTTTCTACTCGTTTGTGGGATGTCGTACGTACAGCGTGTGGTCTGATAGAGAGCTCTCTTGCAATTCAGTTTGGTTGTTTAGATACAAGATTGTTGCATCGTGCAATAGTCCTGGTTGCGTTGTTGTTGCAAGGTTGAGAAAGAAGACCATAAATAGTACCCTTTTTGTTTTACATTAAATTCATGTAAATAAGGTCTAAGGTAGGCCCGCATCGAGTCAGCAACCCTGAGGTTACAGTGAGGTAGGACCTAATAGGATCTCAAATCCGTAAGTTTTAATTTAGCTTAACTTGGGCTTTAGGTAGAACTGGCCCTTTAGAATTTGGCCGTTCACGGCTCAGCTGGGATTTTGAACCCAACAAATAAATAAAATAACATGAGTATACCACTTTTGCACTAAACTTTATTGTTACTCAGTTATTGTTAAAATTAATAAAGTTTTTAACCCTCGAGGCATGTCAGAGTATAAGCATAAAAGTGGCTTTAGGGGGCCCGTAAATAAGTTATTTTATTTATTTGTTGGGTTCAAAATCCCAGCTGAGCCGTGAACGGCCAAATTCTAAAGGGCCAGTTCTACCTACAGCCCAAGTTAAGCTAAAATTAAAACTTACGGATTTGAGATCCTATTAGGTCCTACCTCAGGGTTGCTGACTCGATGCGGGCCTACCTTAGATCTTAGTTACATGAATTTAATATAAAAAAAAACAAGGGGTACTATTTATGGTCTTCTTTCCCAACCTTGCAACAACAACGCAACCTGGAATATTGCATGATGCAACAATCTTGTATCTAAACAACCAAACTGAATTGCAAGAGAGCTCTCTATCAGACCACACCCTGTACGTACGACATCCCACAAACGAGTAGAAAGGACGCGCAGCGCCCCAAAATGATGCCACCAGAGTCCCAAACACTGATGCCACAAGAGCCCAAAAATGCTAGCTCTAAATTAAGTGAATTTTTCACTAACCTTACTATGGAAAACTGATGAGTGGGTAGTTGGGAGGTAACGAAAATGGTTCACTGAGTAGGTAGGTAGTTAATCTAACAATTATTAAATTCCTTTTATGTCAATAACTGGGTGGATGAAACCAATTGGTTGCTCACCAGAGTTATTCTCCACACTAGTATTTATATACTGTGTGACAAGAGCGTGCTCGGTAATAGATATACATTACCGATCAACCAACCGAAGAAAAAACTAAGAGGACGCTGGTGGAAAAAGCCCCGCGAAAAAGAGAACAAGGAAGAACGAAAACGAGGAACGGGGCGACAAGACGGAACGAGAGAAGGGAGAAGAACAGACAACGAAAAAAGATCCCCACCAGCAAGTACGCTCTTAACAATTAAACAAGACAGGAAAAGGGACTCTCTAATAACTAGCAGTAAGTGACTAATTGTGTTTTAACTAGTGCTGGCATAATACCGAAAATTTTCAATACCGGTATTTGGAGGCAATTATGCTAATCCCGGTATTGATACCGGTATTATGAAAAAAATAATTTATTTTGATTTATTATGGTGCCACCCTACCAACCCTCCCACAAGTCTGAGGGACTTGCAGTACTCACCATATTTACTATAAATTAATGACCCAACTCCAAATAGATGGCATTCTATTCGAAAAAGTTTATACAGTAAATTACTAAATTGTAATAAAAATATTATTTGAATGTAAGAAGAAAGAACGATGCATTGGGATTTGGGAACGCGATGATTTGAAATCGTGTGCATACGTTTTTGAACGTATCTAATACGTTTTAAAACGTTTGAAGCGAAAAAATTGACAAAATACGTTACAGTTTAAAGCATTACTTATTAAAGTCTCCTAGAACACGATAAATCTGGTTTATAAGAATTATTATGTATAATAATATATATATATATATATATATATATATATATATATATATGTCTGCAATAAAGAGTTTTTGTTTGTTTTGTTTGTTTGTTATAACCTCTTTTCATGATCCATACATAATATAAATTTATAAACGTTAGTGCAATAAATAGTTTTCTTTGATAGAAAGGAATAGAAAACGAAAAAAAGAGGTTAACTGCAAAATACCCCGAAACTTTTTTTTTCTCCGAATCCTCCAAAAACAGTTTATTTGCCTATCGGAGGACTAAATTGCCTAAATTTTACAATAGCAATTTTTGTCAATACCGAAAACCTATAATATCGGTATCGGTATTATTTGTACTTCTTCAATACCGGTATTTCAATACCGGTTTTAACCCCTAGTTTTAACCCAGTCTAAAGTAAACTCATTAAATTAAGCTCGGTCAGACAAATTAGGCCTACATTGTGGCCTAAGACCTAGTATCAACTCATAGCTTAACAAAGGTGAAGGTAGATTGCCCTAACCTAATTTGGTGAGGAATCCTACTGTGGACCTCAATTTATCTGCCCGCTCTGGACCATTTCCGGAATCTCTAGGCTGACCCCTACAAGGCTAGACTTAATCTACTCTATAGTTAGACTGGAGATATAAGGGGTGGGTTAATTGTGGAACAATTCATACAGAGCATTTTTCACATTGGTGGTCCGTGTGGGGGGAATTTACAAACCTTAACCTTACTTAACAGAAATTGCAGAATTAGGCTAAATGGTCTAGCCTAAGCCTAACCTAATCAAGGCTAAAGTAACAAACTTGCCTAATTAGGTCTACAACCTAGGGCCTAACTAGGAAACATTTACATTTAAGGAGTCTCATTCTCTTATAAGCTTAGACCTGAGTGACACATAAGTACTTGGGGGGGATTAAACCAAATTTAAAACTTGACTGTTTTGTCTGTGCTCTCTCTACTCTGGTAATTTCTTCTTGTCCTCTATTTCATTACGATCCCCAGTTAAACAATTTTGACTTAAACATGGACAGTGAGGAATTGAAAAAGTTAAAAAAGAAAAGGGGGGAAAAGTTGGGTGCTGTTACAAAGGCCGTGAACACTTTTAACAATATTACACAACCAGGTAAGGAAGATTTAGAGTGCGTAATTCTTAAATTGGAAAAGAAAAAGAAGGAAATAATAGCCATTGATGAAAGTATTTCAGAGTTAGTTGAATCCGAAATGGCTGAAGAACAACTGATAGACCTTTACGCTGATAATGATGTTCAGGTAATCTCAATTGAACAGCAAATAAGGAGACTACAGTCTCGTTTGACTGACTTAACACCACATAAACCTACTTCTGATTTTAATCAAAGGAGAGCTAACTTTCAACCAAATTTAAGTGGCATGCCAAATCCTGAGTCACAAGAATTTAGGGCTACGTTACCCACTTTGCTAGTACCAACATTTGAAGGGGACACGGTACAATTCCCATCTTTCATTGAAAAATTTGAGAGTTTAATAGGTAACAAACCTTATATTTCAACTGTTGATAAGTTTAGCTACTTAACTAGTTTCCTTAAAGGCCCAGCCTATAACCTGATAGCCTATTTACCAGCCGTAGGGAATTCATATGAAGTAGCTATTGATCTCTTAAAACGTAATTACATTAATAATGATGAGAATGTATTTGAATTATCTCAACAAATTATTGATTTTGCACCCATAAAAGATAACCATAGTGATATGGAAAAATTTTATTCAAAATTAGAAGCTATTATAGGACAACTGGTTAGCAATGAGATAGATGTTAAAGCTTCATCTTGGATTATACAAGGCAAAATTCTTAGGTGCCTTCCTTTGAGGGTTAAAGATGTTTTAGTTCTAAAGACGGGAGAAAATTATCCTACTCTTGAAAATATCAGAAAACACTTTCCAACTCTCCTAACTAATTACAAATTGAGAAATATTCCAACACAAAATAAGACCCAGACTATGGATAAACCAAAGACTGTTCCCAGAGACCAACTAGCTACAGCCAAACAGACAAAACTTGATACTGTAGAATCAAATGTGACCAACTGTAATACACGAACACCTACATTACAGAACTTTAATGTAACTGCTGCCTCAACTTACACACCACATTGCAAATTTTGTGCAAGTGATGAACATAGTAGTACTGGGTGTGACAAATATTCAGACTTTAACTCAAGAGCCAAAAGATGTGAACAGTTGAACCTATGTAAAAAGTGTACTGGCCAGGGACATTATAAGAAAGACTGTAAATCTAGGTTAAGATTCAAGTGTAAGTTTTGTAAAAGTTTACGACATGTCTCATCAATATGTGATTCACCAAAGTGTCCAAACAATAGTACTCAAACTCAAAAGATACCTCCACCAAACAAAGGTAATCAAGAAAATGCCACTTTCATGGGACATTCTGTTTGTTCAAACAACGTAACAAGAAACACTGAGATTCTTTTACCAACTATTGCTTTGGACTTAGTGAATAGTGAGGGTAGCACCACTCCAGTGAGATGTCTTATAGACTGTTGTTCTCAACAAACATTTGTTTCGCAAAATGTAGTTAATAAATTGGGTTTGACACCAAACCCGAATGAACAAAAACTCAATATTGCATCCTTTGTTAAGGATAACTCGGACAAAAATAGTTATAAGACAATTGACCTGGAACTACATTTAGAAAATAAATTAGAGAAAATTGAAGCAGTTATTATTTCTAAAGTAGGACAAAACAAACTGGTTATACCCAAACTAGAACAAACCATAAATCATTTAGGAAAACACTACAAAATAGCTGATAGACATATCACAAATAACACAGTAGCTAACATTGAAATGTTAATAGGGGCAGATTATATTAATCTTATTCATAAGGGCATAGTAAAGATAGGTAATGGTATAGCTTATCAGACTATATCAGGGATAGCCCCTTTGGGTGACCTATCCAAATACAACCTAGACCTAAACCAAAATAGTTCATGACTAACAAATACTATGTGCCTCAACTCAGTCCTACATAACACCTGTAAGAATAGCAACACTTTGAATAATATTATATCAACTGAGAACATTAATTCATCACTATCAAATGAAACTCTGGATGAGGCAATTCAAACTTTATGGTTGCTAGAATCTGTGGGTATACATTACACAAATCAAACTTCAGAAGATCAGTTAATGGTAGAAAGATTTGAAGACACCATTCAGTGCAAAGACAATAGTTATTTTGTTGAGTTACCTTGGAAAATAAATTGTCCAACTTCAAGAGATAATCTCAAAATAGCTAAAGGACATTTATATAAAGTAATGAAAAAACTCAAACAAGATAATAATATTCAAAAGTACAGTGATGTCTTCAAAGAACAGCTACAGAAAGGCTTCATTGAAGAAGTAACAAATAACCCTTTTAAAAAAGATGGTTGTCATTATTTAACCCACAGGGGGGTTTATCGACAAGATGCCCCAACAACAAAACTCAGAGTAGTATATAACTGTAGCCTCAAAGACCGTGATAAACACAGTTTGAATGATTGCCTGATTGAGGGTCCTAATCTCATTTCTGACCTTGTGAAGATCTTACTGAGGTTCAGGTTAGATAAATATGCCGTAGAAAGTGACATTTCAAAGGCATTTTTGAGAATAAATCTTAAAAATGAATATGATAAGAACCAACTTAGGTTCTTATGGTTCAAGGATCCATTTGATTTGAATAAAGGGTTCATAACCTATAGATTTAATGTTGTGTTGTTTGGAGCCAATTGCTCACCTAGCCTATTAGCATTGACAATTGGACATCATTTAAACCAGTTTAATAACTCTTTAACATTGAACTTCCTTAAGGAACATTTTTACGTAGACAATCTAATAGGCTCAACAACAACAAAATCTGAATTATCTGAAGTCTATGAACACTCAAAACATTATGCAACAAGGTAACTTTGAACTTAGAGAGTGGATTTCAAATGATGAGGATTTAAACAAAAAGATTTTAAAGGATAATAATGGTCTTACTGAGCCATCAGACAGAGTTAAAACTTTAGGTATGAACTGGTATTTGGATGCAACTTCTAACAGTCATGATTCAATCTGTACTAAAGGTTTTAAACTTGATGAGGAAGCAAATACTAAAAGACAAATATTATCAGAGGCTTCCAAAATTTTTGATCCCATGGGTCTATTCCTGCCTTCAACAATAAAATCAAAGATTCTCCTCCAAGAAATTTGGAGGACAAATGTTGGGTGGGATGATCCAATAACAAATGAAGATCAAAAATCTTGGAAGAAGTTAGCTGCTGATTTAACAAAAGTGCAGAACATTAAAATTCAAAGGTGCTGTGGGTTTAGGGATAAGCCCCAGAGACTTCATGTGTTTGCTGATGCAAGCACACAAGCTTATGGGTGCTGTGCGTATCTTCTAAGTCCTACAGAAAGTCATCTAATTTATGCAAAAGGGAAAGTTGCACCTCTCAAACCTACACGAACCATACCTCAATTGGAACTATTGGCTGCTGCATTAGCCATTAAAACCATTTCATTGCTTAAGGATGCTTACCATGATGTGAACATAACTGATATCCACATCTGGCTTGACAGTCAGATTTGTCTTGCCTGGATACGGAATGATAGCATTAATAGTAAGAATATCTTTGTAAGAAATAGGCTAAAAGAAATAGCTGAAGCTAATGAAAGCCTACAAGTAAACTTTCACTATGTTCCAACTAAACAAAATCCAGCAGACTTTCTGACCAGAGGTTTATCCTACAAGTTGTTGAAGTCAAACAAAACTTGGTTCATGGGACCTAAGTGGCTCTGTAATACAGACCAATGGCCTGTGGAACAAGTTAACTTGACATTAAATTTAATCTTTTCAAATGAAAAGGTTGAACCAATCACTAATTATGAACAGTATTCTGATTTCAGCAAACTTGTCAGGGTCACAGCCTACTGTTTGAGGTTTGCTCACAACTGTTTAACTACAATAAACAAACAGCTAAATAAAAACAATCATAATTATACAGAAGTTGCAACCAAGTACTGGATAGGGCATGCACAACAAAAGGAGTACAATAAAGAGTTATAATTCTTGACTAATGGGAAACAAACAAAAGAACCTGTACCATCAGTAGTTGTGGATCTAAATTTGTTCAGAGATGAGGAAGGCCTTCTAAGGTGTAAAGGGAGATTAGACAAATCAAAACTGTCATACAAAAGCAAACAATCCTTTTACCTAGATTTAGCTATTTTACCACATTAATCATCAGACAAACACACAATGATGTACATCATATGGGGGTACCACAGACACTAACTACATTAAGAAAAACTTATTGGATACCCAAGAGAAGGATCACTGTTAAAACAGTCCTGAGTGAGTGTGTCACATGTAGGCGTATTCATGCTAGGCCCTATAGGAAACCAAATCCTCCTGCTTTGCCAGAGGAGAGAGTTACTCTCAACAGACCCTTTGAGACTGTAGGCATTGACTATACAGGAGCATTGACTGTAGGGGTGGTTGACACTGAACAAAAAATGTACATTGTACTGTTTACATGTGCTAGCTCACGAGCTGTTTATCTGGATGTTGTGGAGGACCTTACAGCAGAATCTTTTGTTGCTGTCTTTAAGAGATTCTGTGCACGACATTCAGTACCCAAGACAGTTTGGACTGACAATGCTACATATTTCAAGGCTGGTGAACAAGTCATCAACGACTTGTTAAGCAACGAACTCACACAATTATATATACAAAATTCAAACATAAAGTGGAAGTATATTCCAGTTGCCTCTCCTTGGTATGGTTCTATCTGGGAGAGGAATATACAAACAGTAAAGAATTGCTTGAAGAAAGCAATTGGTAAAAAACAGATACACTTATTTGAGTTGCTCACTCTCCTGGCTGAGATTGAGAACATCATCAACAATAGACCACTCACTTATGTGAGTGACAACATTAATGACCCGGAACCATTAATTCCAAATCATTTGATTCGTGGAGAACAAGTTAGTCTCCTGCCGGACTACAATATAGACTCTTCAGAAGACCCAAACTGGACTCAAAGACACGATGAACTCCAGACTAAGTTACAACACTTAACTAGAGTTAAAGCTCATTTTATTAAACAGTGGAAAACTGAGTACTTGATGGGTCTAAGGGAGAGACATAAACAAATGACTAAGAAGGATTGGTCTGACACAATTAAGGTAGGGGACCTTGTTCTCATACATGACAGTACTCCAAGACAATACTGGCCTCTGGCTAGAGTTTTAGAACTCAGACCAGGGGCAGACGGGGTAACAAGAGTGGTTAAATTAAGGACTTCAACGGGTGACACAACAAGAGACATTTCTCTTTTGTACCCTTTAGAGTCTGGACCCAAAACAATGGACTTTGGAGAACCTTCTCCACTGACAGTAACAACTGGAGACACTGAATTTCCAATAACTATTCCTTTGACAGTAGGAGTGGTAACGCATCCTACTACAACATTGACAGACACAAGACCTCAGCGACAAACAGCATTAAAGGCGCGACTAGTTTTACAACAAAAAATAGATGCTGGGGAATTGTAATTTTATCTTCTAACTTTCACTTTTTCTTTTCTTATGGTAAAGACCATAGACAGTTTCATCCTATGGATGTATATTTTCTCTTCTAATTAAATGCTACACCTTCTCCATGAGAAGGTGAGGATAGTCACTGTTAATCAGATTAACAGGCATTTACAGTCAAATAGTTAGCTAGTCTACACTCAGACATAAAAATTGGTGACAATGACACCAAAATTTTTATCTCCAGGGCCCCCCAGTATATGGAAAACTGATGAGTGGGTAGTTGGGAGGTAACGAAAATGGTTCACTGAGTAGGTAGGTAGTTAATCTAACAATTATTAAATTCCTTTTATGTCAATAACTGGGTGGATGAAACCAATTGGTTGCTCACCAGAGTTATTCTCCACACTAGTATTTATATACTGTGTGACAAGAGCGTGCTCGGTAATAGATATACATTACCGATCAACCAACCGAAGAAAAAACTAAGAGGACGCTGGTGGAAAAAGCCCCGCGAAAAAGAGAACAAGGAAGAACGAAAACGAGGAACAGGGCGACAAGACGGAACGAGAGAAGGGAGAAGAACAGACAACGAAAAAAGATCCCCACCAGCAAGTACGCTCTTAACAATTAAACGAGACAGGAAAAGGGACTCTCTAATAACTAGCAGTAAGTGACTAATTGTGTTTTAACCCAGTCTAAAGTAAACTCATTAAATTAAGCTCGGTCAGACAAATTAGGCCTACATTGTGGCCTAAGACCTAGTATCAACTCATAGCTTAACAAAGGTGAAGGTAGATTGCCCTAATCTAATTTGGTGAGGAATCCTACTGTGGACCTCAATTTATCTGCCCGCTCTGGACCATTTCCGGAATCTCTAGGCTGACCCCTACAAGGCTAGACTTAATCTACTCTATAGTTAGACTGGAGATATAAGGGGTGGGTTAATTGTGGACCAATTCATACAGAGCATTTTTCACACTTACAATTATGAGATGGATATATATACACCTTAACTTAATATATACAAGCAATGCTGCATCAATCAGCTTAGTCATCATATCGCCTTGGGACAACAATGGTTCTTCCTCTTCTAGATTTTCTAACACTCCCCACCGAAGAGGCATTGTTGTCGTTACCTTCTGCAAGGTTAGCCAAGCCTTCTCCATGAGGCTGTAACTCAAATGTTTCATCTTGACTATCTGTGTTTTTGCTGATTTCTAAAGCATAGAGTTTTTGTATAGGTCTCTTTAACTTTCCTCCTGAAGTCTTTACCAGTGCAGACCTAACTAAATTGTCTTTGCCAACAAACAACTCTTCAATTATGCCAAGCTTCCAGCATTGCCTTGGTCTTTCATCCCCAATCATTACCACTTCTCCCACCTTGATACAATTTGCATTTGAGCCCTTTACCTTGCCTGATGGGTAATAATTGAGTTCTGGCAAGTATTCCATCTGCCACCTCTTCCATAACTGATCTTGTAGCTCTTCAAGGTACCTGAACCGTCTGGTTAACTCTCCTTGAGTGCTCTGGATAGGCTGCAAGTCTTCTGGCACACTGGGGCTTGATGTTAATCGTTTACCACAAAGAAAATGATTTGGTGTCAATGACTCTGCATCCTGCATACTGTTGTAAACAAAAGTGATAGGCCTACTGTTCACCATTGCTTCTATTTCACATAAAACAGTGCAGAATTCTTCTTTGCTCAAATGAGCATTAGCTAAAAGTTTCTTTAATGGACACTTTACACTTCTCACTAGCCTTTCCCAAAATCCTCCCCACCATGGTGCTCTCTCAACAATAAACTCCCACTGTACCCCTTGGTGTGAAAAGTAGGATTGGAATCCTTCCTCTTTTAGCAAGGACCAAATTTCTTGGAGTTCCTTTGCAGCCTTTTTGAAGGTTTTTGCATTATCCGATATGATTTTATTTGGGAAACCCCTTCTGTTCACAAACCTTTTAAAGGCCAAAAGAAATACATCACTACTTAAGTTGCTTACCAACTCCAAATGGATTGCTCTGGTGGTAGCACAGGTGAAAAGACATATATAACCTTTGTTAGACTCCCCTCGCTCATACACATAGACTGGCCCTGCAAAGTCTACTCCCACTACATCAAATGGCGCAGTATAGACACACCGTTCTCTTGGAAGTGGAGCCACCTTTTCATAATAAGGCTTTGCACTCCAACGCTTGCAAACCACACATTTATGCAAGACCTTTTTTACTACTTGTCTAATTTTGGGAATCCAAAATTGTTGTCTAATCTCTATTATCACTTCTCTAACTCCAGCATGTAACAGCTTATGATGAGTATCCAGGATCAAAAGGTCCACAAAGTGCCCCCAGAAGGTAGCAAAATTGGATGTCTTTTCTCCTCTGGAAGCCCAGAAAACTGTAGTCTACCTCCTACTCTCAATAAATCCTGATCCAAAAACATATCCAAACCCTTGAGAGCAGAATGTGTTGGTAGAACCTGTAATGGATGGCTGGTGAGCAATTCCCTCACTTCACCAAATTTTTCCTTCTGCACATATACCACCCAGTATTTCCTGGCTTGCTGAATCTCATTACTGTTCAGAATTCCTTCCCTTCTTGTTTCTCCCTTAATATTGTTGGTAAATCTATATACCCATGCTGTCACTCTTAACAATCTTTTCAGACTGCTAATGTCCTCAAGCCTCAATATGGGGTCCTGCTGCATAACTTGACAACTGTTCACAGCGCATTTTCTCACCTCACTCACCCATGCTTCTTCAGCCTGGCATTCTCC
Source organism: Bathynomus jamesi (assembly GCA_023014485.1). Taxonomy (NCBI): domain Eukaryota; kingdom Metazoa; phylum Arthropoda; class Malacostraca; order Isopoda; family Cirolanidae; genus Bathynomus; species Bathynomus jamesi. Next base: position 471,250 of record JAJOZX010000920.1, on the reverse strand, counting down.
TACAATAGGCTGATTAGAAAGCCAGTTTTCACTTCCAAGTTTTAGCCACTCCGGCCCATTCCACCACAAACTTGACTGTGCAAGATCTTTCACTGAAATTCCTCGTGTTGGTAAATCAGCGGGGTTTTGGGTGCCTGGACAATGCTTCCATTGCTTGGGATCTGTGTGCGCTTGAATTTCCTCCACCCTATTGGCAACAAATGGTTTCCATTTCCTTGCCTGGCTTCTTAACCAGTGCCAAACTATAGTGGAGTCTGTCCAATAATAGTTTGGAATTTCAGAGAGGGCCAAAGACTTTTGCACTGTAACTGCAAGCCGACTAGCAATAACTGCACCCATCAATTCCAACCTTGGAACAGAAAGCCTTTTCAAAGGTGCTACTCTGCTCTTTGCAGCAACCAACCTGCAACTTACTTCCTCTTGCAATGCGCCTCTTAAATAAATACAAGTTGCATAGGCTTCCTCACTTGCATCACAAAAGATGTGCAGCTCCAAATTGTCTGGACTATTGTTCAACTCTCCAAAGTACCATCTTGGGATTTCAATGTCTCCAAGATGTGCCAATTCTTTGAACCAATATTTCCACCTTACCACCATATGATCAGATAACTCTTGGTCCCAACCAAGTCCAATTTCCCAGAGGCTCTGAAACCAAATTTTTGACTTTATCACAAATGGAGCCAGGAATCCAAGAGGATCAAAGACCTTTGAAGCCAAACTAAGAGCTGTACGTTTTGTCCACCTTGTCTCATTCTCAGCCAGCTCTACTAAAGATTTCCCATTGAAGGTAAACAAATCATCATCTTGCTGCCAAACAATGCCTAGCACCTTTGCGTCTATTGCCCACAACTCCTTAATACCAGAATCCTCAATACTTTCTGCTGCATCAGGTACTACACAGGAATGACTCATAAACTCTTGTAATTGCGAATGATTGGTCTGCCATTTTCTAAGCTCCATGCCAGCCTCCCTCATTATAGCTCTAGCCTCCATGAATATCTGTTTAGCCATTTCTGTATTATCCACGGAACACAGCAAATCATCAACATCAAAATTTTTCCTTATGTGTTCAATAGTGTTAGGATAGACTTCAGAATATTTCTTAAAATGGTACTGCAAAGTAGCTGCCAACAGAAATGGACTAGAGCTGAGGCCAAACAACACTGACTTCATTCTATATGCTTGAACCTTAGGTTCATTTTCCAACAAGTCTTTCGTATCCACCCACAGATACCTTACTGCATCTCTGTCCTCTGGTTTTAACTTTATCCGCAAAAAGGCTTGCTTCACATCTGCAGTCAGTGCTACTCTACCAAACCTGAATCTCAGTAACAAGGAAAATAAATCTGCATTTAAATTTGGCCCAGCATCCAAACAGTCATTCAAGGACACACCACCTTTGTCCTTGGCTGAGCCATCAAAAACTACCCTCAGTTTGGTGGTAGTTTGTCTCGCCGTACCACTGCATGGTGTGGCAGATAATGTGCCTCCTGGCTCACCAGCTCACCTTGCACCCTTTCAGCATAGCCCTCCCTTACATAGCTTAGGATGGCCTCATTGTATTCAATTAATAACTCCTCATTTTTTGTTAGCCTGTACAATGAAGTCTCCAACCTCCGATTAGCTAGCTGAAGGTTTGAACCGGGTTTGCAAGAATCCTTCCATGGTAGGCCAACTTCATAGCAACCATCTCTAAACCCAATCCCTTTTTCAAATTGCTCTAAAACATCATTGTTCACTGTACTTGCCTGTTTGTCCTTTATGCCAATAGATTCAAGTTCCCAAAACGCTTTCAAATGCCTTTCCAGACCATGGCTGTTCTCCTCAATCTTAACAAAAAGAGCCTTAACTTCCATTTCATTGCCATAACTACCATGTAGCATCCAGCCTAGCTTACTTTCAATAGCTACCGGGCCTCGAGATGTGCGGACAATATTACCAGTGATGAAGTCCCAATAATAGTCAGCTCCAATCAAAAGACTAATATCTTCTGTTCCTTCAAACTTATTATGGAAAACTGATGAGTGGGTAGTTGGGAGGTAACGAAAATGGTTCACTGAGTAGGTAGGTAGTTAATCTAACAATTATTAAATTCCTTTTATGTCAATAACTGGGTGGATGAAACCAATTGGTTGCTCACCAGAGTTATTCTCCACACTAGTATTTATATACTGTGTGAGAAGAGCGTGCTCGGTAATAGATATACATTACCGATCAACCAACCGGGAAAAAACCAAGACAACGCTGGTGGAAAAAGCCCCGCGAAGAGGAGAACAAAGGAGAACGAAAACGAAGAACGGGGCGAGAGGACAACTGGAGAAGGGAGGAGAACAGACACCGAAGAAAGATCCCCACCAGCAAGTACGCTCTCGACAATTATACAAGGAGAAAAGAGACTCTCTAATAACTAGCAGTAAGTGACTAATTGTGTTTTACCCAGCAAATTAATCACATTAAATTAAGCTGGGTCAGACAATTAGGCCTACATTGTGGCCTAAGACCTAGCATCAACTCATAGCTTAACAAAGGTGAAGGTAGATTGCCCTAACCTAATTTGGTGAGGAATCCTACTGTGGACCTCAATTTATCTGCCCGCTCTGGACCATTTCCGGAATCTCTAGGCTGACCCCTCTAGGCTAGACTTGATCTACTCTATAGTTAGACTGGAGATATAAGGGGTGGGTTAATTGTGGACCAATTCATACAGAGCATTTTTCGCATTGGTGGTCCGTGTGTGGGGAATTTACAAACCTTAACCTTACTTAACAAAAATTGCAGAATTAGGCTAAATGGTCTAGCCTAAGCCTAAGCCTAAGCCTAACCTAATCAAGCCTAATTAGGTCTACAACCTAGGGCCTAACTAGGAAACATTTACATTTAAGGAGTTCATTCTCTTATAAGCTTAGACCTGAGTGACACGTAAGTACTTGGGGGGATTAAACCAAATTTAAAACTTGACTGTTTTGTCTGTGATCTCTCTTCTCTGGTAATTTCTTCTTGTCCCTATATTTCATTACGATCCCAGTTAAACAACATTAGTGAACAAGCATTTAAAATGCATACAACTCCAAGCATCCAATTCTTCTTTTAAGGAAGAATCACTCAACAGATTTTTCAACAGGCACATGCATTCCTTGCAATCTGTGTGTATATATATGTATATATACACTGTACTCTTTACATGTGCCACAAATACACTCAACCTATCTGAACATAAGCAAGGATTGCATGGGTTACTCAAAAGGGTCTTATGGCCTACTTTGGCCATAGCCCAAACACTGAACCTTGGTCTTATGGCCTACTTTGGCCATAGCCCAAACACTGAACTTGGTCTTATGGCCTACTTGGCCATAGCCCAAACACTGAACCTTGGTCTTATGGCCTACTGGCCATAGCCCAAACACTGAACCTTGGTCTTATGGCCTACCTTGGCCATGGGCCAAACAATAAGGTCTTATGGCCTACCTTGGCCATGGGCCAAACAATAAGGGTCTTATGGCCTACCTTGGCCATGGGCCAAACAATGAACCTTGGTCTTATGGCCTACTGTGGCCATGAGCCAAACAATAAAGGTCTTATGGCCTACCTTGGCCATGGGCCAAACAATAAAGGTCTTATGGCCTACCTTGGCCATGGGCCAAACAATAAGGGTCTTATGGCCTAACTTGGCCATGGGCCAAACAATAAGGGTCTTATGGCCTACCTTGGCCATAGGGAAAACTATTACAAGGGTCTTATGGCCTCCCTTGGCCAGAGACCAAACAATACAAAATAAGACCCAGACTGGATAAACCAAAGACTGTTCCCAGAGACCAACTAGCTACAGCCAAACAGACAAAACTTGATACTGTAGAATCAAATGTGACCAACTGTAATACATGAACACCTATATTACAGAACTTTAATATAACTGTAGCCTCAAAGACAGTGATAAACACAGTTTGAATGATTGCCTGATTGAGGGTCCTAATCTCATTTCTGACCTTGTGAAGATCTTACTGAGGTTCAGGTTAGATAAATATGCCGTACAAAGTGACATTTCAAAGGCATTTTTGAGAATAAATCTAAAAAATGAATATGACAAGAACCAACTTAGGTTCTTATGGTTCAAGATCCATTTGATTTGAATAAAGGGTTCATAACCTATAGATTTAATGTTGTGTTGTTTGGAGCCAATTGCTCACCTAGCCTATTAGCATTGACAATTGGACATCATTTGAACCAGTTTAATAACTCTTTAACATTGAACTTCCTTAAGGAACATTTTTACGTAGACAATCTAATAGGCTCAACAACAACAAAATCTGAATTATCTGAAGTCTATGAACACTCTCAAAACATTATGCAACAAGGTAACTTTGAACTTAGAGAGTGGATTTCAAATGATGAGGATTTAAACAAAAAGATTTTAAAGGATAATAATGGTCTTACTGAGCCATCAGACAGAGTTAAAACTTTAGGTATGAACTGGTATTTGGATGCAACTTCTAACAGTCATGATTCAATCTGTACTAAAGGTTTTAAACTTGATGAGGAAGCAAATACTAAAAGACAAATATTATCAGAGGCTTCCAAAATTTTTGATCCTATGGGTCTATTCCTGCCTTCAACAATAAAATCAAAGATTCTCCTCCAAGAAATTTGGAGGACAAATGTTGGGTGGGATGATCCAATAACAAATGAAAATCAAAAATCTTGGAAGAAGTTAGCTGCTGATTTAACAAAAGTGCAGAACATTAAAATTCAAAGGTGCTGTGGGTTTAGGGATAAGCCCCAGAGACTTCATGTGTTTGCTGATGCAAGCACACAAGCTTATGGGTGCTGTGCGTATCTTGTAAGTCCTACAGAAAGTCATCTAATTTATGCAAAAGGGAAAGTTGCACCTCTCAAACCTACCCGAACCATACCTCAATTGGAACTATTGGCTGCTGCATTAGCCATTAAAACCATTTCATTGCTTAAGGATGCTTACCATGATGTGAACATAACTGATATCCACATCTGGCTTGACAGTCAGATTTGTCTTGCCTGGATACGGAATGATAGCATTAATAGTAAGAATATCTTTGTAAGAAATAGGCTAAAAGAAATAGCTGAAGCTAATGAAAGCCTACAAGTAAACTTTCACTATGTTCCAACTAAACAAAATCCAGCAGACTTTCTGACCAGAGGTTTATCCTACAAGTTGTTGAAGTCAAACAAAACTTGGTTTATGGGACCTAAGTGGCTCTGTAATACAGACCAATGGCCTGTGGAACAAGTTAACTTGACATTAAATTTAATCTTTTCAAATGAAAAGGTTGAACCAATCACTAATTATGAAATTTATTCTGATTTCAACAAACTTGTCAGGGTCACAGCCTACTGTTTGAGGTTTGCTCACAACTGTTTAACTACAATTAACAAACAGCTAAATAAAAACAATCATAATTATACAGAAGTTGCAACCAAATACTGGATAGGCCATGCACAACAAAAAGAGTACAATAAAGAGTTAGAATTCTTGACTAATGGGAAACAAACAAAAGAACCTGTACCATCAGTAGTTGTGGATCTAAACTTGTTCAGAGATGAGGAAGGCCTTCTAAGGTGTAAAGGGAGATTAGACAAATCAAAACTGTCATACAAAAGCAAACATCCAATCCTTTTACCTAGATTTAGCTATTTGACAACATTAATCATCAGAAAAACACACAATGATGTATATCATATGGGGGTACCACAGACACTAACTACATTAAGAAAAACTTATTGGATACCCAAGGGAAGGATCACTGTTAAAACAGTCCTGAGTGAGTGTGTCACATGTAGGCGTATTCATGCTAGGCCCTATAGGAAACCAAATCCTCCTGCTTTGCCAGAGGAGAGAGTTACTCTCAACAGACCCTTTGAGACTGTAGGCATTGACTATACAGGAGCATTGACTGTAGGGGTGGTTGACACTGAACAAAAAATGTACATTGTACTGTTTACATGCTGCCTCACGAGCTGTTTATTGGATGTTGTGGAGGACCTTACAGCAGAATCTTTTGTTGCTGTCTTTAAGAGATTCTGTGCACGACATTCAGTACCAAGACAGTTTGGACTGACAATGCTACATATTTCAAGGCTGGTGAACAAGTCATCCACGACTTGTTAAGCGATGAACTCACACAATTATATATACAAAATTCAAACATAAAGTGGAAGTATATTCCAGTTGCCTCTCCTTGGTATGGTTCTATCTGGGAGAGGAATATACAAACAGTAAAGAATTGCTTGAAGAAAGCAATTGGTAAAAAACAGATACACTTATTTGAGTTGCTCACTCTCCTGGCTGAGATTGAGAACATCATCAACAATAGACCACTCACTTATGTGAGTGACAACATTAATGACCCGGAACCATTAACTCCAAATCATTTGATTCGGGAGAACAAGTTAGTCTCCTGCCGGACTACAATATAGACTCTTCAGAAGACCCAAACTGGACTCAACGACATGATGAGCTCCAGACTAAGTTACAACATTTAACTAGAGTTAAAGCTCATTTCATTAAACAGTGGAAAACTGAGTACTTGATGGGTCTAAGGGAGAGACATAAACAAATGACTAAGAAGGATTGGTCTGACACAATTAAGGTAGGGGACCTTGTTCTCATACATGACAGTACTCCAAGACAATACTGGCCTCTGGCTAGAGTTTTAGAACTCAGACCAGGGGCAGACGGGGTAACAAGAGTGGTCAAATTAAGGACTTCAACGGGTGACACAACAAGAGACATTTCTCTTTTGTACCCTTTAGAGTCTGGACCCAAAACAATGGACTTTGGAGAACCTTCTCCACTGACAGTAACAACTGGAGACACTGAACTTCCAGTAACTATTCCTTTGACAGTAGGAGTGGTAACGCATCCTACTACAACATTGACAGACACAAGACCTCAGCGACAAACAGCATTAAAGGCGCGACTATTTTTACAACAAAAAATAGATGCTGGGGAATTGTAATTTTATCTTCTAACTTTCATTTTTCTTTTCTTATGGTAAAGACCATAGACAGTTTCATCCTATGGATGTATATTTTCTCTTCTAATTAAATGCTACACCTTCTCCATGAGAAGGTGAGGATAGGCACTGTTAATCAGATTAACAGGCATTTACAGTCAAATAGTTAGCTAGTCTACACTCAGACATAAAAATTGGTGACAATGACACCAAAATTTTTATCTCCCGGGGCCCCCAGTATATGGAAAACTGATGAGTGGGTAGTTGGGAGGTAACGAAAATGGTTCACTGAGTAGGTAGGTAGTTAATCTAACAATTATTAAATTCCTTTTATGTCAATAACTGGGTGGATGAAACCAATTGGTTGCTCACCAGAGTTATTCTCCACACTAGTATTTATATACTGTGTGAAGAGCGTGCTCGGTAATAGATATACATTACCGATCAACCAACCGGGAAAAAACCAAGACAACGCTGGTGGAAAAAGCCCCGCGAAGAGGAGAACAAAGGAGAACGAAAACGAGAACGGGGCGAGAGGACGCAACTGGAGAAGGGAGAGAACAGACACCGAAGAAAGATCCCCACCAGCAAGTACGCTCTCGAATTAACAAGGAGAAAAGAGACTCTCTAATAACTAGCAGTAAGTGACTAATTGTGTTTTTAACCCAGCAAATTAATCACATTAAATTAAGCTGGGTCAGACAAATTAGGCCTACATTGTGGCCTAAGACCTAGCATCAACTCATAGCTTAACAAAGGTGAAGGTAGATTGCCCTAACCTAATTTGGTGAGGAATCCTACTGTGGACCTCAATTTATCTGCCCGCTCTGGACCATTTCCGGAATCTCTAGGCTGACCCCTACAGGGCTAGACTTAATCTACTCTATAGTTAGACTGGAGATATAAGGGGTGGGTTAATTGTGGACCAATTCATACAGAGCATTTTTCGCACTTATTATTGCCGAAATTAATTCCTTTAACTTGCAATTCTTGGACACATGCCATATCTAAACAAGTAGTGACTGGAGCACAAAGTTCCTCAATCTCTACAGCTTGGACCTTGATAGTGGGACTTTGCGGTAACAACCCTTTAACCAGAACTTCTACCTTCTTAAATTTGGTTCGGTTTTGAACGGAACCCCCAAACCCAGAAATTCTTAAATTTTCCCTCTCAAGTTCTTTAAACTTCAATTTTCTGGAAATTCTGGTCTTAATAAAACTACACTGGCTACCACTATCAAACAACACTCTTACAGTAGCTTCTCCCTCATTCCCAATTAATAAGGCTGCAGTTGTTTGCAATAATCCCCCTTTACTTTTACTCCCTTGCATAGCAGTGGCATGTGCCACTCATGTCTCTACTTCTGGGGTAGGCCTACTAGGAGTGTGTTCACACAATAATGGCTGATGCCTACCATGACATTTTTTGCACAAAATTTTAAACTTACAAACCCTTGCTCTGTGACCTTTCAAAAAACATTTAAAACATGCTGTGGACTTAGTTACCCTGTCCTTTCTCTCCTCAAAGGGTAATGCCTCAGCCACCTCACATTTATATGACTTGTGGTTGCCTTCGCAAAATATGCATTCCTTGATTCCCTTTAATTTATTCTCAGAGGATGCATGTAGAGCTGACACTGTACCTGGGTTATTCCTTTTTGTGGAAACTTTGGTGCTTGCTGTGCCTGCCTTTGTCCCCTTGTTTACCATCCCACTGTGCAAACTCAATTCCCTCTCGTCTTGCTAATTCTGTGCCTAAAAGACTTAACATCTGCTGAAGGGGGATGTACACATGTTCTGTAGAGTGTCCCCTACTTAATTCAAGCAAAATTGAGCTAGGCAATTTAGACTCCAGTGTAGGAACCAACATTATACCATACCTTTCCATTCCTACATCCAGGTTATCCAGGGACCTAGTTCTAATTTCAAATTCATCATATAACTGCCGTAACTCCTTGACACTATTAGGATTATTAACAGGAGGTATAGCTAAAAGTGCACGGAGGTGGCTTTTAATTAAGATCTCTGGCTTACCAAACCGTTTCTTTAATATATCCCAAGCCACATTATAATTAGCCTCTATTAATGCTAATCCCGCTATAGTTTTTGCTGCCTCCCCTTCCAAGAGGGACTGCAAATAATTAAACTTCTCCACGGCACTTAACACTTGACTAGAATGAACTGCTGATTGAAAACTGTCTGCCCATCCTTGCCATTCCTGAATACTCCCAGAAAATGGTTTGAGTACAAGCCTCGGTAATTGAACTACGGATCTGTTAACCTTAACTTCACAAACATCATTTGTTGAGTGTTGTGTTTCATTATTAGACCTGGTCTCTAACTGTACTGAGCTGCTAAACTCTTTTGCTCGGAGGCCTACTTTAATTATATCATCAATAATCTCTTCAAAGTAAATTATGTTATTTTCTATTTCATCCTCTTCTATAAGAGCCTCAATTTTAACATTTACCTCACTTAGAGCAACCTTTTTAGTTTCTAATATGGAAAGCTGCGCAGTCACTAAGCTTAAATCCTCTTGCTCTATGGCAGAATCTATAGTGGCAATGACCTTTGTAATTAGACCTTTGTAGGCGCTTCTCCTTTTTATAAATTTGTTCAATTCAGATGCACTCATCTTCAATGCAAACAACAATTGGGCTCAATGCCAAATGAGCTGAATTGGCAGAAATACTTAACCAAACTGATCAAACGCAATTTTTACTTTCAAATAAACTGAATTGCTGGGTGGGGTACTAACCAAACACCAGTATGGAATACCAAATTTTCCACCCCAGGACCTTAATTCAATAATAACCCAAAATTAACCAAACCGGTAAAATGTAGGCCAAAACAACGACAGACGACTGGCCAAGTTTCGCAATTGGGCGACCAAACTTTCTACCCTGGGACCTTAATTCAATAATAACCCAAAATTAACCAAACCGGTAAAATGTAGGCCAAAAACAACGACAGACGACTGGCCAAGTTTCGCAATTGGGCGACCAAACTTTCTACCCTGGGACCTTAATTCAATAATAACCCAAAATTAACCAAACCGGTAAAATGTAGGCCAAAAACAACGACAGACGACTGGCCAAGTTTCGCAATTGGGCGACCAAACTTTCTACCCTGGGACCTTAACTCAATAATACTCAACCCGTCTAGGCCTAACTTGGGCTACAATTTGCACAATCAGAACTTTGCCGAAAAATTGTCACTGACTCAGTCTTGGGGTAGAATCCGGTTCGAAGGACCATGTTATTTTATTTATTTGTTGGGTTCAAAATCCCAGCTGAGCCGTGAACGGCCAAATTCTAAAGGGCCAGTTCTACCTACAGCCCAAGTTAAGCTAAAATTAAAACTTACGGATTTGAGATCCTATTAGGTCCTACCTCAGGGTTGCTGACTCGATGCGGGCCTACCTTAGATCTTAGTTACATGAATTTAATATAAAAAAAACAAGGGGTACTATTTATGGTCTTCTTTCCCAACCTTGCAACAACAACGCAACCTGGACTATTGCACGATGCAACAATCTTGTATCTAAACAACCAAACTGAATTGCAAGAGAGCTCTCTATCAGACCACACCCTGTACGTACGACATCCCACAAACGAGTAGAAAGGACGCGCAGCGCCCCAAAATGATGCCACCAGAGTCCCAAACACTGATGCCACAAGAGCCCAAAAATGCTAGCTCTAAATTAAGTGAATTTTTCACTAACCTTACAATTATGAGATGGATATATATACACCTTAACTTAATATATACAAGCAATGCTGCATCAATCAGCTTAGTCATCATATCGCCTTGGGACAACAATGGTTCTTCCTCTTCTAGATTTTCTAACATAAGTTTTGCCCCGCGGCCCGTGACACTCTTGCTCGCCACTGGATAGGAGAGGCCACAGAGATAAACAAGATGGTCTCCTTGCAGGCCACCCACCTGGTGGGGTACCTATTTTATGGAGGTTGGGGTATGGGAAATATATTAGTGACTTAAAACTTGGTTTGAACTGGCTGACTGGAATAGAAATTTGTGTAGACAATACAGTATTTTAATTATGTGTATCTATATGCCTTTTCAGGCAGTTGATAATGAAGAAGATTAACTCATTAAATTGAGGCAGGTCAGCAGTATTATTGATGAGTTGGATACGACATGTGTAGTTATTATTGGTGACTTTAATGCTAATGTGCTTAATAATAATTCTTTGTTTAGCAACCACTTAAAAGCCTTCTGTCAAGATAATAACTTGACCCTTTCATCCACGTGTAGTCTTCCTGGTGATAGCTTTATTTATGTTAGTGATAGATGGCACACCACCTTATGGTTGGATCATTGTATTTGTATACCTGATGCAAATCAGGTAGTTCTGAATATGGCAGTTTTGTACTCCTATGCTAGTTCTGACCACATGCCCTTATTAATTGAGTTTGAAAGTAATTGTATTCCAATGCTATTGCAGGTAAATGGTACACGTAAAGCGAAGTTAGACTGGTCCAAAGTTGATGATGAGGGCAAACAACAGTATTGTAATAAGTCTGATGTATTGCTAAGTAATATATCTGAGGTGACGTGTGTGTGTATATATATATATATATATGTAGTCTAAAAGTCACAAAAGGGAAAAGTCACTAAAAGAAAGCTGAATGGCAACACAAAAGGATAAACAGCGGAACGTGGTCTGTTCGTTTGTTTAGGTTGAACTAACAGCATGATTATTTATATCTGACTAAGTCGTTGGTGCTAAATTTAATTTGGTGATGTTTTCTAAGGTGACAAATTTAAGTAGGAAGTTGTCTAATAATTATATCAGTTAGGGATAATGTCTATAGCTTCTAAATTAGTAAAGTTAGAGAGTTAGATAGGCCGCTTTGTGGGACACTGGAAATCTATGGTAGGCCCTAAAGAAGATCTAAATCAAAGCACCAGTAAGTGCCTTTGTTGTTGTGTAGAAACCTAGTAACTTAGCGGGGTCTAACACTCCAAGTTATTACAATAGCTATCCCTAATGATGCTCTAGCTTGTCAAGATGTAAACTGTAGAAATTCAAACACATATTTTGGCATTTTAAAGATATGTAAGAACAAATTGTTTCCTCTCTCAATAATGCTAGCCTAGACTTAAATATCTTTAGAAGAAAAAATTATACATGTAGACCTGGCTGGAGCGATTATATATTCGTGTTTCTTCTGCCTTTGGGACAGAAGAGCAGATGGTGAGCACTTTGTTAGAAAGGAATGGCCCTTGAGAAATGAGCTTAATCCAGGCAAACACAATGTTCTTAACGAAGCCCTTGTTCCAAAAGACAAAATTTTGCTACCCCCGCTGCATATCAAGCTTGGTCTTATTAAGCAATTCATTAAAGCTTTGGATGCTGAAAGTGATGCTCTTTATCATATACGTTCAATGTTTCCCAAACTTTCTGAAGCTAAAATCAAGGGAGGCATATTTGTTGGACCTCAAGTCAGACGCATGTTAGCAGCTAAAGAGTTAGAATTAAAAATGACTGCTCTTAAAAAAAATGCTTGGCAGTCATTTCGGCTTGTAGTCCATGGATTTTTAGGTAACAAGAAGAAAGACAACTACAAAGAGCTAGTAGAAAATCTACTCAAACACTTTCAAAAGTTAGGTTGTAGAATGTCCCTGAAGTTACACTATCTGGACTAGCATTTAGAATTCTTCAGACTAAATTTGAGTGACGTAAGTGAAGAACATGGTGAACGTTTTCACCAAGATATCCAAACCATGGAAAACCAGGGAAAATGGGACGAAGCTATGATGGGCGACTATATCTGGTGTTTAATACGAGATAATCCACGGGACTACAAGAGAAAAAGTCGCTCAAATGTACATTTTTAAGCATTATCCGTTTAGATTTGTGTGCCTATTATATTTGGGTGCATTATATGTACATTATATACGCATTATATATACAGGGTGTCCCAAAAGTCCCTATCTCTTTTGTTGAAATAGGCTGAATTTCAAATGAATGTTTTAATGACATGATTGCATGCACCTTTCTAGACATATACATGCATTAGATTTCTTTTTTAATTATTTTAAATTTTTTATTAATTTTTTCAGATCCATATCATTGGTGATGGATGTGCATGAACGCGTTATGATAGTAACATATCGCATCAGAGGAATGAATTGTGAAATTAGAGACCGATTCTCAAGAAGGTTTCATAAGCCTGGACCGACAGATAAAGCAATTCGTGAATTGGTGAACAAATTCAAAAGGACTGGATATGTGCATGATGAAGAAAGAAGTGGACGCCCAAGAACAGTAAAACAAAACATTGAATCTGTTCGCATAATGTTCGAAGACGATCAAAGAATGTCAGTTCGCCAAACATCCCACAGATTGACCATACCCAAAACAACTGTTCACAGACTCTTGCGTTGGACGCTGAAGAAGTGTTATCACATTCAGTTGTTACACAGCTTACACGAGGAAGATTTTCCAAAAAAGAGCAGCAATGTGTGCGGAACTGGTCGAACAAATCCAAAATAACAATTTAATGGACCACGTTTTGTTTAGCGATGAGGCAACTTTTCACACCTGTGGTAAAATCAATCAACATAATTGTCGCATCTGGGCTAATGAAAAGCCAATTGAGTTCACTGAATGGGAAAGAAACTCGCCTAAAGTCAACGTGTGGCTTGGAATGACGAAGTCTAAGATTTACGGGCCCTTTTTCTTTACAGAGGCTACAGTGACAGGGCCTGTTTACTTTGATATGCTTCAAAATTTTCTAGAACCTCAACTTCTTGAAGATGGCATTCTCGACAATGTAGTCTTTCAGCAGGATGGGGCACCATGTCATTATGCCAGAATTGTTCAGACATAACCTAAACGAACGTTTTCCAAATCGTTGGATTGGACGTGGGGGAAATAGGCCCTGGGCAGCGCGATCTCCGGATTTGACCCCATTGGATTTCTTTGCTTGGGGTTTCATTAAATCAGAGGTCTATCGCAGAAATATTCGAGATTTACCAGATCTGCGAGATCGCATTAGGCAAGCAGTTAAGAAAATAACCCCTGAAATGCTCGGAAATGTGTTCCGCAATGCAGCTGACCGCTTTGAGATTTGCAGAGATACAGATGGAGCACATGTGGAAGCTACTAATTAAAGATTTTAATGGTGTAATACTTGTAATTTGTATAGAAATGCATCTGTATTCAGGTCAGTGTGACATTTATTTGAAATTAAGCCTATTTCAACAAAATAGGTAGGGACTTTTGGGACACCCTGTATATATATACACATTATACACATTATATACATTATATATACATTATATACTTTAAATACGAAATAATTTATTTTCCTTTCCTTTTCTTCATTGTGATTTTGCTCTGATAAGCCACTAGGTACAAAAAATAGATTATGGTTTTCAGAAGAAACTAGAGTTTTCACGAGAAAACTAATGCGATTTTTTAATTCAGCGCACCCAAAAACATAAAGAAACACCAAAAAAATAAGATAAACATAAAATTTCCAAAATTTTGTTAGTGTATTTAGTGTAACCGCCCTGTAGTCCAAGCAGGAATCCTAACATTTCGAAATCTCCACATACATCCCATCTATGTTCACTGTAGTTTATTTTTTCTAGCAACTGCTTTACATTTTCACATTTTTCCTTCAATTCAACCGAATGAGTCACAGGAATAGATGGAAACATGTTTCCATTATGTAGTAGGACGCCTTTTAAACTTCTAGTTGAACTGTCAATAAACAAAAGCTAATCAGCAGGGCTGTATTCAATCCCTATCTCAGCAAAAAGGCCATTCACATCACAGTAATAGCAAAGAGCGATCGATATAAAACAGGAGTAGAAAGAAGTGTATTGCAAATGCCTTTTCCTGTAGAAAGAGATCTTGACACTTGGGTCCAAAAGATTCCACTCTTTAAGGCGGGACGTCATAATTTTTGCATTCGTTTTCGTAAGATTCATATCCCTAACTAGGTCGTCTATGTCTTTCTGGTTGGGGAAATGGGATGACGTATTGGAGCTTGCCTCGAAGTCAGCTCTTCATCTTCATCGGAGGATATTAAAGGCGTTTCTTCTATTTCCTCCACGGTGGGTGGACATGGAACGGGTAAATCTTCATTATGGGGGACTGGGGCAATAGAAGATGGGTATTTGGATATAGGACATTTTTACGACCTTTATCTCTCTACCATGCAGAAGTAGCAATCATCATGGTGATTGGTTTGCTCCCTCCAAATGCGAGGAATAGCAAATGGCATGCCTTTTCTGGTACCTCGCAGCCATCCTTCTAATGTGGAACGGCAGCTTCCACAGCAAAAGTGAGGTGCCCATGATTTATCTTGAGCACCCATGGGTATGCCAAAGTAACGTGATATGTTGTACAAAACTTTGTTCCTGTGTCAATTTTGTGCTTTACTTGCTTTGGATTGATGTAATGGACGCAAACATAACAAAATGAATCTGCAGAGTCACTGCAAAGCTGGGCACTTGCGTTTTTTTTTGCGGTACTGCGGTACTGCGGTACTACCGCACTACCAAACCGGTACCGCATAACGCAGTACCGCAAAGGATCGCTGAAAGTACAGCCTGTACTTTCAGCGATCCTTTGCGGTACTGCGTTATGCGGTACCGGTTTGGTAGTGCGGTAGTACCGCAGTACCGCAGTACCGCAAAAAAACCCGCAAGTGCCCAGCTTTGGGGCCCAGAGTGTCTGCAGGGCTTATTGGTAGCCATCACCATATAATTCTAATTGAAATATCTGAAAAATAAAAAATAAAATTTATAAACAGAAATAAGAAACCAAATGTTTACAAATATTTAATAATGGGCCTTAACCAATAAAAACACTACTAATAAACCACAGTTTGGGGGACATTTTGAATTTTGCACTTGAAATTACTTTTGCTATCTCAGAAAAATGCCTTAAAAATGGCGAAAAGTAAGATTTCTAAATTTGACCATATCATAAAAACTAGTTTTCCGAGCAAAACCGATGCCAAATCTGTAATCAGGGTGGCCGAAACATATAGAAAAGATCGAAAAATCAACATAAACAAAAAATTGTTGCATAGTGTTATGTGGCTGAACTTCATAATGCATCCAGAGATGCTTTTTTAATGCGGTGTGAACAAGGGAAGCCAAGGCAAGGCCCTGTATTACAACAAAAACAGAGGGCTAATACCAGGTTCAAGTATGCATTAAGGTATATAAAAATCATGAGTATGAGTTAAGCAGGGATGCTCTGGCTAGAAACTTGCCAGTAAGATTCCAAGAACCTTTTGGAACGAATTAAAAACAATGAATAATAGTGCAATGTCTCTCCCTGCTAATATTGAAAATGTAACTGGGACTGAGAATATAGTCAAATTATGGAACGAACACTACAGTGAGTTATTCAACTCTGTACATAAGAACAATAATGTTAATTGTGATGGTACCTATAGTCCAGATATAAGAGTTAGTGTATTTGAGACTAAACAGGCCATAAAATATTTAGATTGTAACAAATCATGTGGTATTGATGGTATTTCTGCTGAGCATCTGAAATTTAGTAGTGCCAGATTAGTGCCTCTGTTAGCTTTGTGCTTTACAGGTTTACTCATACATGGTGTTTTGCCGGATACAATGTTATCCGTTGTTTTGGTGCCAGTACTAAAAGATAAAAAGGGTAAAATTAACAGTAAAGATAACTATAGGCCAATAGCCTTGGCCAGTATTATGTCTAAGGTTTTTGAATATATACTCATTACTAGACTTGAATGTTACCTGTATAGTAGTGATAATTGTTGTGTTTTGCTTTATTGGGCCTATTTTCAGCTACTGTATCATTATTAGTATTCTTTATTATTATTCTTTTCTCTATACCTTATTAATGTTGGTATGTGTTATTAATTGTTCTTTTCAGCTGTAATGTTGATTTAGTTGAATAAACCCTTACTATAGGGATTTCGTTTGATTGAAACCTACACCACAATACATTACAATTTATTCAACTAAATGGATAAAGTTATACGCCTGGACAAGTTTGACGTGGCTACCTCTGATCCTCATGCTGTAAAGCTATGGAAGTTGTAGTACAGGAATTTTCGTTACTTTCTCACTACTATTTCTGAACTGACACCAAACACGCTGGAAGTACTGTATCTGTACATTGGGCCCAATGTTGCAGATATAATTAAGGGATGTACAGACTACTCCAGGGCTATTGAACTATTACAGGCTGCTTATGTGAAAACTCCCAGCGAGATTCACGCTCGTCACTTGCTTTCAACCCGAGTGCAACTACCAGATGAGTCAATCGACCAGTATCTCCAAGCACTCAACGGCCTTGCTGTGGATTGCAACTTCAAGGATGTGACTGCTGCAACCTATCGTGATGAGTCTATCAGATATTCATTTATACGCGGCCTAAAGTCTCCAAATATTCGTGCACGGCTGCTTGAGAATCAGCAGCTTGACCTGGCAACTGCTACGCAGCAGGCCCGAGCGCTGGAGCAGGCGCTGCTGAGATCGGAGTCGTACTTGGCACCGCCATGCGTGGCTGGACCTACAGCGGCTGCAGCATCTAGCTATTCTGTTTTGGCCGCCGTTCCGAACAGTGATGATGAAGACGAAGTTAAACCTTTGGCTGCCGCTGCTGCCTCAAAACTCACTGCGAAAAAGAGGCAAGCATGCTACAATTGTGGTGGCCTACGTCATCCTAGAGATGATCGGCAGCTTTGCCCTGCACGTGATGTTGTGTGCCGCAAATGCGGAAAAGCCGGGCATTTCGCTAAGGTCTGCCGTTCTAAAGTACGCTTCCCTTCGGCTACATCCTCAGCTATAGTGTTGGCGTCTACTTGTGCTACTGGCGACTTACTACCATCTACTGTTGCTGTCCAGGTGAATGAGAATGAACGATTACTACGAGGGCTGATCGACACCGGTAGCTCGGAGAACTTCATCAACGAGACAGTAGTGTCATCTATGCGGCTTCTCATACATAAGCGCCCGTCTGTAGTTTCTGTGGCTTCTGCGTCTTTTTCGGTGGAACTGTCCGGCTATTGCGTCGCCAATCTGTCACTGAATGGCCGTGTTTATGACAACGTCAAACTGACTGTGCTTCCTAATTCATGCGCTGAAATTATTCTCGGCTTGCCTTTCCTGAAACTACACAAAAGCGTCAGCATGAACTATGGCGGCGGTGAACCGTCACTAAGTGTGTGTGCTCTATCTAAGCTTAAAATTCCGCCCGTGAAACTGTTCAAAAATTTGTCACCCGAATGCCGCCCGATTGCTACTAAATCCCGCAGTTAAAATGCTGCGGATAACGCATTTATCGAATGTGAAGTTAAACGCCTGCTTCAGGAAGGGGTGAAACGAGCGACTCGCCATGGCGCGCTCAGGTGGTGCTTACTTCAAGTGAAAATAGAAAGAAACGTATGGTAGTGGACTTCTCCCAGACGATAAATCGGTACTCTTCTCGATGCTTATCCTCTGCCAAGGATCGAAGACGTGGTCCATAGCATCGCGAAGCACCGCTTTTTCAGTATTATCGACTTATCTAGGGCTTATTACCAGATTGAAATTTGCCCCAATGATCGCCCGTACACCGCGTTCCAAGCTGGAAATAATCTTTACCAGTTTGAACGAATACCAATGGGTGTTACCAATGGGGTCTCAGCTTTCCAACGCTTCATGAACAAATTCATCGCTGATAACAACCTATCCGGTACGTACGCCCATCTCGATGATATTACTATCTGCGGAAAGACGAAGGAGGAGCACGATCGCAATCTGGCTCACTTCATGCAAGCCGCTTCCCGTTACAACCTCTGTCTCAACTCAGACAAGTCAAAGTTTTCACTAACCTGCATCGATGTTCTGGGCTATCGTATTTCTGACGGTGTTCTGAAACCAGACCCGGAACGAATGAGGCCGCTATTGGAGCTACCTGTACCTTCCAGCAAAAAATCTCTCCAGCGCTGTTTAGGCTTATTCGCCTATTATGCTAAGTGGGTGCGTAACTACTCGCAGAAAGTGCGTCCGCTAGTAGAATGTCACCGGTTTCCGTTGTCCTCTGCTGCCATTCTTGCTTTCGAAACTTTAAAGGGTGACATCGCCGAATCCTCAGTGAAAGTAATCGACGAGCAGCTGCCCTTCTCCATTGAGTCTGATGCATCGGATGGAGCAATCGGTTCTGCACTATTACAGTCCGGCCGCCCGGTTGCCTTCTTTTCTCGCTCATTGAATCGGGCTGAAATGAGGCACCACATCGTTGAGAAAGAAGCGTATGCGATAGTAGAAAGCGTACGCAAATGGAAACCGTTCTTGGCTGGCAGACATTTTACTATTGTTACCGATCAGAGAGCCGTATCATTCATGTTCGATACTACCGCTAGGGGTAAAATTAAAAATGACAAGATAATGCGCTGGCGCATGGAACTTTTGCCGTTTTCATTTGACATCCGCCATCGGCCAGGTCACGAGAACATCGTTGCTGACGCTCTTTCGCGAGCACACTGCAGCGCCATCTCTGGTGTTTGTGACTTAAAATCACTTCATGAACGCCTCGTTCACCCAGGTATCCAGCGTATGTTGCATTATGTCCGCGTCAGAAATTTACCCTACTCGATCGATGAGATCCGACGTGTTACGTCTGAGTGTCAAGTGTGCGCTAGGATTAAACCGTGCTTCTACAAACCTGACGATACTGCTTTGGTACGAGCGACTGCACCATTTCAACGTCTTTCTATTGATTTCAAAGGGCCGCTTCCGGTCTCATCACAGTCTTGTCGCTACATGCTTACTGTTGTCGACGAATATAGCCGCTTCCCATTCGCGTTCCCATGTCGTGACATTTCATCCAAAGTAGTGATCGATTGCCTCAGGAGTCTCACCATGTTCGGTCTACCAGCATATATTCACTCGGACCGCGGCTCCTCCTTTATGTCCAATGAATTGAAATAATTCCTGCTACGCCTTGGCGTCGGCGCTAGTCGTACCTGTCCTTACAATCCGCGTGGTAATGGCCAATGCGAACGCTATAATGGCATCATTTGGAACACTGTCAAGCTGGCTCTCGAATCTCAAGGGCTAACGACGAATGCCTGGCAGGACGTTCTGCTTGAGGCATTGCACGCCATACGTCCCTTACTATGCACGGCTACTAATGCTACCCCGCATGAAAGACTTTTCACTTTCGAAAGACGTTCTGTTAGCGGCTCTGCCTTGCCTTCATGGCTGTCGGAGCCCGGCGAGGTTCTTCTAAAACGTTTTAGAAACCGTAATAAGTATGATCCTGCCGTAGATGTCGCAGAGATAATCGATGTCAATCCTACTCTCGCGCGTGTGAAATTCCGGGATGGAAGAGAGGACACTGTCGCACTCCGCAACCTGGCACCTTGCCCCAGAAAGGCTGATCTTGAAAACTTCCCATACCCGAGACTCGGATCGCCCCAATAATGTGGACTCAGGGGCACCGCTCAATGAACTGGACTCGAATCGCCCCAATAATGCGGACTCAGGGGCACCACTCGATGACCTGTACCGCACGGACTTGCAACTCAATACTAGCCCGCAACAGGACCGAGCCCAGGCTTCGGATGGTCCCAGTCCTGGTGGACCCGCAGTTCCGACTTCTGAGACATCAGTCCCCAGACGGTCTTCACGTGTACGCAAACCAGTGCATCGCTTGAACTTGAGTCGCTTATCTACGACAGCGCATTACAAACCTATTTAACCCCGCTAGTTTTCTTTCTTCTAATATTTGTATATTAATCTATTTATTGCATTCTATTTTGCGGGGGCGAGTGTTGTGTGTTTTGTTTTATTGGGCCTATTTTCAGCTACTGTATCATTATTAGTATTCTTTATTATTATTCTTTTCTCTATACCTTATTAATGTTGGTATGTGTTATTAATTGTTCTTTTCTGTTCTTTTCAGCTGTAATGTTGATTTAGTTGAATAAACCCTTACTATAGGGATTTCGTTTGATTGAAACTTACACCACAACACACTACAATTTGGTTTTAGAAAGAAACACAGTACTGATATGTGTGTGTATTCCTTGAAGGAAATCCCAAACTCTAGATGCTAATGTATTTTTGTTTCCTGGATGCCTCTAAAGCATTTGATCGTGTTAATCATGACAAATTATTCATGAAACTTGTAAATCGTAATGTACCTGGTTACTTGGTCCGTATATTAATATTCTGGTATAATCACCAGACAATGATTGTAAGATGGGGCAGAGCATTTTTTAACCTAGTGGGTGGGCGACATGAATGTCACCCAGTGAAGAAAATTTGTCGCCCAGTAAATGAAATTTTAGGGTACTGGGCGACAAGGAATTTTCAGAATCTGTAAAAATAGAATTGTCTTGGGAGTTGTCTTGGAAGCCATATAAATACATGTAATACATGCACATATGCCACAATTAGAACTGTTTATCCTAAATGTAAATATGAAATTTATTGAATATTTATATATAGATAATGCGTGTTATTTCAGACCACACAGGGATGGTGGCCTAATTAGGGAACATCCGGATCCATAGTATCCTTAATCCAGGGGTGTGCTGGGACCGGTTCGGCCCGGTTCACCCGAACCGGTTGTTAAATTTTGATTGGATCACCGAACCGTTTGTTTGTTTTTAACAAATGTTTAACAGTCAGTAGAAATTTATTTATATCTAATTTTTTTTAATTTTTTCAGGATTTTATAGAAAAATATAGGTAGTATCACAAGCAGTGGTCGTTTCAATATTTATTTATTTTTTGATGAAAAATTAGTTTATTTTTAGATAATTATGTCATTAGTGAGTATAAAGAATATGTTAAATAATTTCTGCCAAAATGTTACAAAATGCTTAATGACTCGCGCCATTGGCGCTCGCCGATTTACACCCCTATCTGTATCAGAACCGGTTGTTAAGAAATTGGCAGCACATCCCTGCCTTAATCCCGCCCCCCACTTCCCGATCTGCCTTTGTCGCCCAGTGGGAAAAGCTTAAAAAATGCTCTGAGATGGGGTGAGGTTAATTTAGAGCCATTCTTTATGACCAATGGTGTCAGGCAGGGAGGGATACTATCCCCCTACTTATTCATAGTTTGTATGGATAATCTATCTGTTGTGCTGAACACCTATAAAATAGGCTGTTATATTGGTACAATGATTGCTAATCATCTGATGTATGCAGATGATCTAGTTCTTATTTCTCCATCTGTAAAATGGCTTAGCACACTTTTGAAGGTGCGTGAAAGGTATGGGAAGGATAACGACATGAAATATAATCCTGATAAAAGTCATGTTATGTTTATGAGGACCAAGGCCTCCAAGTATATAAAATTTCATGAATTTCAATTGAATGGTATGGTGTTGTCAGAAGTAACCCAGACTAAGTATCTTGGCCACATACCATCCTAACGGATAGTCTTTCAGATGACTGTGATATTCTAAAGCAATGTAGACAATTATATGCTCAGGAAAATACTTTGGTTAGAAAATTTCATGTGTTCATTAGATGTTAAGATGATTTTGTTCAAATGTACTCCAATGTATACAGCTCATTTGTGGTGGAATTACAGGATGTATAATTTGAGGAAATTATATGTTGCATATAATAACATTTTTAGGAGTTTATTAAGGAGTCCAAGATTTGTAAATGGTGCTCCTTCTAGTGTCAATATGCTGTTTGTAGTCAATAAGGTGCCCAATTGTGCCAGTGTCATTCGCAATTTTGTATTTAGAGTTATCACTAGGCTTGGTGAGTCAGTCAGTAAGATAATTTAATAGAAGCCATAGTTAGTGGACTGGTCTCCGACATATTTTATAAATCTCAAATCTGGAAGCATTGGCGTAGGCAATTGTATGTTCAATTGTTCATTATACGCAGTGATTCATTGGCCTACTTAGTGCTCCAGACAACTGTCTCTTAATTTTCTATGGACCTCTTGCAGGGCCGCCGAGATGGCGGGGAAGCCGGGTTAAATCCCCGGGGCCAGGATCTCTAGGGGGCCCGGAAAGAGCGAGGATAAAGTCTAAAAATATTAATAAAGCAATTGATTAAATAACAGAGAAGAAATATAGTTAATAAACATACATTTTATAGAGATTATCATAGTCAAACTGAAACAGATAAAATATTATCTGCGGTCCACCAATGCCCAAGACCGACTGACAGATCTGGGAACCATTGTAATTGAAAACCAGTTAGCCCATACTTTAAATTTCATCAGAATCATTTACCACTTTGCTAGAGAGAAAGCAAAGAAAGTACACTTCTAATTATGAAAATCTTGCAGTAAACAATTGTCTTGCCTGCATGGACTGGTATTGCATTTGTAAATTGTATGGTGATAGAATTAATATAATTGATTCGAAAAATAAAATGGTAATTTTCTTCTGAGTTGTTCATTCATACTGTATGTTTTGAATAATGACTTGGACATATAATCAGTTTGTTTGTTATGTACACAAAAACATTCATAATAAAATACTGAGTAAACAGGGGGGCCCATATACCAATCCTTCCCCGGGGCCCGGGGCAATTCTCGCCGGCCCTGACCTCTTGTATAATGTTTGTACCTGTTGAGTGTGAAATAAAGTGTTTGTTTGTTTGTATTTAACCTGGGGGTAATTCGGCCTTTTGGGGGGGGGGGGGGTAATAAGCTGGCACCACTATCCAAAAAGAAAGCTGAGTAGTTCCACTAAACTTCTGTTATTCTTTCCTAATTTTTCTCTTTTCATATTTGCCATTTAAAAAGGGGAGAAGGGGGTAATTTCAGTTTTGTTGGTTAGTTCAATGGGTAACAGTGCGAAAAGGGTTAAATACCACTGGTCTAGGGTTTAGTTTGCTCTCATGAATTGGCAATTGTAAACTCTCTTCCCTAACATTCTTCTCAAAATTCGTGTTGTAAAAGCAAAGATTATGAATAAAGGTAAGCCTATGTACAGTCCCCTGTAATAGTTTCCCTTCACCCTCTCCGAGATGTGGAAAAAACGCAGTCCCTCTTAAACCCCAGTCCCCTACCCTCACTCCCTCCCTCTCCTCCTCCCCCTCTCAGGTATTGTCATTGTAATACTTTTATTTTTTGAAAATCAATGATTGAATAAATGAAAATGAAAAGGTTTATTGGCAGACTATAGTCCATTTGACAAATATTATTAATACAATGACAGTTCACATACTAAGGATAGAAATATATACAATTGATTAGAAATAATACTGTAATGTCAAAGTTAAGTGGAGCTACAGATAGACGTTTTTGTACCAAGAATTCCATCGCTTAGAGGATAAATGGCAGGACTCATGGATAGCTTGGATAATCGGGTTGGTTGATTTTTTAATTCTTTGCATTAGACTGTATTGAGCACGTCTTGTTACCTCCGGGAAGCTCGGGACATTGCGGTTAGCAAACATTTGCGAAGCTGAGCATCTCGGGGTAATTTATGTAAGAGTCTAAAAGACTTGTTGTGCATCAAATTTAGGGTTCTGCCAGAACTTTTTTTATAATTCACCCAGAGTTGCTGTCCGTATATATTACTGCACAAAGTACGAAAGAGAGTGTCTTTAGCTTCACTTGTACAGAATCGAAAGTTCCTTATGGTCATATTCACTTTAGCACACACGCTTCGAGATTGTTTTCTTATATCCGAGTCATCACTCAAGGAGCTGGTAATAGTTTGACACAAATACTCAAACTCTTGTACTTCCTCAATTACTTCACCATTCATTTTAAACCTTAAATCAGCTGGCTGATTACAGCTTTTAGGATGAAATTGCATAACCTTAGTTTTTGTAACATTAAAAAGAATATCATGTTTCTGCGAATACACTTTGCACACTTTTAGTAGCCGATCCAGACCTTTAACAGAGGGACTTCTTAACACCATATCATCGGTATAAACTAAGTTATTTATCCTTGTGCTATCTATACAATATCCCACTGTTGCCTCATTAAGTGAAGCAATTAATCCGTCAATATACACATTAAACAGCATTGGGGAGAGCAAGGAGCCTTGTCTCACCCCGCATGAGGAGCCAAAACACTCGGAGAGTACATTGCCCCACCTATCGGTGAAAGATTGGCGGGAATACCAAAATTTCAATACATTTAATATGTACATGGGAACCTTCCTATCTTTTAGTTTTTCAAATAAAATATTGTGGTTCACCCTATCATATGCCTTACTTATATCTAGGAAATGGCTATAAATAGTTGAATTACTGTCAACGTATTTAGATATTGTTTCTTTAAGTACATAGATACACAGGTCAGTTGAGTGGGACCTTTTAAAACCAAACTGATTAAGAGATGTCCATAGGAAATCATTTAATCAGAGTAACAAGAGTTTTTCTAGCAGTTTCGAGAAGCAGGAAGCGACAACAATAGGCCTGTAATTATTGCTGGACAGAATGTCTCCATACTTATTTTTGACCAGGGGCAAGATATATACCCTCATGAACTCTGCATGGATATAGCTATGAGCAAGCATGGCTGACAGGAGCAATGATATATGCAGATATACTACGTCATTGGCATATTTTAAGTGCTCATTCGATAAGTCATCTACCCCTGACGCAGAACCAGTCTTTAACTCACACTGTTAAGAATGTTAGAGTAGTGGTTTTTCCACAGCTTTGCAATTTCATCCTCCCCCGGCACCCCATCGATTGTCGGAGGGAGAGGGAAGCACTCGCCCCTTTCACTTTAACATTACTTTTGCTTGTTAAGCAAAATTAAAAGCAAGTGGCCTCCCAACTTAAAAAATTGCATTGAACAGCATGTACTATCAAAATAATAATATTTGAGAATGGATAGTACACGCCAAAAGCAATATCCTATAGGCCAGGAATAACGACTCAACGCACCGATTATAACTTTGAAAAAACTATATAGGGGTATGGGTTGATTGCCTGTTACCCTCATCCGTTGGAAAATTTCCAGCAGATTACAGTGGAGAGTTAACGACAAAAGCCCTACGTTTTTTCGTTAGAGA
The DNA here is from genome assembly GCA_023014485.1 of Bathynomus jamesi. Classification (NCBI taxonomy): domain Eukaryota; kingdom Metazoa; phylum Arthropoda; class Malacostraca; order Isopoda; family Cirolanidae; genus Bathynomus; species Bathynomus jamesi. The sequence continues at coordinate 445,276 of JAJOZX010000920.1, read as the reverse complement.
GTTATGTATGTATAGGTCTTCAAAGGACCACTTTATGTTTATTTTTTCGTGGTTAATGTTAAATTTATTTGCCTTCAGTATTTTAGCGTTGCCTAATGGTAAAGAAAGACATTGCCTTACCTTATTATTTCGTTGAGCCTCGCTTCTGTTCGTAGGACGCGACGATGTTTTTTCGATGTAGGGCCGTGGTACGCTTTGATATAATTAATATAGGCAGTCACTACATTTAAATACCTGAAGGAATAGGCCTATTCTTTTTATAGTTATTAAGTTTTATATTAAGAGGATTTCACTCAGAAATTTTAGGAAGATAAAGTACATCTTCCTTGTTTAAAGCATCGCTGTAACATAAGCAGCTCAGAATGCCGCCAGTATAATATAAATCTTCGTATTTTTATTATTTGCTGATTTTGCAAAGTTCGTTGACGCTTCTGTCGAAGTAATTTTCACGAGTCAGCAGTAGGGTTTAAAACCGGTATTGAAATACCGGTATTAATACCGGTATTGAAGAAGTACAAATAATACCGATACCGATATTATAGGTTTTCGGTATTGACAAAAATTGCTATTGTAAAATTTAGGCAATTTAGTCCTCCGATGGGCAAATAAACTGTTTTTGGAGGATTCGGAGAAAAAAAAGTTTCGGGGTATTTTGCAGTTAACCTCTTTTTTTCGTTTTCTATTCCTTTCTATCAAAGAAAACTATTTATTGCACTAGCTTTAAGAGTGATTCATTCAACTGTAGCCATTTCTTCAACAGAGTGGGAAATTATTGAAAACCTTTATGACACCTTACGTCCTGTTGAAATAATTCTTAAAGGGTTATGCTCGAAAGATGCATCACTCCTGACAGCTGAATCATCAATGAAATTTATTTCAAAGAAACTAGGAGAGAAAAATAATCCAATAGCAAAAGTTAAAAGATTGTCTTAGAAATCGTTACATTTCAAGAAGACAGCAAGACATTGTAGGTTTAATCAAATATCTTCATAATCCCGAAGTTTTAAAAGTTCAAGAAGAGGAAAGTTTTTCTGTTCCATCAAAATTAGTTCTCAAAAGAACTGCAGAAAGGCTCCATAAAAGACTTTTCCCTAAGAATGTAGTTGATTTGGAGATAGAAATGGAAGAACAGGAATTTCCATGTAACCCTGAAAATGTAGCTGCAAATAAGACTGAAGTGGAAGCAGATTCATTACTGAGTGAATACATGCAAGAAATGGACAAACTAGGAAAAGTGCCATCTAAAAAAATTCCATTGATTTTGATGTTACTAATGAATTTAAAAGCTTGGAAGTTACTTTACAGAGAAGTGAGAATTTAGAGAAGCTGTACAAGGCACTGCTTTCAATTAAACCTACAAGTGCAGAATCAGAAAGAGCCTTTTCTGCTGCAGGCCTATTTCTGACGAAACTGAGATCAAGTCTATCTGAACAATCCCTAGATGCTCTTTGTTTCCTCAAAGCATACTTTCAAAATCAAACTAAGAAATAAATATTTAGATACTAATAATTTCTATCTACCCCAGTAGTTGTATAATAATATGCTAAAAAAAAAATTCAAATAATATTTTTATTACAATTTAGTAATTTACTGTATAAACTTTTTCGAATAGAATGCCATCTATTTGGAGTTGGGTCATTAATTTATAGTAAATATGGTGAGTACTGCAAGTCCCTCAGACTTGTGGGAGGGTTGGTAGGGTGGCACCATAATAAATCAAAATAAATTATTTTTTTCATAATACCGGTATCAATACCGGGATTAACATAATTGCCTCCAAATACCGGTATTGAAAATTTTCGGTATTATGCAAGCAGTCACTCAGCAGTGGAAAATGTTGAACATGAAATAATAAATTTGGTTTTCTTGTTGTCAAGTAGGTTCACTGCCTACATTTGGGGTTCTATGTATGTATGTATGTATGGCAATTATTTCATTCCCAATAGGCTATGTCGCCAATCCCAAGGCAATTTTGTATAGATATTTAATTAAATTAATTAATAATTTATATTTAATTATGAAATAAAGGTATCACATACGATACCATGTTGTAAGCGTGTATAGTTTTTCCATAATAACAGCGTTTCCCGACCGGAATGGATGCTGCAAAATTTCACGAAAATGATAAGCATTGTACTTAAAAACGAAAGGTTACTGAACATATAAATACCCAATTTCACTCCAAAGGTGCATGTGGCGTATATGTATGCAATGACCTAACTTGTTCTCGTATTCCGAACTCGAATCTTCCGAATTCTATACCCTCTTGCTACGGCTTACATGCCAATCTCAAACTAAATACATTGGCGCTGTTTACCTTTCCCCTAATTCTACTGACTATCTAAAGTTCTTTGACTACCTCACTTCCAAAGTGGAATACATTCTTTCCCACTCTCCCTTTGCTCAAATCTCCATTTTAGGAGATTTCAATGTTCACCACCACTGTGAAAAATGCTCTGTATGAAATGGTCCCCAATTAACCCACCCCTAATATCTCTAGTCTAACTGTAGAGTAGGTTAAGCCTAGCCTTGTAGGGGTTAGCCTAGAGATTCTGGAAATGGTCCAGAGCGGGCAGAGTAAATTGAGGTCCACAGTAGGAGTCCTCACCAAATTAGGTTAGGGTAATTTACCTTAGCCTTTGTTAAGCTATGAGTTGATGCTAGGTCTTAGACCACAATGTAGGCCTAATTTAACTGGACCTAGTTTATATGTTATCACTAAACTGGGGTTTAGAAATATAATATTTCACTTACTGTGTGTTATTAGATAAGTCCTGGTTTCTTCTTGGAGTCTTTCTTCTAGTTGCTTAATTTTTGAGAGCGTACTTGCTCGTGGAGATCTTTTTCTGTTTTCAAACCCTTTCGTTCGCCATGCCGTTCTTCCTTCAAGTCCTTTGTCCCCCGGCTTTTTCCACCAGCGTCATTTTTGTTTGTTGGTTGATCGTTAGTGTATGTCTACTACCGAGCACGCTCTATCACAAAGTATATAAATACCAGTGGTGGGCACCGTTAACCAAAAAGTTAACTTCGTTAACCGCTAATCCGTTAACCAAAAAGTTAACTTCGTTAACCGTTAATCCGTTAATTCGTTAAACATGTAACGGAAGTTACCGATAAACCGTTAACGTTAACTTTTATTATAAAAAAAATGAAAAACACAATATATATATAATTTTATTTTCCCTCTTCTTCTCGTTCTCCATTTTGTCCATGAGATGCCTGTTGCCCTTCATGAAAATTAGCATATCAAAGTTTTCATCAGACAGGGATGATCTCTTGGCCCTCAGGATGTCCTTGCCCATAGAGAACAAACGCTCCACTGCAGCACTGGAGGGGATGGCTGTGTTGAACTTGATGAACAAGTCCACCAACACTTGCTCACCCAAGAAGGCAGCATCTGTCAGCAAGTCCTTGGAGTTGGTCTCCAGCCAGGTCTTGACCAAGTTCTGGGCCTTGCCCTTGAGTGACCTGTGGCTTCTGCTGCTCTCTTTTGTCTGGATGACAGCACTGAAGAAGTCATCCTCCTCCTCCTCCTCGTTGTTGCTGCCTCCACTGTTGCTGCCCACTTCGTTGGACTGCTGCTTCATGGCCTCCTCGACTGTACTAAAGAGTAAACAGCCTCTGGCGCCACACGCTCACATTTACTTCTCAACGCCATCTATTATCTCATAAAGAAACTAATTCACATTGGGACTTGAAAGTACCGGCAGGATCAACCGGGTAGAAAAATAATTATGGAGATTTTAAAGATGTGGTACCAAGAAGTACCGCCAGGACATAAAGGGTTAAGGTGAAAACGCTCCCATTGTAAGACATCAATTGACTTAATTTACAGAGCTGGGCACTTGCGGTTTTTTTTGCGGTACTGCGGTACTGCGGTACTACCGTGTTGGTCGGTACCGCGGAAAGTACCGCGGGAAATTTGAATGCGGTAGCGGTACTGCTGTACTTTCAGCGATCCTTTGCGGTACTGCGTTATGCGGTACCGGTTTGGTAGTGCGGTAGTAGTACCGCAGTACCGCAGTACCGCAAAAAAACGCGCAAAAAAACGCAAGTGCCCAGCTCTGTATAATTTATGTCATCAAAGTGACATGAGAATTGAAATCTTACCTGATCAGTTTTATGGTTCTTGAAATGTATCAAGGAGACTACTAATAAGGTACTCACAGACATATTATAAATATACATGACTTACTTGACAACGATTATTTTTAAATATTCACTAGCACAAACATGTTGCGCAAGAGACAGACTGCAAATGAAACGAATGTAGTTATTTGTTGTAATTGTTACATATATATTATTGAAAGTGCCTTAAAATGCTCGTGATATTTCTTGAAAGAAGTTGAAACATTCAACTCAAATGGCAAATCTTTCCGCCTGATTTTACAGTCGACCATGTTTTGCTCAAACCAATGCCATAAATAACTACCATATTTGGTAAGACACAAATTGTGGCGACGGAAACAAATATATCGCCTGATTTTGCACTGCGGAAATGGAAATTCGTTCATCACTATTAACAGTGGCGGATTAATTGCGCACCTGCTCAGCACTGAAAATAATAGAAACTTTTAAACGTTTATTTATGAATTTTTTGGGTTAACGGACTTGAGTTAACGGAAGTTAAATGTAACGGAAGTTAATTAGTCCGATAATGATTTTCAAAGTTAACTTAAAAGTTAAATCGTTAACGAAAAAGTTAACTTCGTTAATTAACGATTAACGGATTGACGGTTTGTGCCCAGCTTTGATAAATACTAGTGTTGAGAATAACTCTGGTGAACAACCAATTGGTTTCATTCACCCAGTTATTGACATAAAAGGAGTTCAATAATTGTTAGTTTAACTACCTACCTACTCTGTGGACCATCTTCGTTAACTCCCAACTCCCCACACGTATCAGTTTTCCGTAACCACCTTTGGCTTTCCTCCCATTTCACTGACATCCCTTGTGAACTAGCTTACAATTTTTTTTATCCTAAATGACCTAGAGCAGATTGTACACCACCCTACTCGTATCCTCAATCGCCTTGGAGAGAGGCCCAACATTCTGGATTTATTTCTTACCTCTCATCTTTCTTCTTACTCTGTCAAACTTTTCTCTCCGTTGAGCTCCTCCGATCACAAACTTATATCTGTTTTCTGTTCTATCACTCCAATTCGGCCTTTGGATCCTCCCAAGAGGAGATACCTTTGGCACTTTGGCGCCGCTGATTGGGAGGCCTTTAGGCAGTACTTTTGTGATTTCCCATGGAATGATTACCGCTTCCGTGGCTGGGGCCCTTCCGAGTGTGCAGAGCGCATCACATAGGTGATTCTCTCAGGCATGGAGGCATACATTCCATATTCTATTCCTACTACTAATGCAAAAAACCTTGGTTTAACTTTATTTGTTCTAATGCTATCCGCAACAGAGAGGTGGTTTTCACAAGGTACCCTCGCCATCCAACTCCTGACTCCCACTCAGCTTATATTTCTGCCCGGAATCGTGTAAAATCTGTTTTTCGATTCGCAAAAAATTCTTTCATCCGACAAAAATGTGAAAATCTATCCAATTCTAATTCTCCTCGCTCTTTCTGGCATCTACCTAAGAACCTCTTCTTTTCTTCCTCTTTTCCATTCCGACGTCCGACGGCACAGTTGCCGTCTCTTCTCCTGACAAAGCTGAACTCTTCGCTCAAACTTTCGCTTACAATTCAATCCTGGACGATTCCGGTGCTGTTCCTCCATCTCCTCCTCCCTCTGACTTTATGATGTCTGAAATTAGAATCTTTTCTAAAGATGTTTTTTCTGCCCTATTTGGGCTCAACTCTAAGAAGGCGTATGGTCCTGATGGTGTTCCTCCTGTTGTTCTTAAGAACTGTGCTTCTGTGCTGACATCCTGCCTAGGCAAACTCTTTCGTCTTTCTCTCTCATCTGGTACTTTTCCTTCCTGCTGGAAGTTCACTTTCATTCAGCCTGTCCCAAAGAAGGATGACCACTCTCAACCCACCAACTATCGTCCAATTGCTATGATTTCTTGCCTTTCCAAAGTTTTTGAATCTATCCTTAATCTATCCTCCTTTCAGATCGTCAGTATGGATTCCGCAAGGGACGCTCGACTGGCGATCTTCTTGCATAGCTCTCTTGACTCTTGGTCATCCTCTTTTCGGGATTTCGGTGAAACTTTTGCTATTGCGGTAGACATATCGAAAGCTTCTGACAGAGTCTGGCACAAATGTTTAATTTCCAAACTGCCCTCCTTCGGTTTCTATCCTTCTATCTGTGCCTTCATCTCTAATTTCCTTTCTGGCCGATCTATAGCTGCAGTTGTAGATGGCCACTGTTCTTCTCCTAAAGGTATTGGGGGGCATCCATAAATGATGTCATGCCTTTAGGGTAGAGGGGGGTCTGTAATTTTGTGACCTTTTGTGACAAAGGGGAGGGGGTCTAAAAATTTTGTAACGTCACAAATTTTTTTTTGACGTTATGTTGACATTTTGAAAAGTTTAATGTAAAAACTAAAATATTGATAGGATTCTTTTCGTCGACTAGTGTAATATTATGTAGCTGAAAAACGTAAATTCTCATAGATCTGGCTGCTTGCATTGCTAGATACTAAAAAAAGCTACTATTTGAATAAATTTTTAAACATTTCACTATTTTTTTACAATTTTACATATAGTTTGTGACCGTGACATCGGGTAAGGGGGTTCAAAATTTTGTGACCATTTGTGACAAAGGGGGGTCTAAAATTTTTAAATTTTGCGTGACAATTATGGACGATCCCTTAACAGTGGTGTTCCTCAGGGTTCTGTCCTGTCACCTATTCTTTTCCTTTTATTTATTAATGATCTTTTAATTCGCACTTCCTGTCTTATTCACTCCTATGCCGATGATTCCACTCTTCACTTCTCCACCTGCTTCCAAAGCGTCCCTCACGGCAGTCGCTTCATGCTTCGCGTAGGACGGTTATGAGACCTGACCTCTGGTTTTTCTGCTACATCTGAGTCGGGTAGAGAAAACCTTGTGGTTTTCAATGCATCAAAAACTCAGTTCTTCCATGTCTATTCGTCACAATCTTCCACACGACTATTGTTATTTTATTTATTTGTCGGGTTCGAAATCCCAGCTGAGCCGTGAACGGCCAAATTCTAAAGGGCAAGTTCTACCTAAAGCCCAAGTTAAGCTAAATTAAACTTTACGGATTTGAGATCCTATTAGGTCCTACCTCAGGGTAACCTCAGGGTTGCTGACTCGATGCGGGCCTACCTTAGACCTTAAATTACATGAACTTAAAAGGTAAACAAAAGGGTACTATTTGTGGTCTTCTTTATGAACCTTGCAACAACAACGCAACCTGGACTATTGCACGATGCAACAATCATGTATCTAAACAACCAAACTGAATTGCAAGAGAGCTCTCTATCAAACCACACCTTTACGTACGACCTTCCACAAACGAGTAGAAAAGACGCGCAGCGTCTCAAAATGATGCCAACAGTGTGACCAAACAATGATGCCACAAGAGCTAAAAAATGCTAGCTCTAAATTAATTTAATTTTTCACTAACCTTACAATTATGAGATGGATATATATACACACCTTAACTTAATATATATACAAGCAATGCTGCATCAATCAGCTTAGTCATCGTATCGCCTTGGGACAACAATGGTTCTTCCTCTTCTAGATTTTCTAACACTCCCCACGAAGAGGCATTGTTGTCATTACCTTCTGCAAGGTTAGCCAAGCCTTCTTCATGAGGCTGTAACTCAAATGTTTCATCTTGACTATCTGTGTTTTTGCTGATTTCTAAAGCATAGAGTTTTTGTATAGGTCTCTTTAACTTTCCTCCTGAAGTCTTTACCAGTGCAGACCTAACTAAATTGTCTTTGCCAACAAACAACTCTTCAATTATGCCAAGCTTCCAGCATTGCCTTGGTCTTTCATCCCAATCATTACCACTTCTCCCACCTTGATACAATTTGCATTGGAGCCCTTTACCTTGCCTGATGGGTAATAATTGAGTTCTGGCAAGTATTCCATCTGCCACCTCTTCCATAACTGATCTTGTAGCTCTTCAAGGTACCTGAACCGTCTGGTTAACTCTCCTTGAGTGCTCTGGATGGGCTGCAAGTCTTCTGGCACACTGGGGTTTGATGTTAATCGTTTACCACAAAGAAAATGATTTGGTGTCAATGGCTCTGCATCCTGCCTACTGTTGTAAACAAAAGTGATAGGCCTACTGTTCACCATTGCTTCTACTTCACATAAAACAGTAGAGAATTCTTCTTTGCTCAAATGAGCATTAGCTAAAAGTTTCTTTAATGGACACTTTACACTTCTCACTAGCCTTTCCCAAAATCCTCCCCACCATGGTGCTCTCTCAACAATAAACTCCCACTGTACCCCTTGGTGTGAAAAGTATGATTGGAATCCTTCCTCTTTTAGCAAGGACCAAATTTCTTGGAGTTCCTTTGCAGCCTTTTTGAAGGTTTTTGCATTATCCGATATGATTTTATTTGGGAAACCCCTTCTGTTCACAAACCTTTTAAAGGCCAAAAGAAATACATCACTACTTAAGTTGCTTACCAACTCCAAATGGATTGCTCTGGTGGTAGCACAGGTGAAAAGACATATATAACCTTTGTTAGACTCCCCTCGCTCATACACATAGACTGGCCCTGCAAAGTCTACTCCCACTACATCAAATGGGGCAGTATAGACACACCGTTCTCTTGGAAGTGGAGCCACCTTTTCATAATAAGGCTTTGCACTCCAACGCTTGCAAACCACACATTTATGCAAGACCTTTTTCACTACTTGTCTAATTTTGAGAATCCAAAATTGTTGTCTAATCTCTATTATCACTTCTCTAACTCCAGCATGTAACAGCTTATGATGAGTATCCAGGATCAAAAGGTCCACAAAGTGCCCCCCAGAAGGTAGCAAAATTGGATGTCTTTTCTCCTCTGGAAGCCCAGAAAACTGTAGTCTACCTCCTACTCTCAATAAATCCTGATCCAAAAACACATCCAAACCCTTGAGCGCAGAATGTGTTGGTAGAACCTGTAATGGATGGCTGGTGAGCAATTTCCGCTCTTCACCAAATTTTTCCTTCTGCGCATATACCACCCAGTATTTCCTGGCTTGCCGAATCTCATTACTGTTCAGAATTCCTTCCCTTCTTGTTTCTCCCTTAATGTTGTTGGTAAATCTATAATCCATGCTGTCACTCTTAACAATCTTTTCAGACTGCTAATGTCCTCAAGCCTCAATATGGGGTCCTGCTGCATAACTTGACAACTGTTCACAGCGCATTTTCTCACCTCACTCACCCATGCTTCTTCAGCCTTGCATTCTCCTACAATAGGCTGATTAGAAGGCCAGTTTTCACTTCCAAGTTTTAGCCACTCTGGCCCATTCCACCACAAACTTGATTGTGAAAGATCTTTCACCGAAATTCCTCGTGTTGGTAAATCAGCGGGGTTTTGGATGCCTGGACAATGCTTCCATTGCTTGGGATCTGTGTGCGCTTGAATTTCCTCCACCCTATTGGCAACAAATGGTTTCCATTTCCTTGCCTGACTTCTTAACCAGTGCCAAACTATAGTGGAGTCTGTCCAATAATAGCTTGGAATTTCATAGAGGGCCAAAGACTTTCGCACTGTAATTGCAAGCCGACTAGCAATAACGGCACCCATCAATTCCAACCTTGGAACAGAAAGCCTTTTCAAAGGTGCTACTCTACTCTTTGCAGCAACCAACCTGCAACTTACTTCTTCTTGCAATGCGCCTCTTATATAAATACAAGTTGCATAGGCTTCCTCACTTGCATCACAAAAGATGTGCAGCTCCAAATTGTCTGGACTATTGTTCAACTCTCCAAAGTACCATCTTGGGATTTCAATGTCTCCAAGATGTGCCAATTCTTTGAACCAATATTTCCACCTTACCACCATATGATCAGGTAACTCTTGGTCCCAACCAAGTCCAATTTCCCAGAGGCTCTGAAACCAAATTTTTGACTTTATCACAAATGGAGCCAGGAATCCAAGAGGATCAAAGACCTTCGAAGCCAAACTAAGAGCTGTACGTTTTGTCCACCTTGTCTCATTCTCGGCCAGCTCTACTAAAGATTTCCCATTGAAGGTAAACAAATCATCATCTTGCTGCCAAACGATGCCTAGCACCTTTGCGTCTATTGCCCACAACTCCTTAATACCAGAATCCTCAATACTTTCTGCTGCATCAGGTACTACAGAGGAATGACTCATAAACTCTTGTAATTGCGAATGATTGGTCTGCCATTTTCTGAGCTCCATGCCAGCCTCCCTCATTATAGCTCTAGCCTCCATGAATATCTGTTTAGCCATTTCTGTATTATCCACGGAACATAGCAAATCATCAACATAAAAATTTTTCCTAATGTGTTCAATAGTGTTAGGATAGACTTCAGAATATTTCTTAAAATGGTACTGCATAGTAGCTGCCAACAGAAATGGACTAGAGCTGAGGCCAAACAACACTGACTTCATTCTATATGCTTGAACCTTAGGTTCATTTTCCAACAAGTCTTTCGTATCCACCCACAGATACCTTACTGCATCTCTGTCCTCTGGTTTGAACTTTATCCGCAAAAAAGCTTGCTTCACATCTGCAGTCAATGCTACTCTACCAAACCTGAATCTCAGTAACAAGGAAAATAAATCTGCATTTAAATTTGGCCCAGCATCCAAACAGTCATTCAAGGACACACCACCTTTGTCCTTGGCTGAGCCATCAAAAACTACCCTCAGTTTGGTGGTAGTTTTGTCTCGCCGTACCACTGCATGGTGTGGCAGATAATGTGCCTCCTGGCTCACCAGCTCACCTTGCACCCTTTCAGCATAGCCCTCCCTTACATAACTTAGGATGGCCTCATCGTATTCAATTAACAACTCCTCATTTTTTCTTAGCCTGTACAATGAAGTCTCCAACCTCCGATTAGCTAGCTGAAGGTTTGAACCGGGTTTGCAAGAATCCTTCCATGGTAGGCCAACTTCATAGCAACCATCTCTAAACCCAATCCCTTTTTCAAAGTGCTCTAAAACATCATTGTTCACTGTACTTGCCTGGTTGTCCTTTATACCAATAGATTCAAGTTCCCAAAATGCTTTCAAATGCCTTTCCAGACCATGGCTGTTCTCCTCAATCTTAACAAAGAGAGCCTTAACTTCCATTTCATTGCAATAACTACCATGTAGCATCCAGCCTAGCTTACTTTCAACAGCTACTGGGCCTTGAGATGTACGGACAATATTACCAGTGATGAAGTCCCAATAATAGTCAGCTCCAATCAAAAGACTAATATCTTCTGTTCCCTCAAACTTATTATTGCCCAAATTAATTCCTTTAACTTGCAATTCTTGGACACATGCCATATCTAAACAAGTAGTGACTGGAGCACAAAGTTCCTCAATCTCTACAGCTTGGACCTTGATAGTGGGACTTTGCGGTAACAACCCTTTAACCAGAACTTCTACCTTCTTAAATTTGGTTCGGTTTTGAACGGAACCCCCAAACCCAGAAATTCTTAAATTTTCCCTCTCAAGTTCTTTAAACTTCAATTTTCTGGAAATTCTGGTCTTAATAAAACTACACTGGCTACCACTATCAAACAACACTCTTACAGTAGCTTCTCCCTCATTCCCAATTAATAAGGCTGCAGTTGTTTGCAATAATCCCCCTTTACTTTTACTCCCTTGCATAGCAGTGGCATGTGCCACTGATGTCTCTACTTCTGGGGTAGGCCTACTAAGAGTGTTTTCACACAATAATGGCTGATGCCTACCATGACATTTTTTGCACAAAATTTTAAACTTACAAAACCTTGCTCTATGACCTTTCAAAAAACATTTAAAACATGCTGTGGACTTAGTTACCCTGTCCTTTCTCTCCTCAAAGGGTAAGGCCTCAGCCACCTCACATTTATATGACTTGTGGTTGCCTTCGCAAAATATACATTCCTTGATTCCCTTTAATTTATTCTCAGAAGAGGCATGTAGAGCTGACACTGTACCTGGGCTATTCCTTTTTGTGGAAACTTTGGTGCTGTGCCTGCCTTTGTCCTCTTGTTTACCATCCCACTGTGCAAACTCAACTCCCTCTCGTCTTGCTAATTCTGTGCCTAAAAGACTTAACATCTGCTGAAGGGGGATGTACACATGTTCTGCAGAGTGTCCCCTACTTAATTCAAGCAAAATTGAGCTAGGCAATTTAGACTCCAGTGTAGGAACCAACATTATACCATACTTTTCCATTCCTACACCCAAGTTGTCCAGAGACCTAGTTCTAATTTCAAATTCATCATATAACTGCCGTAACTCCTTGACACTATTAGGATTATTAACAGGAGGTATAGCTAAAAGTGCACGGAGGTGGCTTTTAATTAAGATCTCTGGCTTACCAAACCGTTTCTTTAATATATCCCAAGCCACATTATAATTAGCCTCTGTTAATGCTAATCCTGCTATAGTCTTTGCTGCCTCCCCTTCCAAGAGGGACCGCAAATAATTAAACTTCTCCACGGCACTTAACACTTGACTAGAATGAACTGCTGATTGAAAACTGTCTGCCCATCCTTGCCATTCCTGAATACTCCCAGAAAATGTTTTGAGTACAAGCCTCGGTAATTGAACTACAGATCTGTTAACCTTAACTTCACAAGCATCATTTGTTGAGTGTTGTGTTTCATTATTAGACCTGGTCTCTAACTGTACTGAGCTGCTAAACTTTTTGCTCGGAGGCCTACGTTAGTCATATCATCAATAATCTCTTCAAAGTAAATTATGTTATTTTCTATTTCATCCTCTTCTATAAGAGCCTCAATTTTAACATTTACCTCACTTAGAGCAACCTTTTTAGTTTCTAATATGGCAAGCTTCGCAGTCACTAAGCGTAAATCCTCTTGCTCTATGGCAGAATCTATAGTGGCAATGACCTTTGTAATTAGACCTTTGTAGGCACTTCTCCTTTTTATAAATTTGTTCAATTCAGATGCACTCATCTTCAATGTAAACAACCCTTGGGCTCAATACCAAATGAGCTGAATTGGCAGAAATACTTAACCAAACTGATCAAACGCAAATTTTACTTTCAAATAAACTGAATTGCTGAGTGGGGTACTAACCAAACACCAGTATGGAATACCAAATTTTCCACCCCAGGACCTTAATTCAATAATGACCCAAAATTAACCAAACCAGAAAAAATATAGGCCAAAAAACGACCGACGACTGGCCAAGTTTCGCAATTGGGCGACCAAACTTTACCCTGGGACCTTAATTCAATAATAACCCAAATTAACCAAACCGGAAAAAAAGTAGGCCAAAAAACGACAGACGACTGGCCAAGTTTCGCAATTGGGCGACCAACTTTACCCTGGGACCTTAATTCAATAATAACCCAAAATTAACCAAACCGGTAAAATGTAGGCCAAAAACAACGACAGACGACTGGCCAAGTTTCGCAATTGGGCGACCAAACTTTTTACCCTGGGACCTTAACTCAATAATACTCAACCCGTCTAGGCCTAACTTGGGATACAATTTGCACAATCAGAACTTTGCCGAAAAATGGTCACTGACTCAGTCTTGGGGTAGAAATCCGGTTCTGAAGGACCATGTTATTTTATTTATTTGTCGGGTTCGAAATCCCAGCTGAGCCGTGAACGGCCAAATTCTAAAGGGCAAGTTCTACCTAAAGCCCAAGTTAAGCTAAATTAAACTTTACGGATTTGAGATCCTATTAGGTCCTACCTCAGGGTAACCTCAGGGTTGCTGACTCGATGCGGGCCTACCTTAGACCTTAAATTACATGAACTTAAAAGGTAAACAAAAGGGTACTATTTGTGGTCTTCTTTATGAACCTTGCAACAACAACGCAACCTGGACTATTGCACGATGCAACAATCATGTATCTAAACAACCAAACTGAATTGCAAGAGAGCTCTCTATCAAACCACACCTTTACGTACGACCTTCCACAAACGAGTAGAAAAGACGCGCAGCGTCTCAAAATGATGCCAACAGTGTGACCAAACAATGATGCCACAAGAGCTCAAAAATGCTAGCTCTAAATTAATTTAATTTTTCACTAACCTTACAATTATGAGATGGATATATATACACACCTTAACTTAATATATATACAAGCAATGCTGCATCAATCAGCTTAGTCATCGTATCGCCTTGGGACAACAATGGTTCTTCCTCTTCTAGATTTTCTAACAACTATCCCTTTACCTTCAACAACACCAAACTCAATCCTTCCTCTTCTCTTAACATTCTTGGAGTTTCCTTTTCTCAATCTTTCCTGGAAAGATCACATATACTCTTTCTAAAACAGCTTCTAAGAGTAACGTTAAGTGTGCTGTACCGCCTACGTGGTTTCTGCACTCCAACTCAGTTGCTGTCTCTGTACAGGGATCTTGTTCCCCCATGGAGTATGTTTCTCATGTGTGGGGTGGTTCAACCCACACAGCCGTACTTAACCGGGTGGAATCAAAGGTTTTTCGTCTCATCAGCGCTCTCTCTCTCTCTCTCTCTCTCTCTCCAACAGCAGGTAGTCCCCCTCCCCCAGTAGTTAGTCCCCTACCCCAGTAGTTAGTCCCCCTCCCCCAGTAGTTAGTCCCCCTCCCCCAGTAGTTAGTCCCCCTCCCCCAGTAGTTAGTCCCCCTCCAACAGCAGGTAGTGACTCTCCTTCCACGTTGGAGGGGGCTCAAGCTCCTGCGGAGATTGTCCCCTCGTTAGTGAGGGGCTATTCAACTCCCGACAGCCCTGGCTGTTCGGGAAACGGGTCGTGCTAGGGGGCGGTCAGAATAGGGGAGGCTCCCTCCGTGCAATGCTTTTTAATGCTAGGTCGATCAGGAACAAGTTTGGCGAGCTACGGGCACTCTTAGCAACAGTATACCAGGATATCGTTGCTATCACCGAGTCCTGGATTCATACTGATCGTAGGGACTACGTTGGGGAGTTCGAAATTCCCGGGTATAGAATGTTTCACAAAGACCGCACCCGTGGGGAGGGGGGTGGGGTACTAATAAACGTCAGAGACACGTTGAGTCTGGTTGACTGCCAGTTCCCGTCGGAACGAGAGCTGCTTGGCGTCGATCTGAACGTGGGAGGGACGAACTATAGGTAAATCTTGGTGTACAGACCGCCGCATCTCCTCCTCGTGGAGGATACAGCCCTGTACACCGAACTCAGTAGCCTGCTAGGGGATAGGGTGTGTGTAGTTTTAGGAGACTTCAACTGTCGCGGCATAAAGTGGGAAAACAGGACTGCCGATGCTGAAGGGAGGAGGCTAGTTGACTTTGCTGATGAGAACTTCCTCACTCAGTGGGTCAACGAGCCTACACGAGGCGAAAGCGTTCTAGACTTAGTATTCACGACCGAAGACAACCTCGTCACTGGCCTCACCGTTGACGAATCATTGGGCGGGAGTGATCACGGTCTTATTAGGTTCCGTCTGTGCTTCCCTCGGGTGAAGTGTAGTAACTCGAGAGGCAGTAAGCTCGATCTCCGGCGGGCGAACTTTGTTAGCCTCAGGGATACCGTAGGAGAGATGGGGTTAGAGGTTGGCGGCGATGTTGAGGGAGTGTGGAGTGCATTCCGGGACGAGTTTATGGTGCTGCAGTCTGCTGCCATACCCTCAAAACAGGTCACCCCTGCTTCAACGCAGCCTAAGTGGTTCAATCGTGACATCGCTTCGACTATCCGAAATAGGAAAGTAGCGTATAGGAGGGCGAAGGCCAATCGTTCCCACGAGAACACTGAAGCGTATGTCCGCCTGTGTAGGGAAGTGAAGGCGAAGGTTAGGCTAGCGAAACGTAACGAAGAACTACGGGTGGCAAGCCTCTGCAAGGGGAACCCTAAGGAATTCTTCAGTTATGTTAATAGTAGAAAGCCCATTAGAAGCATGATAGGTCCGTTAAAGGACGGAAGCGGCGTTCTGCGGACCTCCGACGCGGACATCGCTAATGTGCTTAATGAGTACTTTGCGGGAGTGTTCACCAGGGAGGATACACGCGTCATCCCCGAGCCAGGCGTGAGGCACGAAGGTGCTGGCCTGGATAGTGTTAGATGTACCTCGACAGTCGTTGCCGATAGAATAGACAAACTGAGCGCGTTTAAGGCTCCTGGGCCAGACCAGTTTCTCACCAGTGTTGCGAGAAGTGCGCGAATAGGTGGCTCCCCACCTGGCTACAGTCTTCAACAAATCGTTGGAGATGGGCCAGGTGCCTGGTAACTGGAGGGAAGCCAACGTGACCCCTATCTTTAAGAAAGGGGATCACGAAAGTCCAGGGAACTATCGTCCCATTAGTCTCACTTCAGTTGTAGGTAAATTATTAGAAGGGATAATAGCTGATAGGATCGTTGACCATCTGGGTTCCTACAAGCTGCTTGGGGACTCCCAACATGGGTTTAGACGGCATAGGTCGTGTCTCACCAACTTGCTCGAGTTTTTCCACGTCATGTTGAGTGAGTACGATAAGAGTAGGGCTATTGATATACTTTATCTCGACTTTCAGAAAGCCTTTGATAAGGTACCTTACCGCCGGCTAACGGTGAAAGTGCGCGCGCTGGGTATCGGTGGGGAAATAGGTAGGTGGATTGAAAACTGGCTGAGGAATAGGCGGCAGAGGGTGGTAATTAAAGCGGCTAGATCGGGTTGGGCCTCGGTCACTAGTGGGGTTCCTCAGGGTTCCGTTTTGGGGCCACTGTTGTTTATCATTTACATAAATGATATCGACGGTGGCATCGTCAGTCGGATCGCCAAATTCGCTGATGACACCAAGCTTGGGGCCAATGTTGGGACGCCCGAAGCGATCGAGAAACTGCGTGAGGACCTAGGTAGGATAGGAGAGTGGTCCGAAAAATGGCAAATGCCGTTTAACTTGGGTAAATGCAAAGTGATGCACATTGGCTACGCCAATCCCAAGTCGGACTACTCGATGTTCGGTAGTAATATCGAGGTGACTGATTTAGAAAAAGACTTGGGTGTGCTAATTAGCAGCGACCTTAAGTTTACGAAACAGTGTGTAGAGGTGGAAAAGAAAGCCCAGAAACTATTGGGTTATATCAGGAGGCAATTTCAGTTTCGGAACAAGGAGATTGTGCTCTCACTGTACAATTCCCTTGTTCGGCCGCACCTGGAGTATGCTGTGCAGTTCTGGTCGCCCACCCTCAGGAAAGATATTGAGAGGCTGGAGCGAGTGCAGGCGAGGGCCACAAAGTTAATCTCTTCCGTTAGGCATATGGGCTACAATCGACGGTTACGCGCCCTGAACTTGTTTTCGCTTGAAACTCGGAGGCTGCGCGGTCAACTGATCGAGGTTTTCAAGCTCTTACGCGGGTTCAACGATGTCGATTTTAGAAGTATGTTTAGTTTAAATGATAACCCAACTCGCAACAATGGTTGGAAGTTGGATTTGAAACGGTTTAGGACTAGTGTGTGTGGGAATTACTTTACGTATAAGATCTGTAACACATGGAACAGGTTACCTTCGGAAGTTGTGAACAGTTCCTCTGTGGATCAGTTCAAGAAAAGGGTAGACGAAATCTTGCACAGTATTTGAGTGTGTAAAGACATTTAGGACCTCAGTCTGCGGAAATTTCTTTTCCCTTAAAATAGTTAATATCTGGAACCAACTTCCCTCAGAGGTTGTTTCCAGTCAAAGTGTAAATGTGTTTAAAAATAGGCTAGACAAAGTACTGAATACTCTCATAGTTCAAGACTAAAACATAAGAAAATTCTGCAGGAGATTGCTTGCACGGTGTCTCTGTGAGCAAGCTAAATATAGAGCTATTTATATATTCTCCACTTTCCTGTAAAATTTCCTTGGCTACTTTTCCAGGGTCAAGGTATTTTCTTCAACCTTTTTCCGTACCTGCCTCTGGCAGGGAGGGAGCGGAGGGTGGGGAGAGAGCCTTCTACTTTTCTATCCAGTTTTATACTACTGCTAGGATAGTTGAAAGAAAAATAAACTTTTACAAAATTTTCCCTGGCACCCGTTGCCATTGGTACCTCCTCTGTATGGGCCGCAAGGCCTTTTGAGGGTCTTCTTTTCCTAGTAACTCCTTGTAACTCTCTTTCTCTCTCTCTCTCGTGGGAGGGACGAACTATAGGTTAATCTTGGTGTACAGACCTCCGCATCTCCTCCTCGAGGAGGATACAGCCTTGTACACCGAACTCAGTAGCCTGCTAGGGGATAGGGTGTGTGTAGTTTTAGGAGACTTCAACTGTCGCGGCATAAAGTGGGAAAACAGGACTGCCGATGCTGAAGGGAGGAGGCTAGTTGACTTTGCTGATGAGAACTTCCTCACTCAGTGGGTCAACGAGCCTATACGAGGCGAAAGCGTTCTAGACTTAGTATTCACGACCGAAGACAACCTCGTCACTGGCCTCCCCGTTGACGAATCATTGAGCGGGAGTGATCACGGTCTTATTAGGTTTCGTGTGTGCGTCTCTCGGGTGAAACGTAGTAACTCGAGAGGCAGTAGGCTCGATCTCCGGCGGGCGAACATTGTTAGCCTCAGGGATAGCGTAGGAGAGATGGGGTTAGAGGTTGGCGGTGATGTTGAGGGAGTGTGGAGTGCATTCCGGGACGAGTTTATGGTGCTGCAGTCTGCTGCCATACCCTCAAAACCGGTCACACCTGCTTCAACGCAGCCTAAGTGGTTCAATCGTGACATCGCTTCGGCTATCCGAAATAGGAAAGTAGCGTATTGGAGGGCAAAGGCCAATCGTTCCCACGAGAACACTGAAGCGTATGTCCGCCTGTGTAGGGGAAGTGAAGGCGAAGGTTAGGCTAGCGAAACGTAACGAAGAACTACGGGTGGCAAGCCTCTGCAAGGGGAACCCTAAGGAATTCTTCAGTTATGTTAATAGTAGAAAGCCCATTAGAAGCATGATAGGACCGTTAAAGGACGGAAGCGGCGTTCTGCGGACCTCCGACGCGGACATCGCTAATGTGCTTAATGAGTACTTTGCGGGAGTGTTCACCAGGGAGGATACCCGCGTCATCCCCGAGCCAGGCGTGAGGCACGAAGGTGCTGGCCTGGATAGTGTTAGATGTACCGCGACAGTCGTTGCCGATAGAATAGACAAACTGAGCGCGTTTAAGGCTCCTGGGCCAGACCAGTTACTCCCCAGAGTGTTGCGAGAAGTGCGCGACCAGGTGGCTCCCCACCTGGCTACAGTCTTCAACAAATCGTTGGAGATGGGCCAGGTGCCTGGTGACTGGAGGGAAGCCAACGTGACCCCTATCTTTAAGAAAGGGGATCACGAAAGTCCAGGGAACTATCGTCCCATTAGTCTCACTTCAGTTGTAGGTAAATTATTAGAAGGGATAATAGCTGATAGGATCGTTGACCATTTGGATTCCTACAAGCTGCTTGGGGACTCCCAACATGGGTTTAGACGGCATAGGTCGTGTCTCACAAACTTGCTCGAGTTTTTCCACGTCATGTTGAGTGAGTACGATAAAGTAGGGCGATTGATATACTTTATCTCGACTTTCAGAAAGCCTTTGATAAGTTACCTCACCGCCGGCTAATGGCGAAAGTGCGCGCGCTGGGTATCGGTGGGGAAATAGGTAGGTGGATTGAAAACTGGCTGAGGAATAGGCGGCAGAGGGCGGTAATTAAAGGGGCTAGTTCGGGTTGCGCCTCGGTCACTAGTGGGGTTCCTCAGGGTTCCGTTTTGGGGCCACTGTTGTTTATCATTTACATAAATGATATCGACGGTGGCATCGTCAGTCGGATCGCCAAATTCGCTGATGACACCAAGCTTGGGGCCAATGTTAGGACGCCCGAAGCGATCGAGGAACTGCGTGCGGACCTAGGTAGGATAGGAGAGTGGTCCGAAAAATGGCAAATGCGTTTAACTTGGGTAAATGCAAAGTGATGCACATTGGCTACGCCAATCCCAAGTCGGACTACTCGATGTTGGGTAGTAATATCGAGGTGACTGATTTAGAAAAGGACTTTGGTGTGCTAATTAGCAGCGACCTTAAGTTTACGAAACAATGTGTAGAGGTGGAAAAGAAAGCCCAGAAACTATTGGGTTATATCAGGAGGCAATTTCAGTTTCGGAACAAGGAGATTGTGCTCTCACTGTACAATTCCCTTGTTCGGCCGCACCTGGAGTATGCTGTGCAGTTCTGGTCGCCCACCCTCAGGAAAGATATTGAGAGGCTGGAGGGAGTGCAGGCGAGGGCCACAAAGTTAATCCCTTCCGTTAGGCAAATGCGCTACAATCGACGGTTACGCGCCCTGAACTTGTTTTCGCTTGAAACTCGGAGGCTGCGCGGTCAACTGATCGAGGTTTTCAAGCTCTTACGCGGGTTCAACGATGTCGATTTTAGAAGTATGTTTAGTTTAAATGATAACCCAACTCGCAACAATGGTTGGAAGTTGGATTTCAAACGGTTTAGGACTAGTGTGTGTGGGAATTACTTTACGTATAAGATCTGTGACACATGGAACAGGTTACCTTCGGAAGTTGTGAACAGTTCCTCTAAGGATCAGTTCAAGAAAAGGTTAGACCAAATTTTGCACACTATTTGAGTGTGTAGAAAATTTTCCGTGGTACCCGTTGCCATTGGTACCTCCTCGGTATGGGCCGCAGGCCTTTTGAGGTACTTCTTTTCCTTGTAACTCCTTGTAACTCTCTCTCTCTCTCTTCGTGTACAGACCTCCGCATCTCCTCCTCGAGGAGGATACAGCCTGTACACCGAACTCAGTAGCCTGCTAGGGGATAGTGTGTGTGTAGTTTTAGGAGACTTCAACTGTCGCGGCATAAAGTGGGAAAACAGGACTGCCGATGCTGAAGGGAGGAGGCTAGTTGACTTTGCTGATGAGAACTTCCTCACTCAGTGGGTCAACGAGCCTACACGAGGCGAAAGCGTTCTAGACTTAGTATTCACGACCGAAGACAACCTCGTCACTGGCCTCACCGTTGACGAATCATTGGGCGGGAGTGATCACGGTCTTATTAGGTTCCGTGTGTGCGTCCCTCGGGTGAAGCGTAGTAACTCGAGAGGCAGTAAGCGCGATCTCCGGCGGGCGAACTTTGTTAGCCTCAGGGATAGCGTAGGAGAGATGGGGTTAGAGGTTGGCGGCGATGTTGAGGGAGTGTGGAGTACATTCCGGGACGAGTTTATGGTGCTGCAGTCTGCTGCCATACCCTCAAAACCGGTCACCCCTGCTTCAACGCAGCCTAAGTGGTTCAATCGTGACATCGCTTCGGCTATCCGAAATAGGAAAGTAGCGTATAGGAGGGCGAAGGCCAATCGTTCACACGAGAACAATGAAGCGTATGTCCGCCTGTGTAGGGAAGTGAAGGCGAAGGTTAGGCTAGCGAAACGTAACGAAGAACTACGGGTGGCAAGCCTCTGCAAGGGGAACCCTAAGGAATTCTTCAGTTATGTTAATAGTAGAAAGCCCATAAGAAGCATGATAGGTCCGTTAAAGGACGGAAGCGTCGTTCTGCGGACCTCCGACGCGGACATCGCTAATGTGCTTAATGAGTACTTTGCGGGAGTGTTCACCAGGGAGGATACCCGCGTCATCCCCCGCGCCAGGCGTGAGGCATGAAGGTGCTGGCCTGGATAGTGTTAGATGTACCGCGACAGTCGTTGCCGCTAGAATAGACAAACTGAGCGCGTTTAAGGCTCCTGGGCCAGACCAGTTTCTCCCCAGAGTGTTGCGAGAAGTGCGCGACCAGGTGGCTCCCCACCTGGCTACAGTCTTCAACAAATCGTTGGAGATGGGCCAGGTGCCTGGTGACTGGAAGGAAGCCAACGTGACCCCTATCTTTAAGAAAGGGGATCACGAAAGTCCAGGGAACTATCGTCCCATTAGTCTCACTTCAGTTGTAGGTAAATTATTAGAAGGGACAATAGCTGATAGGATCGTTGACCATTTGGATTCCTACAAGCTGCTTGGGGACTCCCAATATGGGTTTAGACGGCATAGGTCGTGTCTCACCAACTTGCTCGAGTTTTTCCACGTCATGTTGAGTGAGTACGATAAGAGTAGGGCGATTGATGTACTTTATCTCGACTTTCAGAAAGCCTTTGATAAGGTACCTCACCGCCGGCTAATGGCGAAAGTGCGCGCGCTGGGTATCGGTGGGGAAATAGGTAGGTGGATTGAAAACTGGCAGAGGAATAGGCGGCAGAGGGTGGTAATTAAAGGAGCTAGTTCGGGTTGGGCCTCGGTCACTAGTGGGGTTCCTCAGGGTTCAGTTTTGGGGCACTGTTGTTTATCATTTACATAAATGATATCGACGGTGGCATCGTCAGTCGGATCGCCAAATTCGCTGATGACACCAAGCTTGGGGCCAATGTTGGGACGCCCGAAGCGATCGAGGAACTGCGTGCGGACCTAGGTAGGATAGGAGAGTGGTCCAAAAAATGGCAAATGCCGTTTAACTTGGGTAAATGCAAAGTGATGCACATTGCCAATCCCAAGTCGGACTACTCGATGTTCGGTAGTAATATCGAGGTGACTGATTTAGAAAAGGACTTGGGTGTGCTAATTAGCAGCGATCTTAAGTTTACGAAACAGTGTGTAGAGGTGGAAAAGAAAGCCCAGAAACTATTGGGTTATATCAGGAGGCAATTTCAGTTTCGGAACAAGGAGATTGTGCTCTCACTGTACAATTCCCTTGTTCGGCCGCACCTGGAGTATGCTGTGCAGTTCTGGTCGCCCACCCTCAGGAAAGATATTGAGAGGCTGGAGCGAGTGCAGGCGAGGGCCACAAAGTTAATCCCTTCCGTTAGGCATATGGGCTACAATCGACGGTTACGCGCCCTGAACTTGTTTTCGCTTGAAACTCGGAGGCTGCGCGGTCAACTGATCGAGGTTTTCAAGCTCTTACGCGGGTTCAACGATGTCGATTTTAGAAGTATGTTTAGTTTAAATGATAACCCAACTCGCAACTGAAACGGTTTAGGACTAGTGTGTGTGGGAATTACTTTACGTATAAGATCTGTGACACATGGAACAGGTTACCTTCGGAAGTTGTGAACAGTTCCTCTGTGGATCAGTTCAAGAAAAGGGTAGACGAAATCTTGCACACTAATTGAGTGTGTAAAGACATTTAGGACCTCAGTCTGCGGAAATTTCTTTTCGTATAAAATAGTTAATATCTGGAACCAACTTCCCTCAGAGGTTGTTTCCAGTCAAAGTGTAAATGTGTTTAAAAATAGGCTAGACAAGGTACTGAATACTCTCATAGTTCAAGACTAAAACATAAGAAAACTCTGCAGGAGATCGCTTGCATGGTGTCTCTGTGAGCAAGCTAAATATAGAGCTATTTATATATTCTCCACTTTCCTGTAAAATTTCCTTGGCTACTTTTCCAGGGTCAAGGTATTTTCTTCAACCTTTTTCCGTACCTGCCTCTGGCAGGGAGGGAGCGGAGGGTGGGGAGAGAGCCTTCTACTTTTCTATCCAGTTTTCTACTACTGCTAGGATAGTTGAAAGAATAATAAACTTTTACAAAATTTTCCCTGGCACCCGTTGCCATTGGTACCACCTCGGTATGGGCCGCAAGGCCTTTTGAGGTACTTCTTTTCCTTGTAACTCCTTGTAACTCTCTCTCTCTCTCGTGGAAAAGAAAGCCCAGAAACTATTGGGTTATATCAGGAGGCAATTTCAGTTTCGGAACAAGGAGATTGTGCTCTCACTGTACAATTCCCTTGTTCGGCCGCACCTGGAATATGCTGTGCTGTTCTGGTCGCCCACCCTCAGGAAAGATATTGAGAGGCTGGAGCGAGTGCAGGCGAGGGGCCACAAAGTTAATCCCTTCCGTTAGGCATATGGGCTACAATCGACGGTTACACGCCCTGAACTTGTTTTCGCTTGAAACTCGGTGGCTGCGCGGTCAACTGATCGAGGTTTTCAAGCTCTTACGCGGGTTCAACGATGTCGATTTTAGAAGTATGTTTAGTTTAAATGATAACCCAACTCGCAACAATGGTTGGAAGTTGGATTTGAAACGGTTTAGGACTAGTGTATGTGGGAATTACTTTACGTATAAGATCTGTGACACATGGAACAGGTTACCTTCGGAAGTTGTGAACAGTTCCTCTGTGGATCAGTTCAAGAAAAGGGTAGACCTAATCTTGCACACTATTTGAGTGTGTACAAAATTTTCCCTGGCACCAACTTCCGTCAGAGGTTGTTTCCAGTCAAAGTGTAAATGTGTTTAAAAATAGGCTAGACAAAGTACTGAACACACTCATAGTTTAAGATTAAAACCTCAGAAAACTCTGCAGGAGATTGCTTGCACGGTGTCTCTGTGAGCAAGCTAAATATAGAGCTATTTATATATTCTCCACTTTCCTGTAAAATTTCCTTGGCTACTTTTCCAGGGTCAAGGTATTTTCTTCAACCTTTTTCCGTACCTGCCTCTGGCAGGGAGGGAGCGGAGGGTGGGGAGAGAGCCTTCTACTTTTCTATCCAGTTTTCTACTACTATTAGGATAGTTGAAACAAAAACGAACTTTTAATAACAGGAACCTCTCAGAGTGGACCGAAAGGTCTTTGAGGCTTCCTCTTGTCCTTGTCCTTGTCCTTGTAACTCTTTCAGGTTACCTTCGGAAGTTGTGAACAGTTCCTCTGTGGATCAGTTCAAGAAAAGGTTAGACCAAATCTTGCACACTATTTGTGTGTGTACAAAATTTTCCCTGGCACCCGTTGCCATTGGTACCTCCTCGGTATGGGCCGCAAGGCCTTTTGAGGTACTTCTTTTCCTTGTAACTCCTTGTACCACCTCTCTCATTAAACTTCATCGGAGGCGGACGTGGTGTGTGGTCTCTCCAGTATCTTTTTTTTTAATAGTGACTAAGTGACAAAGTTTGATTGTATATTTGTTAGATAAGTTTAATATTTATTTACTTTATTATTGAGATTAGGGCAAGCACTATTGCTTAATAATTAGACAATTTATTATTAATTATACTTAATTTATTCCTTTTCCGGTTAACGAACATAATTTCATATTGTTTAAATTCTGTTTTTTCGGCTGAATTTCTCTGGGAAAGTTAACGTGAAATAAGTTTGCATTGTTTTAGACGGTAGTTACAGACAATGTTCCCTCTAAGGTGTGCGCGCGCGCGCACACGCGTTGTGAAACCCGCGCACAGGCTCAAGCGTATCATGAGTCACGGCAGTAAATGAAGTTGTGGGGCCGCGCAGTTAATTTTCCGCATTTATATTATTTTTATATTAGTTACCGACAAACCAATTTTGCGCATTACCAAATTGTATATATTTTATAATTGTGTAATTTTAAGAATCATATATAATCTTTATAAATAAGTATTGTACATAAATTTTTATATATATATATTTAATTAATTTAGCTGTATATACAATAACAAAATCTTCTGTAAAATAACCCCAGCCAACCAAGAACTCAATAAACTCTGAAAACGACCGGCTTTTCCTTCAAGATGCTAACCTCCCAAACGACAGGGAGAGAAGAGGACACGAGAGGCCTCTAGAAGAGATACCCTAAAAGAGATAGCCTGCCTCTCGTATCCTTCATTCTTCCCGGCAAATACAAGTAGCACCAAGAAGGAACCAGCTACAAAGTAATTTAAAAAATATACCGTCACACAAGGTCTGACCATTTGCATCAACATACTCTATAGTCGCTCTTTTAAGTATGCTTATTAACCCCTTCCGCCCGACTTCGCCGACGTCCGCGCAATTACGCAATACAGATTTTTTTTACTCCATGTATTTGCATTTTTTTCTTTTATACATTAACGCATTGAATATAAACCTCCTCTTTCTTATTTTTGCATAAAAACGAATAGTAATTATCTCATAATTCATAAAAAATAAAATTATTTTTTATTTTATTCCTATTTTGTGAATGGATAAAATCATGTATTAATCTTGATAGTCTATTTTAAATTTCTAAATGCTAAAAATTGTTTTGAGAAATGATAACTAAAATAGTCATTTTCAATTAATGTTATTTTTATTTTATTTCTTTGTTTTGTTGAATTTTATTTTACTATTTTTTATTTTATTCATATTTTTAGAATGGATAAAATGTTTTCTTTTTTAAGAATATATAATATTGTAAACAGTTTCTTAATATCCATTTAATAGTACCGTAATGATGAACCTATCACCTTATGGAAATAATATTTATTAAGTAGTTAATATTTATACAGGGTGTACATAAAGTCAGGATCTATTTTTGTGAAATAATTATTTTTTTCTATTTTTCTTTTCAGAAGCCCTTAGAATGAATACAGAAGAGCGTGTGGCAATAGTAATTTGGCGAATCGAGGGAAAGAAATACAATGACATCAGAGAGAAGTTTAGAAGGAGATTTCATAAGCCGGGGCCAATAGACAAGACAATACGAAAATTGGTGAACAAATTTAAACGAACGGGATCTGTAAATGATGAAGCAAGATCAGGACGACCGTGTATGTCAGATCTTACCGTGAATGCAGTACGCGGAATTATCAATGAGGAGCCACGTACGTCCGTTCGTGCTGCATCACACAGACTCGGCCTCCCGACGTCATCTGTGCACAAAATTCTGAAAGTTAATTTGCAGAAGAAAAGCTATCATTTGCAGGTTTTACATGATTTACATGAGGAAGATTTCCCTCGACGAAGTGCTGTGTGTGCTGATCTCGTAGAACAAATCTGGAGTGATAATTTAATGGACAACATTCTCTTTAGTGATGAAGCCACTTTCCATACGTGTAGAAAAGTAAATCGCCATAACTGTCGAATTTGGGCAGATGAAAGACCGAATGATTTCGTCCAAAATTGGGAAAAAGACTCACCTAAAGTTAATGTCTGGATGGGTTTAACAAAATCTAAGGTTTATGGTCCTTTTTTCTTTGCTGAAGCTACATTACGGGGCTTATTTATCTGGACATGTTGCAGCAATTCCTTGAACCTCAGCTGATTGGGGATAGGATTGTTAGTACCGTCGTCTATCAACATGATGGTGCTCCTTGTCACTATGCCAAAATTGTTCAGGATTATCTAAATGGACGTTTTCCAAATCGCTGGATCGGACGCGGAAGCAACAGACCTTGGCCAGCGAGATCACCAGATTTAACCCCTTTAGATTTCTTTGCATGGGGCTTTATCAAATCGCACGTCTATCAGACGAAGATTACGAGTCTTGAAAACTTACGTACACGTATACGAACTGCTGCAGATAACATAACCCGCAAATGCTCCAGAATGTGTTTAGAAATGCTGCGGAACGATTTGAGCTGTGCAGGGATACTGATGGGCGTCACGTCGAATCCTACTCTTAATTATTTAATAAATGTTACCACTTTATCATTTTATGATTGAATTCCATATAATTTCCAAGTGCTTCACAAAAATAGATCCTGACTTTATGTACACCCTGTATATATTTCATTTTGAAGATAATAGCGCTCAGAAAAGTTTGCACAATTTTTCACCATGAATCTAAATGTATGCAGAACGAAAATTTTTTGCGCACACGGACTAAAAAAAATTAGAGGAAACATTGGTTACAGATTGCATTTTCAGACGAGTTACATAGTAAGATTTGTATGTTCGAGTCTATTTCCGTTTCCGGTCTGTTACACGTGCTCTCGCAGGTCCATTTCCGGTCTGTAACACGTGCTCTCGCAGGTCTATCTCCCGCATTCACTACTTCTCTCCCACGATCCGTTGTATAAATTAAAATAACATTATATTATTTAAAGTAACATCATTCTGCATTGTTATAAACGGCTCCCTACAGATCCCATTCAGTTCCGTATTCAATTCCATTTCCGGTCTGAAACACGTGCCACTCGTCTGCGCGTGTTTATTTCGTATTTCGGCATTCACCAATCCTCCCTCACTAACCAATATACTAATTAAAATAGCATTGTATTATTTAAATTAATATCAGACTGCATTGTTACTAACGGCAACCCACAGGTTCCATTCAATTCTGTATTCAACTCAGTTTCCGGTCTGTAACACGTGTTTACTTCCGAACTCGCCATTACCCCTCTCACCATTCGTTATATTAATTAAAGTAGCATATTGTATTATTTAAAAGTAACGTACCGTATTAATTAAAAGGAACATATTGTATTATTTATTTAAATTAACGTATCGTAAAAAAAAAAAAAAAAAAAAAAAAATATATATATATATATATATGTTAAACACAGACCGTGCATGGAACAAGGAACTCTTCTGGGAAAATTAAATCCACTATAGTCCGAATAAGTAATGGTAAATGACAAATACCATAGTTTTTTTCCTTTTTCATGATTTTAGCCGACGTGGGCAACGGGTCTCTCGCAAAGAGATCCCATAAATATAGCTTCCCTCACCAGCTATCTGCAAAGCAGACAGGATCCAGCTTTGGGACGTGGACCTAGGGTTTAAAGCAAACCTAGATCCCTACACTCAGAACCTCTATATAAGTAAAAGACTCGTTGCATTCACGTCGTGTTGAATAAATCAAAGAAAAAGGGGGTAACTATTGTATTTTTAGCCAAAAAAACCAAAACTTAAACCTCAACCGGGACATTGAGCGTCCACTTTTCAAGGCACGAGTGTAGGGATCTAGGTTTGCTTTAAACCCTAGATCCACGTCCCAAAGCTGGATCCTGTCTGCTTTGCAGATAGCTGGTGAGGGAAGCTATATTTATGGGATCTCTTTGCGAGAGACCCGTTGCCCACGTCGGGCTAAAATCATGAAAAAGGAAAAAAACTATGGTATTTGTCATTTACCATTACTTATTCAGACTATAGTGGATTTAATTTTCCCAGAAGAGTTCCTTGTTCCATGCACGGTCTGTGTTTAACATATAATGTTCTCAGGGAACCATTCTGAGTTTGTGTATACTAAACGGACGTGTTTCGTGCCTTGAAAGTGGACGCTCAATGTCCCGGTTGAGGTTTAAGTTTTGGTTTTTTTGGCTAAAAATACAATAGTTACCCCCTTTTTCTTTGATTTATTCAACACGACGTGAATGCAACGAGTCTTTTACTTATATAGAGGTTCTGAGTGTAGGGATCTAGGTTTGCTTTAAACCCTAGATCCACGTCCCAAAGCTGGATCCTGTCTGCTTTGCAGATAGCTGGTGAGGGAAGCTATATTTATGGGATCTCTTTGCGAGAGACCCGTTGCCCACGTCGGGCTAAAATCATGAAAAAGGAAAAAAACTATGGTATTTGTCATTTACCATTACTTATTCGGACTATAGTGGATTTAATTTTCCCAGAAGAGTTCCTTGTTCCATGCACGGTCTGTGTTTAACATATAATGTTCTCAGGGAACCATTCTGAGTTTGTGTATACTAAACGGACGTGTTTCGTGCCTTGAAAAGTGGACGCTCAATGTCCCGGTTGAGGTTTAAGTTTTGGTTTTTTTGGCTAAAAATACAATAGTTACCCCCTTTTTCTTTGATTTATTCAACACGACGTGAATGCAACGAGTCTTTTACTTATATAGAGGTTCTGAGTGTAGGGATCTAGGTTTGCTTTAAACCCTAGATCCACGTCCCAAAGCTGGATCCTGTCTGCTTTGCAGATAGCTGGTGAGGGAAGCTATATTTATGGGATCTCTTTGCGAGAGACCCGTTGCCCACGTCGGGCTAAAATCATGAAAAAGGAAAAAACTATGGTATTTGTCATTTACCATTACTTATTCGGACTATAGTGGATTTAATTTTCCCAGAAGAGTTCCTTGTTCCATGCACGGTCTGTGTTTAACATATAATGTTCTCAGGGAACCATTCTGAGTTTGTGTATACTAAACGGACGTGTTTCGTGCCTTGAAAAGTGGACGCTCAATGTCCCGGTTGAGGTTTAAGTTTTGGTTTTTTTGGCTAAAAATACAATAGTTACCCCCTTTTTCTTTGATTTATTCAACACGACGTGAATGCAACGAGTCTTTTACTTATATAGAGGTTCTGAGTGTAGGGATCTAGGTTTGCTTTAAACCCTAGATCCACGTCCCAAAGCTGGATCCTGTCTGCTTTGCAGATAGCTGGTGAGGGAAGCTATATTTATGGGATCTCTTTGCGAGAGACCCGTTGCCCACGTCGGGCTAAAATCATGAAAAAGGAAAAAAACTATGGTATTTGTCATTTACCATTACTTATTCGGACTATAGTGGATTTAATTTTCCCAGAAGAGTTCCTTGTTCCATGCCCGGTCTGTGTTTAACATATAATGTTCTCAGGGAACCATTCTGAGTTTGTGTATATATATATATATATAACAGGGCCAGCTAAATTGAAAGCAGAATGCTTTAAATGTAAAGTTAATCATTGGTGCGTTGACTTCCCAGAAGGTAGTATCAGCGATATCACATCCCTTAGTATATGTTTGTTTTGTGAACTTAGAGACAACCACGAAAAGGAAGTGAAAGAGCTAAAGGAATTAGTAAAAAAGCTTGAAGCTAGGCTCGTAGCACTGGAAATCCATCCCAGTACAAGATCAAACTAAAAACACACAGCAGATTTAAACTGTAAATTAAGCATCTAGAGCAAAGCGTGGCACGCTTGGAAAACACGGTGACTATTCCGGAAAATAGAACGGAGGACAAGAATTCAAATTGGTCAAAAAAAAAGACCCTCCAAACCAAAACCAAAACATAAGGATTTGGAACCCATTACCATCAAAAATAAGTTTCACTTACTTGCTGATGAGGAGGATGAATCCTTTTTAATTGGGGATTCTATGCTAAGGAATCAAGGGGACTTTTTCGGAGCAAGACGGGCGACCAAGAGAAAGCTCCGATGTTTTCCGGGTGCCACAAGCCAGATAATTAATAGGGAATTAGGCAAAATTAATATCAAGAATAAGAGTTGCCCTATCATTGTCCATGTTGGTGGCAATGACGTTTTTGGGAGGGACAGGAGGGCAGACAGAGCCCATTATAAAAGAATTTAAGAACCTAACTGACAAGGTTAGGGATAGGACAGACATGGGTATGGTCGTAGGAATTCTCCCTCGAATGCGTGCTAGTGACTATACTCTAAGTAAAGCCATTAGCATAAATAAAAGAGTTAAACGCATGTGTGATGAAAAAGGCCTAAAGTTTGTCGATTTTTGGCCTACATTCTACGGAAATGGGGAATACTTTGGTTCGGACGGGATACATTTTAACCAGAAGGGGAAAAAGAAGTATGGTGATTTACTGAACATTAATTTGTATAATCTTTTTAAACTAGGACCCCCCAAACCAGCAATTGATCCTGCTCCCCAAACAGTTAAACCTACTCCCCCAGCAGTTAGCACCCTCCCCCAGCAGTTAGTCCCCCCCCCCTCCCAGCAGTAGTCCCCTCCCCCAGTAGTTAGTCCCCCTCCAACAGCAGGTAGTGACTCTCCTTCCACGTTGGAGGGGGCTCAGGCTCCTGCGGAGATTGTCCCCTCGTTAGTGAGGGGCTCTTCAACTCCCGACAGCCCTGGCTGTTCGGGAAACGGGTCGTGCTAGGGGGCGGTCAGAATAGGGGAGGCTCCCTCCGTGCAATGCTTTTTAATGCTAGGTCGATCAGGAACAAGTTTGGCGAGCTACGGGCGCTCTTAGCATCAGAATACCAGGATATCGTTGCTATCACCGAGTCCTGGATTCATACTGATCGTAGGGACTACGTTGGGGAGTTCGAAATTCCCGGGTATAGAATGTTTCGCAAAGACCGCACCCGTGGGGAGGGGGGTGGGGTACTAATATACGTCAGAGACACGTTGAGTCCGGTTGACTGCCAGTTCCGGTCGGAACGGGAGCTGCTTGGCGTCGATCTGAACGTGGGAGGGACGAACTATAGGTTAATCTTGGTGTACAGACCTCCGCATCTCCTCCTCGAGGAGGATACAGCCCTGTACACCGAACTCAGTAGCCTGCTAGGGGATAGGGTGTGTGTAGTTTTAGGAGACTTCAACTGTCGCGGCATAAAGTGGGAAAACAGGACTGCCGATGCTGAAGGGAGGAGGCTAGTTGACTTTGCTGATGAGAACTTCCTCACTCAGTGGGTCAACGAGCCTACACGAGGCGAAAGCGTTCTAGACTTAGTATTCACGACCGAAGACAACCTCGTCACTGGCCTCACCGTTGACGAATCATTGGGCGGGAGTGATCACGGTCTTATTAGGTTCCGTGTGTGCGTCCCTCGGGTGAAGCGTAGTAACTCGAGAGGCAGTAAGCTCGATCTCCGGCGGGCGAACTTTGTTAGCCTCAGGGATAGCGTAGGAGAGATGGGGTTAGAGGTTGGCGGCGATGTTGAGGGAGTGTGGAGTGCATTCCGGGACGAGTTTATGGTGCTGCAGTCTGCTGCCATACCCTCAAAACCGGTCACCCCTGCTTCAACGCAGCCTAAGTGGTTCAATCGTGACATCGCTTCGACTATCCGAAATAGGAAAGTAGCGTATAGGAGGGCGAAGGCCAATCGTTCCCACGAGAACACTGAAGCGTATGTCCGCCTGTGTAGGAAAGTGAAGGCGAAGGTTAGGCTAGCGAAACGTAACGAAGAACTACGGGTGGCAAGCCTCTGCAAGGGGAACCCTAAGGAATTCTTCAGTTATGTTAATAGTAGAAAGCCCATTAGAAACATGATAGGTCCCGTTAAAGGACGGAAGCGGCGTTCTGCGGACCTCGGACGCGGACATCACCAATGTGCTTAATGAGTACTTTGCGGGAGTGTTCACCAGGATGGACACCCGCATCATCCCCGAGCCAGGTGTGAGGCACGAAGGTGCTGGCCTGGAAAATGTTCGCTGTACCGCGACAGTCGTTGCCGATAGAATAGACAAACTGAGCGCGTTTAAGGCTCCTGGGCCAGACCAGTTTCTCCCCAGTGTTGCGGGAGGTGCGCGACCAGGTGGCTCCCCACCTGGCTACAGTCTTCAACAAATCGTTGGAGATGGGCCAGGTGCCTGGTGACTGGAGGGAAGCCAACGTGACCCCTATCTTTAAGAAAGGGGATCACGAAAGTCCAGGGAACTATCGTCCAATTAGTCTCACTTCAGTTGGAGGTAAATTATTAGAGGGGATAATAGCGGATAGGATCGTTGACCATTTGGATTCCTACAAGCTGCTTGGGGACTCCCAACATGGGTTTAGACGGCATAGGTCGTGTCTCACCAACTTGCTCGAGTTTTTCCACGTCCTACGTATAAGAGTAGGGCGATTGATATACTTTATCTCGACTTTCAGAAAGCCTTTGATAAGGTACCTCACCACCGGCTAATGGCGAAAGTGCGCGCGCTGGGTATCGGTGGGGAAATAGGTAGGTGGATTGAAAACTGGCTGAAGAATAGGCGGCAGAGGGTTGTAATTAAAGGTGCTAGTTCGGGTTGGGCCTCGGTCACTAGTGGGGTTCCTCAGGGTTCCGTTTTGGGGCCGCTGTTGTTTATCATTTACATAAATGATATCGACGGTGGCATCGTCAGTCGGATCGCCAAATTCGCTGATGACACCAAGCTTGGGGCCAATGTTGGGACGCTCGAAGCGACTGAGGAACTGCGTGCGGACCTAGGTAGGATAGGAGAGTGGTCCGATAAATGACAAATGCCGTTTAACTTGGGTAAATGCAAAGTGATGCACATTGGATACGCCAATCCCAAGTCGGACTACTCGATGTTGGGTAGTAATATCGAGGTGACTGATTTAGAAAAGGACTTGGGTGTGCTAATTAGCAGCGACCTTAAGTTTACGAAACAGTGCGTAGAGGTGGAAAAGAAAGCCCAGAAACTATTGGGTTATATCAGGAGGCAATTTCAGTTTCGGAACAAGGAGATTGTGCTCTCACTGTACAATTCCCTTGTTCGGCCGCACCTGGAGTATGCTGTGCAGTTCTGGTCGCCCACCCTCAGGAAAGATATTGAGAGGCTGGAGCGAGTGCAGGCGAGGGCCACAAAGTTAATCCCTTCCGTTAGGCATATGGGCTACAATCGACGGTTACGCGCCCTGAACTTGTTTTCGCTTGAAACTCGGAGGCTGCGCGGTCAACTGATCGAGGTTTTCAAGCTCTTACGCGGGTTCAACGATGTCGATTTAGAAGTATGTTTAGTTTAAATGATAACCCAACTCGCAACAATGGTTGGAAGTTGGATTTGAAACGGTTTAGGACTAGTGTGTGTGGGAATTACTTTACGTATAAGATCTGTGACACATGGAACAGGTTACCTTCGGAAGTTGTGAACAGTTCCTCTGTGGATCAGTTCAAGAAAAGGGTAGACGAAATCTTGCACACGATTTGTGTGTGTAAAGACATTTAGGACCTCATTCTGCGGAAATTTCTTTTCCTATAAAATAGTTAATATCTGGAACCAACTTCCCTCAGAGGTTGTTTCTAGTCTAAGTGTAAATGTGTTTAAAAATAGGCTAGACAAAGTACTGAATACTGTCATAGTTTAAGACTAAAACATAAGAAAACTCTGCAGGAGATAGCTTGCACAATGTCTCTGTGAGCAAACTAAATATAGAGCTATTTATATATTCTCCACTTTCCTGTAAAATTTCCTTGGCTACTTTTCCAGGGTCAAGGTATTTTCTTCAACCCTTTTCCGTACCTGCCTCTGGCAGGGAGGGAGCGGAGGGTGGGGAGAGAGCCTTCTACTTTTCTATCCAGTTTTCTACTACTGCTAGGATAGTTGAAAGAAAAATAAACTTTCACAATTTTCCCTGGCACCCGTTGCCATTGGTACCTCCTCGGTATGGGCCGCAAGGCCTTTTGAGCTACTTCTTTTCCTTGTAACTCTCTCTCTCTCTCTTGGCTTGGGGCCAATGTTGGGACGCCCGAAGCGATCGAGGAACTGCGTGCGGACCTAAGTAGGATAGGAGAGTGGTCCGAAAAATGGCAAATGCCGTTTAACTTGGGTAAATGCAAAGTGATGCACATTGGCTCCGCCACTCCCAAGTCGGACTACTCGATGTTGGGTAGTAATATCGAGGTGACTGATTTAGAAAAGGACTTGGGTGTGCTAATTAGCAGCGACCTTAAGTTTACGAAACAGTGTGTAGAGGTGGAAAAGAGAGCCCAGAAACTATTGGGTTATATCAGGAGGCAATTTCAGTTTCGGAACAAGGAGATTGTGCTCTCACTGTACAATTCCCTTGTTCGGCCGCACCTGGAGTATGCTCTGCAGTTCTGGTCGCCCACCCTCAGGAAAGATATTGAGAGGCTGGAGCAAGTGCAGGCGACGGCCACAAAGTTAATCCCTTCCGTTAGGCATATGGGCTACAATCGACGGTTACGCGCCCTGAACTTGTTTTCGCTTGAAACTCGGAGGCTGCGTGGTCAACTGATCGAGGTTTTCAAGCTCTTACGCGGGTTGAACGATGTCGATTTTAGAAGTATGTTTAGTTTAAATGATAACCCAACTCGCAACAATGGTTGGAAGTTGGATTTGAAACGGTTTAGGACTAGTGTGTGTGGGAATTACTTTACGTATAAGATCTGTGACACATGGAACAGGTTACCTTCGGAAGTTGTGAACAGTTCCTCTGTGGATCAGTTCAAGAAAAGGTTAGACCAAATTTTGCACACTATTTGAGTGTGTAGAAAATTTTCCGTGGCACCCGTTGCCATTGGTACCTCCTCGGTATGGGCCGCAAGGCCTTTTGAGGTACTACTTTCCCTTGTAACTCCTTGTAACTCACTCTCTCTCTCTCTACTATCGCTATCGTAACGGACATTGCTCTTCTGAACACACTAACTGCATGCCTCCTCCTTTAAGGAGAGCACGCAGCACCAGACTTTCTACACTTCCTCACTCCTTTTCTGTCCAAGTATCTAATGCAAGAGTTAATCGGTATTTTCAGTCTTTTATCTATGCAACTGGTTAACTCTGGAACAATCTTCCTCAATCCATCTTTCCTCCTGTCTATGATCTCGCATCTTTCAAACACTATCTAGGCATCTCGAAAACCCGAGACCTTGATTTTGGCTCTTTTCTTCTATGGGAGGGGCGCTTTTGCGGGCATTTGTCCTTGGCTCCTTCCTGCATAAAAAAAAAAAACATTCACAACTTATTACATCCATACGGAAACTGTTTAGCCTTAGTGTTACGCGTTTTCGGAGGGGTAAGGGAAAGTTTATGTTGAACAGAGAAAATACTGAGGATTGAAGTGAAAGAGCAACAGATTGCATTGTGGTGCCAGGAAATAAAATAGGTCGGGAACCACTGGATTATATGATCAGAAGGAAAGCAAAGACCTAGCCCCTTTATCGTTAGTGCCCAGATGCAAGAGCCCCCAGCGAAAGTCTGAAGAAGAACCATTCGTTAGAATTTTCAAAATAAGGGCAATTTAGTTAAAAGAGCAGCAAAAACCAACTACTAAATGAATAACAGAAGAAAAGGAGATTCTTTGACAAGGAAATATGCTAATTGAACATTGGACGAAGGCTTCATTTAGCATCTTTATAATTTATGACCCCAAATAACGCGTTTCATTGAAAAAAGTACATTCTTTCGATAATAATAAATCTATTTGTTTGAGGTAAAGCAAAGATTAAATTGTAAAAGGAACCATTTAATTGACCCATAATAAAACCTACAAATAAGTGAAAGGAAGCAAGTTCATAGAATACATTTAGAAAAAGGCAGTTTAAATCACAATTATCTTTACATCATTTTTTCCAAATATTACTAATAATTCACTGATGATAATTAAGATAAAAACTAATGATATATAATAAAGCATCCTTTATTTTTCCATCTCTAATTTTGAGTTTTATAAAGACAACTAAATTTGTTCTCCGTAATAAATACCAACCAGGGAGTTCTTATTTAAGGCATACCTATTACATTTAACTATCATGGAAGAAGGAAAAAGTCTGTATAAAAAAATTTATCACAGGAATTAGGAAAACATTTCTTGCATAATAAATTGCAGTTATTGTGAACTTTTTTTCTTTTTATGCACAAAATGTATTTTTCTCTTTTCTTACCAATTGCAAGGAAAACAGTGACTAGTACAACTAAAGAAAATATATGGAATTTAGTAGAAATGAAACGCGCAACTGG
The DNA here is from genome assembly GCA_023014485.1 of Bathynomus jamesi. Classification (NCBI taxonomy): domain Eukaryota; kingdom Metazoa; phylum Arthropoda; class Malacostraca; order Isopoda; family Cirolanidae; genus Bathynomus; species Bathynomus jamesi. The sequence continues at coordinate 408,237 of JAJOZX010000920.1, read as the reverse complement.
TTATGAAGCACCATTTGAAAAAAATTAACTGTTTAAATTTGGTTAATGATGAGAGTTTCAATTTCGATATGCTTAATGAATCATTAAGTGTTTCAATTGTATGGCACTTAGCAATTAAGACACAATTATGAGTAAATTAAAAGGGTACAGAAACTGCATCGAAGCCAGATAGAAACTTATGCGGTGAACGTTAAAGATATATAAATTTTCTTTAACTCAAATAAAATACTGGAAAAGCCTTCTTAAAAACTATTTATATATATATATATATATATATATATATATATATATATATATTATATATAATATAATATATATATATATAATCATGAGGAAGGAGACAACTAGAGGCTAGAACTACAGTGAGCACAATTCTTTAAAGTATTGTCAGCTAAGTATTACAATGAAACTTCTGAATGAGGTACGTTACTTATATTTAGAAAGTTTCGAAGTTCTCTTCCAAAAAATTTTTGTTTTTAAATCCAAATTCCCAGTCTTTTCTTCATTTGTGCTTGCAATTAACGTCACATGAATGATAATGCCTTTCCTTTGGAATAGTTTTAACAGAACATAAAAAGGGGGCCGAGTGTTACTCCCAGTCCTTCTTTATATCGAACGACCACTCCCACTTCAAGTGTTCATTGCCATCATCGTCAGTAAACAATGATTTAACTGTGTAGTGACCTCTGGCAACCAATCCGGAGGGGGCATCTTCCATAGGGGTCAAATACGACTGTATTTCTTCCTTCGGAGCATAAGAACCGACCATATGGGTCATTTTATCCACTAAGTAAAAAGAGAGAATAATTAATACCTATTATTAAATAAATAAATGAAACACTTCATGCAAAGCATATGCAAACTGTGTAAATTTACCCCATCCTTTGGTACCAAATATGAATCAACCTCAATTATTTTACCATTAGGTCCTCAACACTTAAACAAGAGAGGACTTATGAACATCGCGAAAAACCCTAAAAAAAAAACAGATGCTTTTTGAATTTACAAATTTAAAAAGTCCAATTTGAACTTACCACAGATTCCTTTTCTGAAAGTCTTCTGAACATACTTGAGACCTGTCACTATCTCTCGTTGAACATAGAAATCAATCCGAATCTTGTAGCTAATTCCTTCCTAAAAAAAAATAATTTCTTGAACATGGTAAATTAGAATAAAGAATCCTATAATAATAATAACCATAATTTAAATGCGACCACAAAATCTTGTTTACACTTTAATAGTTAACATTTTTTCAAAATTAGAAAACAAACATAGTTAACGAGTGGCAAATAATTTCATCATTACCACACTTCAATAAAACAAACAAGTTAACACATTGTCTACGGCCTAATAACGTAATGACAGCAAAATGATTTCGGAGGAAAAATAAATTAATACAGGAACTATGTCAGAACGACATCAATGTCCCCTCCTCTATGACCTTGACCTTTGGTGGAGGAAAAACCCTGAATCTTCCTCATGACAGTCTTTTAATTTGTTGTACGCGTGTACGTAAAATTTTATCAATTTATGTAAGGCAGCTCAAAAGTTATGGCATGGACCTCTATTTGCGATTGTGACTTTTAATGCAGGAACCCCGATTCTTGTTCAAAACACCATCTTGTAATGGTCCGTGTGTGTGTGTGTGTGTGTGTGTGTGTGTGTGTGTGTGTGTGTGTGTGTGTGTAACCTTGTTTTTGCTTCCACCCAAAATGTTAATTCTGACAAAGGTCAATCTTCTCACTCCATCTTGGACCGACAGTTTAACGTGGAATTCGAACCACGCCCCACCACGGGGGGAAAAAGATGCTCAGGGTACCCATTTATCTATCAAACAATTTTTATTGTGGAAGGATGAACAACTGGGTTCGCTGCGCGCCGCCTGCCATCACCGGGTTTCGAACCCGTGGCCGGTGGATTCGGGGGGGGTTGGAGCCACCCCATTTTACAGAGGCGAATAATTCATTGAGATCCACGTATTGCTTCCACTATTTCTTAATAAAATTGCCTTCATATTGACATTCGATAAAATCTTCAACTACTGTCATTTTAAGAGTTTGTAATTAAATTTGCAGGGTTCCATAATTGTTTAAAAAATATCAAAACACGTTAGACTTTAACATACTAAATTAGATTAAATTGGGCATAAAATACTCTTCACAAATTAACCCATGCAGCCAATCATCATCCATCCAGATTAGTACAGTATAACAAAAACCATGCTGCACCACAATAAGCTATGAAAAGGTCAATGAACCGGAAGATTGGCTTTGTAAGAATTTTTTAATGGCATTCAAAAAATGAAATGGCTACATGGAACTAAACTCGCCACCTCACCACAAAATGTTACGCAACATTATTTCACAAATAAGGTAAATCCACTATAAAATTGTCATTCATAAACAAGGAAAATTATTCGGTCATGTATGCTGCAAGATACAGTAATAGAACCAAACACAATTTCCTTGGTCATTTTAAAAGGTTGCTCGACACTTCAAATTATGAAGCCAGAACAAAGCAATAAATAAGTACCATGTCAGGATGACATCACTGTCCCTGCCTATATTTGTGAGTGACTTTTGATGCAAAGATCCGACTCTTGCGTGCGACACATTGTTTTGTGAGGATGTATATGTGAATGAAGTTTCATTAAGTTATATTGAGCAGTTCAAAAGTTATGACGTGGATACGAAAAAGATGATTTTATCATCATTATTGTCATTTTATGATGATATATAATCTATATTATGAAAATTCACCAATTTCTGTTGAGTGGTTCAAAAATTTATGGCGTTGATGGGAAAATATGACAAACAAAGGGACAGCAATATGTAACAGGAAAAAGGATACCTAACAAGCCATTATCTACTAGGGCTTGCTATCAGTGTATTTTGATATCTATTTGTTAAAAACTTAAAATACACGAAGCCAAATTTGAATGAAGTTAAGCGACTATTCTATTTCCCAATTTGTGCTCCAAACCAAAAATAAACTTCTTTGGAAATGAAACAAATGGAGCAGATTTCACACCTTCAAAGCGTGAACAACGCAAAATAAGGATAAAAAAAGAAAATTCATTATACAGTAAAACCTGTGTAACTAGGACTAATTGGGGAGGGAGGGTAGTCCGAGAAATAGAGGATTCCGCCTAACAGAGGTAAAATTTAAAGTATTGTTAAAAAACCCTATTTTTAAAGTGTATAAAATCAATAAGATGTACTAAAAACAATGTTTCTGAAAGAAAAGAATTATATACAACTGTACATAGGAATAATCTAAAGTAAAATGTAACGAAAATATTTATATAAAGTTCTGTAAAAATATTTCAAATGCCCATTTTTCAATACCTTACAAGTGGTAGCTTGTTTGGGTATCACGTGATGCTAACGGGTATCGGAGTGTACCACGTGGTCACCTCGGACTTTACCTGTACAACTCTGACAAACTGCGAGTAAGACAGGTTTTTCCAGAGTGATTTTTTCCGACTCAGAGGATTCCGGCTTATCCAAAATTATACCGGTTTTACTTTTTTTTCATGCAGGAAGGAGATAAGGTCAATGCCCGCAAAAGATGAGCCAAAATCAAGGTCCACGGTTTTCCGAAATGCCTAGACACACTGCGTTTGTAAGATTGGGGGTCAAAGAGAGGAGGAAAGATGGATTGAGGAAGATTGTTCCAGAGTTGACCGGTTGAGATGAAAGATTGAAAATACCGATTAACCCTTACGTTAGAGAATTCGACAGAAAAAGAATGAGAAAGTGTCGAAAGTCTATTAATGCGTGCTCTCCTTAAAGGAGTCATCATGCAGTTAGAGAGTTCAGAAGAGCAATGTTCGTTATAACTGCGATAGTAAAGAGTGAAGTAACACTGCAGCAAAGAGAGGGGGATTGAAGACAGCCAGTAAGAGGTGGGGAATTGACGAGACGAAAAACCTTTGATTCCACCCGGTCAAGTACAGCTGTATGGGTTGAGCCACCCCATACATGAAAAGCACTCTAAACAGCGGCGGACAAGACCCCTGTACAGAGACAGCAACTAAGTGATGGTGAAGAAATCGCGGAAGCGTACAGCACACCTAACCTCTTAGAAGCTGTTTTGGAAAGTGTGATATTTCTAGGAAAGATCACGATGTTGTTGTTGAAGGCAAGGGGATAGCCGCGTGGAAGATTGTGACGAGTAGACAGACGGAGGAACTGAGTTTTTGATGCAGTGAAAACTAAAGGTTTTCTCTGCCCCAATCAGAGATGGCAGAAAGATCAGGTCAGGTGGGCCACTGCCATCCTACGTAAAGCATGGATTAACTGTTGAGAGGGACGCTTTGGGAAGAGGGTGGAGAAATGAAAATGGAATCATTGGCATAGAAGTGAATATGACAAGAAGTGCGATTTAACAGATCACTGATAAATAAAACGAAAAGAGTGGGTGGCAGGACAGAACCCTAAGAAACACCAGTTAATAGCTTTAGGAGAAGAACAGTGACCATCTACAAAGGCAGCTATAGATCGGCCAAAGGAAATTGGAGATGAAGGCATAGAAGGATAGAAAACGAAGGAGGGCAGTTTGGAAATTAAAGATTTATACAAGACTATCAAAAGCTTTCGATATGTCAAGGGCAATAGCAAGAGAGTCGAGAGAGATGTGCAAGAAGATCGCTAGTCGAGCGTCCCTTGCGGAATCCATACTGACGATCTGAAAGATTGATTGATTGTGGGAAGAGATGTTTAAGAATCTTCCTATTAATAATAGATTAAAAAACTTTGGGAAGGCAAGAAATCAAAGCAATTGGACAATAGTTGGAAGGTTCGAGGGTTCTCACACACAGACACACACACACACCTTACAAAGGTTCCGCGCGATGATTCCTCATTTGGGGAACAGTTTTTCCCTTAAACATGTTTGGTTGAACAATCGACCTTAGTTTTTATTTATTAATTTATCATTAGTTTTCTCAATTTTCCGTATGACATTTTTCAATAATGTTCGTAAATTATAAATAATATTTCAAAAATTTTCCGACGTTTCGCTCTGTCCTCGAGCATCTTCAGGGAATTCGTTTGGAGCCATCTTCGTAGGTGTTCTGCGTAGAATGAAAATTTCTTGTCAGGACGCTCTCTTTTATAGCTCATTTTCGGAGGTTTTCCCGCAGTTTCGCGTACGTGTACTGACGGGATTGGTCAGTTTCATACGTGTAACTTGAGGATTCGTTCTTGCCCGGTTCGCTGAATGTTTATTTTCGGGGAAGTCTCTCTTATTATTAATGCTTCGATGATATGAAGTCTTTTCTCATTCCTTATTTGTGTTACCACGTTTGTTGCTTCCACTGTCTGTTGTCTGGTTAGGTTTATTTTACAAACGCCCCAGTCGAGGCAACAACCAAGATTATAATCGAGAACGTTTACAACCACCCGACCATGCGACCACCGACCATTCCCAAATAAATAATGAAAAAACTGCTGAAGATCTGCACAACGGAAGCGGCTTTCCGATGCAAAGACGGAACGTTATACCAACAAGTAGATGGAATCTCGATGGGAAACCCCTTGGGCCCCACCTACGCTAACTACGTGTGTCATGTGGAAAACAAAATGCTCCGAGAAAAAAAGACACTATACTGCCGATACGTCGATGACATTCGTTACCACCGATAATGAAACAGAACTTCTAGAACTAAAATCAGCATTGGAAGAAGAATCAGGCTTAACATTCACTTATGGGTTAAGCATCAACAGGAAAATCCCATTTCTCGACGTGAAAATACAAGACGACGGCGATTGCTACACGACCAGCATATACAAAAAACCTACGGACAGAGGAAAATGCTTAAATGCAAATGGCGAGTGCCCAACTAAATATAAACTCGGTGTAATAAAAGCACTTCTACACAGAGCTTATAAAATCTCACCTAATTGGACGATCTTACACCAAGAGATTGAACGCTTAAAGCAGCTGCTAATTAACAACGGTTTCACAAACACCGAAACAGAATAAGAAATTAAAAAAAAAAATTTGAAAATAAAAAGGGAGGCAAATACAGCGGAAAACAATCAGGCAAGGAAAGAGGAGACGCCTAACGGCACTGTTCATAAATTTTTTACCAAAACCAAATGTCGCCTGCATATAAAACTGACTAAAGAGTAATAAGGAAAATAGTAAAGGAAAACGTCAGATGTAGAAATCAGAATAAAATATCGCTTGCCATCTACTATCGAAACATGAAGATTGAAAACTTATTCATGAAAAATAACATCACTCAAAAACCCGAAAATCTACAAACATCCCACGTAGTTTACGAATTTCAATGCCCGAACGAAGGTTGCAAACTTCGAGGAAACGTGAGATAATAGGCTCAACCATAACACTGTCAAGAAGGCTAACAATGCACTTACAAGAAGGAAGTCCGAAAGATCACGTGTGGAACACACACAAAATAAACCTAACCAGACAACAGATAGTGGAAGTACCTGCACATCCAAAGCAACACCAGAGGCACCACCATAGCCACACAACTAAACAGCCTCTTCATTCTTAACAATGCAGAAGAACATACACACATACCACATCAAGCAGGATACTCAAACTCCTCCTCAGACAACGTTCTGTTCCCCCTCACAAGCAACACACACTGGAGGACAGAAAAACAACTGTCATCAGACCACCTGCCCATCATCATTACAACACGTTCTACACTCTGCCCCAACAGCCTTAGGCACACTTACAGAAATTACAAGAAAGCTGATTGGGAATAGTTCAAAATACAGACCGAGGAACAATTCACCACATTAAACAGCACACCCATCATGAACATGAATACAACACAAGACACTTAATTAGATCATCAATAATGCAAACAAATACATACCCAAGGGCAACAATAGGAAATACATACCCAAGGGCAACAATAGGAAATACATACCCAAGGGCAACAATAGGAAATACAACCCAAATTACACGAGAGAAATAGCCCACCTCATAAGGCAACGTAACAACCTCAAATATAACACACAAACACCACATACAGAAGCCATAAAACAGCAGATACAACAACTCAACACAGAAATAAACAACAAACTTAAAGAAAAACAAACAAACATTTAGGGAATTCATAACACTAAACCACTCCACAGATACATCCAGGCTATACAAGACTACAGGGTGTCCCATAAGTCTGGAACCATAGGGTAAAATAAGTAATTCATGTTTCTCCGTTTATGCAAGTGCCCACGATGTCTTTGAGTGAGGAAGAACGCATCCAGGTAATTCTGCTCGTAGGAAGTCGGAGTCAGAGGGAGGTCGCTGAGGAATTTAACAGATTGCATCCGGACCGCGCGCAGATAACACACAGCTGTGTCGGCAAACTTGTAGCAAAGTTCAGGGAAACGGGATCCATAGGAGATAAACCACGCAGTGGACCTCCAAGGATATCCACCGACGATGAGACAGCCGCTACCATCCTCGCTCATTTCACACACAGTCCCCAAAAGTCTCTTCGGCGTTTTTATTGCCGTTATCATTATTTTGCCCTATGGTTCCAGACTTACGGGACACCCTGTATAAACAGTATTACCCAATCTAACAACGGCATTCACACCTCACACGCGGCTATCTGTCGCAGCCAAAATAATATCCCAACATATACACAAGCTAACATTCTAGTTAATCATTACGCAAAGATAAGTCACTTAAACAGACAACAACCAGAAACACGCAGACAGACAAACAGCCAGACACAAGAAAACCTACAAACTCGACAAGACCATTACACCCTTCTACTACTGGACCAGACAACATATTTAACATACACCTTAAACACTTGGGCCCACAGGGAATACTAGCTCTCACAAATATCAGCACATATTCATACCAACACTGTACTATTCCTGACATATGGAAACAAGGTAAAATTATTACACTACTCAAACCAAACAAAAATCCAACAGAACCAGCTTCCTATAGACCCATTACTTTACTATGCACACCTTCCAAAGTAACAAAGACTAATCTTACAAATCACCAACCCACACACACCACTATCGCCTACTCAACATGGATTCAGACCTCGCCACTTAACCACAACATTACTCACTAACCTCACGCAGCACATCATGGATGGCATCAACTCCAGACGACCAGCTCAACGTACACTATTAGCAACAATAGACTTAGTAAAGCATTTGATGTTATCCCACACTTCCCTCTCATAAACAAAATATTCAACACAAACATGCACAATAACACCAAAAGGTGGCTGAGCAACTATTTTTCAGGAAGATACTCACATGTCACATTTAATGGCAAGTCATCCAAAAACAAGCTTCTTCTGAATGGGGTCCCTGAAGGCTCTGTTCTCTCACCAACACACTTCAACTTATACATGCATGACATTCCAACACCCATAGATAACAAGCTTACATTATCATCATATGCAGATGACATCACTCTAACATCCACCCACAACAACATTGACACAGCTACAAATAACCTACAAACATACATAAACAGTATACAAGATTGGCTCAAAGTAGCGCCCACAAAATCAACCATCACCTCGCTCACAAGCAACACACAACAACACCAGATAACTGCATAGATTACACTAAACACGACCAGCATTCCACACACTCACAGGACCAAAATACTTGGGATCACATACAACACATCATTATCTTTTGCAAACCACATTCAGGACATTAAAAACAAATGTACGTCAAGACTTAACATGCTTAGGGTACTAAAACAGGGTTGGTACCCAAAAACCCACCCAAAACCCAGCACAATATTCTGCTGTCTTTTTTGTACTTCCAGCATCTACTGCTGAAATCAGATATGGCTTTTTTCCATTATGAATACTGTGCGCAATCATAGGATCATTACCTACTGAACTTCAGCCATCTTGTATAAGGGTAATGGTACAATCATCAAGATTAAAGTCATTCTTCATTTCATGGATTACTTCTTCATTAACTTTTATTAACAGATCAGATGCCAACCTTTTCCTGTTTGGTGGTTCATATCCTGATCTTAGACCTTTGATTAATTTTATAAATTCTTTATTTTCTAAAACGTTGAAGGGTATGTTAGCTGAAAAAAAGAACCTTGCAACTTGTAAATCTAATTCTTTCTTTTGGTCCACAGTCGTTCTTACCACAAATGATGTAATTGATCTTTGCCTTTTATGTTTTATTGGTGTTGAATGACAGAATGTGGATGATGAAGAACCTGCACTGGTGTCACTCATTTCAGGCACATTTTCACTTATAATCTTTGGATCATCTTTTCCAGAAGCCAAAGCTGGAGGAAGTGAATCAGTTTCAACTGATGCTCCAAATTCGAGTCTCGGCATACCTCTTGCCTCATTTTTAAAACATTCCACTTTTCTTTTACTGCATTTCTCTAGATGATGTTTCACACTCTCAAATTTTCGAGTGATACTTTCTTTGCAATAATTGCATAGTACTCTAGTAGGCTGATCACTTAATAAAGTCACCTCGTCCCATTCGCTAGCTTTAGATCTTCCACCTCTATAACTCTGATTTTGGTATCTTAAAAATTTAAATTTGAGTTAGGTCTAAATAAAGCTGAAATCTGCTGTTGAGAAATAAAGGAAAGATCTAAAATTAAAATGGAGAAAATTCTACTACATCATTATTATCTCTCACATCTGAACTTTGTGAAATAAAGATGTCTTTTTAATATATATTGTAGATTGGATAAATAAATTAATAAAATAATAGATATATTAGGCACTACATAATTATCAAACCTTTCTAAAAAAAATTTCAACCCATCAAAAAACCAAAAACCCAGTTGAGTTAGTTTTTTGGTGAAAAACCCGGGGTTTTGCCAACCCTGTACTAACATGCACAAACTTAGGACACCAGCAGGAAACAACAACACTCATATACAAACAATATATTCGCCCAGTTATGGACGATGCTAGCTCATGCTGGGCACCCATTATCTCAACACACACACACACACACACACACACACACACACACACACACCACACACCTTACAGACAATACAAAACAACGCACTTCGTATCATTACAGGATGCACTCAAACAACACCAATAGAACACCTGCACACAGAAACAAAAATACTGAAAGTTAGGGAACATTTAGACATGGGAACACAATTCATGGCAGCAGCGACAACTAACCCACAACACCCTTGCCACTACATGTACAATCACGCACCGACACCTCGCACCATTAAGGTAACACCAGACACACATAATAACCAAATACTCCATTCCATACCACGCCCCACAGACATCACAGTACAGAAAAAGCACACACACACACACCTAACCCACAAAGCACTGACACGACTCGGTCCGAATGCGGTCCTAAGTGCGAAGCCGCCACCCATTAACATGTCAGAGATCAGCCTGAGCAGATCGAGTTAACTTAGCACGATTCCGATGTGAACATCACCCCAACTTACAGACATATAAACACGGACTGGATAACTCCCCAGACGACACCTGCCACTCTAGCACAACATAGAATACAACACATCACTAGTGCGCTGAACCTCTGGTCCACTCCGGAGGGGGCGATCGGTTACCTGCGTGCTGCCGGCTTGCTCGATCAGGGTGGGCTGATCGGCTAAACAACAATACTAACAACAGATAGTAGAAGCAACAAACGTGGTAACACAAATAAGGTATGAGAAAAGACTTCATATCATCGAAGCATTAATAATAAAAAGAGACTTCCCCGAAAATAAATAATCAGCGAACTGGGAAAGAACGAATCGTCAAGTTACACGTACGAAACTGAAAAATCCCGTCAGTACACGTACGCGAAACTGCGGGAAAACCTCCGAAAATGAACTATAAAAGAGCGCCCTGACAAGAAATTTTCATTCTACGCAGAACACCTACGAAGATGGCTCCAAACGAATTCCCTGAAGATGTTCGAGGACAGAGCGAAACGTCGGAAAATTTTTGAAATATTATTTATAATTTACGAACATTATTGAAAAATGTCATACGGAAAATTGAGAAAACTAATAATAAATTAATAAATAAAAACTAAGGTCGATTGTTCAACCACATACATATATACCCCTTTATTCATTTTTATTGTTAAAAGTACAAAAATTTAACAAGTGAAGTCTACTGTTAATCGACATTCACTACAAGTAACACGTATAGCAGGTGAAGCAACATTTATATCTCAATAGATGATAATATTTAGTGTGTGGAATGTAAACGAGATTGTCTTTTACTCCAACACAAATTCATACACGACAATATAAAGATGAAATGGGTTAGGCATGTATCATTAGGTCTATAATTAATGTTAAAAGTTATGGCTGATACAGGGTTTAAAATTTTAATAACAGGAACAAACAAGAAAACAATGTAATTTCAAATTAACTACCTTTACTGTAAAGATTCCAAAGGTGCTACTCAAGAATGTTCACAAAAAAAGTGAATTTGCTCTGGAGATATTTTACTGCTTTACTGTTCAGGAATTTCCTTCAAAGTATGAAACAAAAATGCTATCTATAATAACCACAATTACGAGAGTTAATGGTTAAATTTTAAGTTTAATACGCTTTTCACGCGGGTCGAGTTATTCTACCACTCCTGTTACTAGTAATCTGAACTCGTATAAAAATTACAATGTAGGTAATGTGGTAATTTGATACTAGCAACTTGCATACCCACCTTCGCGACGTGGGTCTTCCGTACCCGAATGCTTCGAGTGGATAAGGTCTGTTTATCCGATATAACGTAATGTGAATAAAGTAAGTTTAGCAGTGGATCTACAACTAATGAAAGTTACTTTCTTTGTTAGTATTTATATTAATAAAAAAATTTTATCAGATGAATTTTTCTTCCATGCTCGTCTTTCTAGACCCTCTCACGAATTTACTCTTGAGGAAACTAGTATTTAACCTCCACAGAAATTCTACTTCCGAAGTCCAAGTTAAAAAGGTACCTATATTACATACAATATTACAGATAGGCATGTTGCATTTCAATAGGGTTTATTAATGGAAAATAACTTTAAATATATAAATGAAAGCTTACACTTACAGAAGACCAATAATAAATAAAAAAATATATATATATATAATATATAATTGAACTCAGAATGGTCCCCTGAGATCTTTTATGTTACACACAGACCATGCATGGAACAAGGAACTCTTCTGGGAAAATTAAATCCAATATATAGTTCGAATAAGTAATGATAAATGACAAATACTATAGTTTTTCTTTTTCATGATGTTAGCCCGACGTGGTCAACGGGTCACTCTCAAAGAGGCCGCAAAATATAGCTTCCCTCACTATCAATCTGCCAAATAGATAGGATCCAGCTTTGGGACAGGATCTACAGGATCTAGGGTTTGTGTAGTTTTAGGAGACTTCAAACTGTGGCGGCATAAAGTGGGAAGACAGGACTGCTGATGCTGAAGGGAGGAGGCTAGTTGACTTTGCTGATGAGAACTTCCTCACTCAGTGGGTCAATGGGCCTACACGAGGCGAAAGCGTTCTAGACTTAGTATTCACGACCGAAGACAACCTCGTCACTGGCCTCACCGTTGACGAATCGTTGGGCGAGTGTGATCACGGTCTGATTAGATCCGTGTGCGCGTCCCTCGGGTGAAGCGTAATAACTGGAGAGGCAGTAAGCGCGATCTACGGAGGGCGGACTTTGTTAGCCTCCGGGATAGCGTAGGTGAGATGGGGTTAGAGGTCGGCGGCGATGTTGAGGGAGTGTGGAGTGCATTCCGGGACGAGTTTATGGTGCTGCAGTCTGCTGCCATACCCTCAAAACCGGTCACCCCTGCTTCAACGCAGCCTAAGTGGTTCAGTCGTGACATCGCTTCGGCTATCCGAAATAGGAAAGTAGCGTATAAGAGGGCGAAGGCCAATCGTTCCCATGAGAACACTGAAGCGTATGTCCGTCTGTGTAGGGAAGTGAAGGCGAAGGTTAGGCTAGCGAAACGTAACGAAGAACTACGGGTGGCAAGCCTCTGCAAGGGGGAACCCTAAGGAGTTCTTCAGTTATGTTAATAGTAGAAAGCCCATTAGAAGCGGTCACATTAGAAGGACCGAAGCGGCGTTCTGTGGACCTCCGACGCGGACATTGGTAATGTGTTTAATAAGTACTTTGCGGGAGTGTTCACCAGGGAGGACACCCGCGTCATCCCCGAGCGGCGTAAGGCACGAAGGTGATGGCCTGGGTAGTATTCGGTGTACCGCGACAGTCGTTGCCGATAGAATAGACAAACTGAGCGCGTTTAAGGCTCCTGGGCCAGACCAGTTCCTGCCCAGGGTTGCGGGAGGTGCGCGACTAGGTGGCTCCCGACCTAACTACAGTCTTCGACAAATCGTTGGAGACGGGCCAGGTGCCTGGTGACTGGAAGGAAGCCAATGTGTCCCCTATCTTTAAGAAGGGGGATCACGAAAGTCCAGCGAACTATCGTCCTATTAGTCTCACTTCAGTTGTAGGTAAATTATTAGAGATAATAGCGGATAGGATCGTTGACCATTTGAATTCCTACAAGCTGCTTAGGGACTCCCAACATGGGTTTAGACGGCATAGGTCGTGTCTCACCAACTTCCTCGAGTTTTTCAACGTCATGTTGAGCGAGTATGATAAGAGTAGGGCGATTGATATACTTTATTTCGACTTTAAGAAAGCCTTTGATAAGGTACCTCACCGCCGGCTAATGGCCAAAGTGCGCGCGCTGGGTATTGGTGGGGAAGTAGGTAGGTGGATTGAAAACTGGCTGAAGAATAGGCGGCACAGGGTTGTAATTAAAGGCGCTAGTTTGGGTTGGGCCTCGGTTACTAGTGGGGTGCTTCAGGGTTCCGTTTTGGGGCCACTGTTGTTTATCATTTACATAAATGATATCGACGCTGACATCGTCAGTAGGATCGCCAAATTCGCTGATGACAAAACTTGGGGCCAATGTTGGGACGCCCGAGGCGATAGAGCAACTGCGTGCGGACCTAGGTAGGATAGGAGAGTGGTCCGGAAAATGGCAAATGCCGTTTAACTTGGGTAAGCGCAAGGTGATGCACATTGGCTACAACAATCCTAAGTCGGACTACTCAATGTTGGGGAGTAATATCGAGGTCACTGATTTGGAAAAGGACTTGGGTGTGCTAATTAGCAGCGACCTCAAGTTTACGAAACAGTGCGTAGAGGTGGAAAAGCCCAGAAGTTGTTGGGTTATATCAGGAGGCAATTTCGATTTCGGAACAAGGAGATTGTATCTCGCTGTACAATTCTCTGGTTCGGCCGCACCTGGAGTATGTTGTGCAGTTCTGGTCGCGCACCCTCAGGAAAGATATTGAGAGGCTGGAGCGAGTGCAGGCGAGGGCCACAAAGTTAATCCCTTCCGTTAGGTATATGCGCTACAATCGACGTTTACGCGCCCTGAACTTGTTTTCGCTTGAAACTCGGAGGCTGCGCGGTCAACTCATCGAAGTTTCCAAGCTCTTACATGGGTTCGACGATGTCGATTTTAGAAGCATGTTTAGTAGGGTGGATCGATTTTACATTTTTTTCGATTTCCATATTCTAATAGAGACAAAAACTTGCGCATGCATGAGAAAATAGCCTCTGCAAAATCTTAGCTTAATAGGCAATCATCTTCTGCCCCCGGCAGAGCGATGAAAATCATATTTTAGTAGTCAAAAACATATTCTTATAAATATTTCAATATGCATCAAAATTATTCCTAATAACTATAAAGTCGATGAAAAAGACCTCATATGATCGTTTTTCCAAGCGCGTTGTCCTACGTTAATATCTTTTGCCCCCGGCAACAACGTCAAATGTTGAAAAAATAGGTAATTTATATACATATTTTCAGATCGGCTCTTTGTCTTAAATAACGCATTTATATATTTCCCATAGCATTTATATCGTTGCTTAGGCATGAAATAACACACACGCATATTGAAATATTTTAAAAATTATAAGAAAAATACGTTTTTGACTACTAAAATATGATTTTCATCGCTCTGCCGGGGGCAGAAGATGATTACCTATTAAGCTAAGATTTTGCAGAGGCTATTTTCTCATGCATGCGCAAGTTTTTGTCTCTATTAGTATATGGAAATCGAAAAAAATGTAAAATCGATCCACCCTAATGTTTAGTTTAAATGATAACTCGCACCAATGGTTGGAAGTTGGATTTGAAACGGTTTAGCACTAGTGTGTGTGGGAATTACTTTACGTATAAGATCTCCGACACGTAGAACAGGCTACCTCTTCAGAAGTTGTGAACAGTTCCTCTGTGAATCAGTTCAAGAAAAGGTTAGACCGAATCTTGCACACTATTTGAGGGTGTAGGAGTTTTTCCCTGGCGCCCGTTGCCATTTGTACCTCCTTGGTATGGGCCGCAAGGCCTTTTTGGCTGGCTGGCTGGCTGGCTGGCTGGCTGGCTGGCTCTCTCTCTCTCTCTCTCTCATATATATATCCGGGGCTCCAATAAACCTTAGCCCCCCCCCCCATGGCCTAAACCATTAGAGGTACAGTAAAACTAAACATACATACTTTACAAAGAGAATTTAATCCTGCATTTAATGAGAAACAATTAAAACTTGGTGTTCCCGCCATTGGCTTCCAAGACAGCCTGAATTCGCTTTGGGTAGCTTGTCAAAAGTGACGTGAATAGATCTTGATCGTTACGCAAATTTGCTAAAACAGTTTCAATGTGTTGCGTCATTGTATCTTCGAAAATCGATTTGCTGCAGGTTCTTGAAACAAGAGACATTCAACCTTCTCCTTTATAACTGATGCAATGTGTTCACAGACGTTCAGGTCAGGAGAATTTCCTGGCCATTCTTCATTTCCAAAGAAATCGATCTCATGGTTCCGCAACAACTGTTGAGTGGCTAATGCCTTAAAGCAGGGGGCCTTATCGTGCAGAAGTGTGACTTGATCGACATCCATAACATTGTTTGGGTTTCTTAGAAAAGGAATGACATGCTGGGATAGAATAATATCACGAAAATACTGTCCATCCCAACTCTGACCATTTGGCTTCAGCACCCACATGAGCTTCTTTGCAGTGAACAAAACAAACACACCAACACAGTCTGGACTTTTTAATAATTCGCGATAATGTTCATTGTCATCGATTTCATCTGGTGGTGTGGCCCACACTCGATCATTTTGGTAGTTAGGCCGACGTGTTACGTAAACAAAAAATTCATCGGAGACAGCTAAATGCATGAAATCATCCACATCCAAATCTTTAAGATAATGGGCAAACCACATTCTGTCATCGATGTTAAGTTGTTTTTCTTGGCTTTGGAAGTTCATGCCAAGGCTTTAAACACTTGCCTATGACGGCACAGTCGAATGATCTCACCACTAACGATCTTTCCTCTCAACACTTCGATCTCTAGAAAGTTTAGCACAGCTGTTTTTCCGCTTACGCGTACCGCTTTCAATGATGTCCTTTGTTTCCTGAGAGTGGGGCAAATTTGGGCGCCCACATTTGGTTGTATCCATTTCACATTCATCCAAAGTTTTATTCCAATTTCTTTTGACGAAGTCCTCACTTCTTCGCAACTTTTTGGCAACCCATGAACGTGTTATAAAGGTGGCTCCAGCATCACGAGCTTCCCGAAATGTTATTGCTCGTATGCGATCTATCACACGTTGCCTCTCCGAATCACCAATTTAATTGAGAAGCCATTATATTATCACTTTATCAGCTAGAGTAATTTTAATACCTGCAATAAATAAAGAATTTTATATATTTTTATAATCACTAAAAACTATTTCGATATAATTAAACATGTAAGCTGCAAATGGGGGGGCTAAGGTTTTTGGAACCCCTTTTATATATATATTTCCTCAACTCCTCGCGGGGTGTGGGCGAAGTTACACCTAGTTGCGTGGTTGTTGAATTTTTTTTGTCTTGACTCGGTCTTGGGCCTTTGTCAATTGTAGTATCCCCCCTCCCTCTGTTTGTATTTTGCAGCCTTGGGGTCATCGGGTGCACCCGCCGGGGGACATCGCTCCGTGGCTGAGCCGTGCTCTGGGGACGGTACGGGCGCCCGGACCGCTGCTGCGTCTGGATTGGGTCTTTGCTTGGCCCTTAACGGACAAATCTCCGTAGAGCCAATCTGCTGTTTTTAAAACGACAGTCAGGTTGGGGGGTGGGCTACCCGGGACGTTGGGCCTGCGCCTTGAAGGATGCAGCGGCGGATGGTGCATTGACTTGGGTCCGAGGTTGTCTTTTTTGTAAAGCTATTGTTTATGGGTTCAATTTCGAAACTTCAATCCCCTCCTGTTGACGACTCTGGCCCGCCCATGATTTGGATAAGACTTCTACTTCTGGTCGTTCAGCGGCCTCTGCTCCGCTGGATTGACCTTAAAGCCGTATGGCCCCCTCTCGTCCTCTGCGGCGTCTGGCTCTCGTGGCCGGACTCGTGGTGGCCGTAGGGTGGGGTCTTCGCGGCCCTCGTTCTCTCGCCCACTCTCGGTTACCGTTACACATGGACCTGTCCCTGCTGTCAATTTCTGTCCGGTGGACAGGTTCCTTGTTCTCCGCCCTTCCGCTGGCTCCCTTCCGGGCAACTCGGAACGGGTGTTCAGCGTCTTAAGACGGTGGGGGTTCCCTGTCGTTATGATATCCGCCATCTGAAGGATGGTCTCTTCTTTTGAAGTCCCGTTCTTCGGGGGTGACTGAGTCCCTTCTACAGTTGCAGGATGTTTTGGGTTGCAGAGTTTCTGTGACTCCCCATCCGCAATTGAATAGCTGTCAGGGCACCATTTTCGCTTCCCGTCTGTGTCAATCCCGGTTGGCGAGTTGCAGGAGGATCTTGCCCCCCAGGGGGTAACGAAGGTCTTCCGCTTTTCGTCGCGCCGGGATGGTGCTCTTACCCCGTCCGCTCGTCTGCTCCTGACCTTTATCCCTTGTGCCTCCGGCCCAGGTGTTCTGGGGCGTGGGTGATCGCCGGTCGTGTGAGTTTTCGGTGCGACCGTATGTGCCTGACCCGGTTCGCTGCTTTGGCTGCAACCGGTTCGCCATGTTAGCTCTGCGTGCCGCCGTGAGGGTAAGCTATGTGTCCGCTGCGGTGGGCCTGCGCACCCTACCCCGTGCACGAAGCCCCCGCGGTGCTCGAACTACTCGGGGGCCCACCCTTCCTCCTCTCGGGACTGCCCCGTTTTCAAGTTTGAATTCGAGGTGCGGTCCTTAAGGACTACCGAATTCCTTAGTGCGCGGGAGGCGCGCGATAGGGTCCGTGACCGGGAGCCGCGGCGGGGGTTGTCCTATGCTGCGGCTTTGGCCCTGGCGGGTCCTCGGGCCCCTCCCGTGCTATCCCGGCGCCTACCGAGTGGTGCCCCCCCTGGAAGTTCCGGGGTTGGTGGTCCTCCTGGCGCCGCGGGACCTTCTTGTCCCTCTGCCTCACTTTCAGACATCCCATCTGATTCCCTGCCTACAAGTGCCCCTTCTCCTCTCCGGCCTTGGGTCTGGATCTTGCCTACTCGTCTTCGGGTGGGGAAGGTGATGCCCCGAAGGGGAGGAGGAAGCGTCGCCGTGGTCGGAGTCCCTCCAGACCCGATCATGACTGCTGCTCGCCCTGCTTCCCGGAGGGGAAGCGGCGCGCCGCTCCTGATCCGCTCGGGACTCCCCCCTATACGGAGGCTGGTGAGGCGTCACCTCCCGGTGCCCCAACTAGTGTCCGGGTGTCGGTTGAGGTACACCGCCCCATGACACCCTCGATTACTGACTCGGTTCCCATGGTGGACCCGGTCGAGGAGCCTGGCCCTTCTTCATGGAGTCTCTCCCCTTCGGCTCCTGCTGAGAGTGGTCGGGTCTCTCTCCTGGATCTACCTCTCCCACCTGTGGTGGACCTTTCCTCCCCCCCCGTCAGCACTTGTCTGGTGACGAGCCCTCGAACATCTGGTTCTCCCCGGCCCCCCCTGGTGGGAGTTGGGGGTTTCGGCTGGGCCCGTCTGTCGTCTCTCCCCCCTCAGGGGAGCCCCCCTCTGAACTCCCTGTTCCACTTTCCACCTCTCGTTCTACTACGGGTGAAGCAGCTGCGGGTCGGTGGCCCCTACCCCCCCCCGTTCGGGGTGAGTCGGGAAGCCGATTCCGTCCCTGGTTACGGACCGTTGAGTTTGCTGCTCAGCTTGGTCCGTGGCTATTTCTGCTTTCTCTGCTTCTTATAATGCCACTTCCCCTTACAGTTCCATTTTGCATTGGAACTGTAGGGCTTTTAGCTAACTGGGAGAACCTTGCCTCCCTGCTGGAGAGCGAGCGGCCTTCCTGTGTTTGTCTCCAGGAGACTATCCTGGCTGCGCGGGGACTCCCTCGTCTCTCTGGCTATGTTGGTTTCCCTTGCACCCCGGATGAGCACACACGCCGGCGGGTGCGGCGATTTATGTGCATCATTCATTACCCTCGCGAGGTGTGCCTCTTCGTACTTCCTTGCAGGCTGTGGCTGTGCTCTTTTTAGATCGCCAGTACACTGCCTGCTCGATTTATATTCCTCCTCATGACCCTCCTCTCGCGACGCGGTTCGCGAGTTGGTGTTGCAACTGCCTCGACCGTTTCTCCTCCTCGGGGACTTTAACAGTCGCGACCCGCTTGGGAGATGTCCGGTCGACTATGTTGCTCTCCTTAATGGAGGAACTTTCCTTCGCGTGCCTCAATTCCGGTGAACCTACCTACTTCCACGAACCCACGGTTCATCTACCTGTATTGATCTCTCCTTGGTGTCCCTCGATGCCTTACTCGATTTTTCGTGAAGGTGTTGGGGGACTCTTATGGCAGTGATCATTACCCAGTCTGTCTTGAGCCGGTCGGACCGCAGCCGGGTGTCTCGTCTCGACCGAGGTGGTGCCTTGCGCGGGCTGACTGGCCATCCTTCAGAGCTCGTTCCGTCATTGCCCGTTCGGTGTTGAGCTTTGGCTCTGTGGATGAGAGCTTGGAGTTCTTCGAGCGGGTGGTGATGGGCGTTGCGGAGGACTGTATTCCTCGATCTTCCGGTAACCCGCGGACGCGTAGCGTCCCGTGGTGGACTCCAGCATGTCACCAGGCGGTGTGAGAGAGGAAGAGGGCAACGCGCCGCTTCCACCGCATCCGGCGTGCGGACCACTTGATTGAGATGCGGCGGGCGAAGGCTTTCGCCCGCCGGACTCTGAAGTTGGCCCGTCGGCCCTCTTGGCGTGCTTTTGTGTCCGGCATTTCCTCGTCTACCCCTTCTGCTGCTGTGTGGCGGAAGGTGCGTGGTATCGAGGGGAAGCCGGTCCCTGCTAGTCGTTCTTCCGCCCCTGGCCCTGATGACATCCCGTATGACTTTATTTGGAATCTGCACCCGATGGCCCTACACTTCTTGCTGAATCTTTTCAACCGGGTGTGGGTTGAGGGGTCGTTCCCTTCCCGTTGGAGGGAGGCGATTGTGGTCCCGATACCTAAGCCGGGGAAGGATCCGGCGGAGGCGGCGGGCTATCGGCCTATTGCCTTGACGAGCTGCTTATGCAAGCTCCTTGAAAAGATGGTGGCCGTCCGACTTTCCTTTACACTGGAGTCGCTTGGGTTATACCCCCCGACCCAGTATGGCTTTCGTCGATTTCGGGGTACTCTGGACCCCCTTCTCCTCCTTGGTCATAATGTACGGGAGGCCTTTTCCCGCCGGAATCTTGTTCTGGCCGTCTTTTTTGATGTCCAAAAGGCCTATGACACGACCAGTTGGGGAGTTGTCATGGACCTTTGAAGTCTCTTGGTTTTGTGGGCTTTTTGCCGACATTTCTTCGTAACTTCCTCTGCCGTCACACTTTCCGCGTCCGTAATTGGGCGGCCCTATCTGACCTGTATGTTCAGGAGGAGGGGGTGCCCCAGGGGTGTGTCTTGAGCGTCTCCAGCTTCAATCTGGTCATGTCTGCGCTACCGCGAGCCCTTCCGCCCTGGGTGCGCTGTTCCATCTACGCCGACGATCTGGCTGTCTATGCCGCGAAGACGAGTCCCCCCTCGTGGAGAGGCAAGTCCAACTCGCGGTCAATCGGGTTGAACGCTGGGCGTCGTCGGTGGGCCTTACGCTGTCTTCCCCGAAGACTTCGTGTGTGGCCTTCCTTCCGTCGAGGAGACGGGGACCCTGCGCCGTCCCGACCTTTAATATTACACTCGGGGGTCAGCCTCTGGCCCTCGTTCAATCAGTACGTTTCCTGGGTATGGTTTTCGACAGCCGTTTGAGCTGGGTTCCCCACCTTCGCGAGTCTACAAGACGTACCCTGGATTTGCTGGGACATCTGTCGCATACTACATGGGGCGCGGATAGGCGGACACTCTTCCGTTTGTACGTGTCCCTGGTACAGTCAAAATTAGACTATGGGAGTGTGGTGTATGGCTCCGCCTCCCGTATGGCCCTTCGGATACTGGATCCGGTCCTCTCTAGAGGACTGCGCATGTCATCTGGCGCCTTCCGCTCCTCTCCGGTTGATAGTCTGCAGGTTGAGTGAGACATCCCTCCCTTGGAAGATCGGAGGTCGTTCCTCATTGCCAAGCACTATCTCCAGATTCTCGATCTTCCTAACTCTCCTCTGTTCCAGGTGGTTGAGAGGGCGTTCTGCCGGGATGGGGGTTGGTATTTCACCGACACGGTGACCTCCCTCCTCGATGGTATGGGCACTCCTCCATCCGTTATACCGGTCTCTTTCAAGGGTGTTGCACCTTGGGAGAGCACCCCTGTTGCGTGCTGTAGGGCGTTGCGCCCCGTTCGCAGGGCCGATTCTGACTCTGCCTTGCTTCGGTCTCTGTTCCTTAGCATGCAGCGTGTCACTCTGCATGTGTTGCGGTCTTCACAGATGGCTCGAGTCGTCGGGGCGTTGGGGCGCGGCTGTTCCCCAGTCGTCTGCCCTTGCTCCCCGATGTACCCGTCTCCCTGATGAGGCTTCCGTTTTCACGGCGGAGCTCTATGCCATTCTGAGCGCTCTGGAGGTGGTGCGGGAGCATCCGGATGGGTCGTTTGTCATCTATTCGGATTCCCGCAGTGCCCTGGAGTGTTTTGACCCTGTCCACCCACTGGTCCGACGAATCCAGCTACTGTGCCATATCCTTGTCGCTTTTGGTGGCAAGGAGGTGGTATTTTGCTGGGTCCCTGCACATGTTAACGTGGCTGGAAATGAGGCTGCCGATCGAGCTGCCCGTTCCGCGTGCCGACTACAGGTTTCACCCATGTCCCTCCCCTTTTCCGATTATATTCCCTGGCTTTCGTAGGTTTTTGCGCTCCCGGTGGCAGAGTCGCTGGGATGGCACTACAAATAAACTCTGCAAGATTAAACCCAAATTGGGATGTTGGGCCTCTTCCTTCCATCGGTCGCGCCATAAGGTGGCGGCTCTGGCCCGCCTCCGTATTGGCCACACCCACCTGACCCATGGCTATTTGATGGCCGGGGATCGGGTGCCCCGATGTCCCAATTGTAACGTCTCACAGTTGCCCACCTCCTGGCGGAGTATCCGCGTTACTCTGCGCTGGGCGCAGAGTATTTTCCCTTTTTGGAGAGCGTCGGGCCTTGTGATAGGCTTGGCGCTATTCTATCTGAAGGTCCCTACTTTTCGGTAACCGGGTTGTTCTCCTTCCTCTTTCGCTCCCGACTTCTTTACCGGCTGTGACTCCGCTATGATCTTTCTTTCCACCCCCCCTCCTCCTCCTCCTTCCCGTCTATTGTTCATTTCCGTTAGCTGTTTCGTCTTCGTCCTGTGTTCGCTCTGCTATCCACCTTTCTTTTGGTGGCCATGAGCGGTCATACTTTGAAACAAAAAAAATATATATATATTACACACCTTGAATATGCCCTTGGACGTACAGTCTGGAGCAGGGGTCTCGCCCCAGGCCACCTCAGCCGCCTTTGGGCAAGTAAAGTTCCACCAAAGACGTGCCTTCAAAACCTGCTTCTTGCTCTCGCCGTATGCCCCCTCACCCGCTGTCGACCCGCCTCCCAACGGAGAGAGCCCCGCAGGGACGGGGAAGTCGGCATTCACGACCATCCTATCGACCTTTGGATATCCCAGTCTACTTCGATTCTACAGCCTCCCTATCCCTTCCAAATATCCACATATTCCTAGTGATCCGGCCTACCTCTGGGTCCCTTCCGACCAACTCTGAACGGACGTTTCAGGCGATCTGAGCCCGCAGCAACTTCAGCCGCTATGATGTACGACCGCAGAGAGATGACTCCCTCCTCATAAAATCACGCTCAGCCGCAGAGACGAAAGCCCTACTCTCCCTCACTGAGGTCCTTGGATGCTCGGCGTCCGTTTCCCGACAGCCTCGCCTGAATCAGAGTGTCAGGGCACTATTTACGCCACCCGCCTATTGTCGATCACAGTGAACGAGCTCCTGGAGGACCTCGCACCCCAGGGTGTCACCAAGATCCATCGCTTCATATCCCAACAGGGAGGTACCCCCTCCCCCACCCAGCGTCTACTTCTTACCTTCAATACCTTAGTCTCTCCCGACCGTATTGTATGGGAGACCGCATGTCATGCGAGTTTTCTGTCCGCCCATACATCACAGACCCGACCAGTTACTTTAAATACAACAAGTTCGGACACGTTAGCTCAGTTTGCCGGCAGCCGCACCAACTGTGTGTTCGATGCGGACAAATCACTCACCCAGAAGGTGCCCCAAAACATCTAAATGCTCCACTTGTGAAGGCGCACACCTCTTCATCCCGCGAATACCTGTTCTTCAGGTTCGAGGCAGGCAGGTAGCGGACTTCCTTAGCCTCCGAGGGCGCGAGACAAGGTGCGGAGTCGGGAGGTGAGGCCGGGCGTAGCTTACGCCGCTGCCCTCGGCTCTGTCCTCTCGGCACGCCGGCCTGGCCTGCCACTCAAACCCCTTTCGACTACTGCTCCTCATGCCCCCCAAAGGGAGTCCTTGCAGGAACCGACGACCTCCTGTCCCCCCCCATCCCTTCTCTTCACGCACCTCACCTGCCACAGATTCCCCAGGAGTCTGGGGCCAGGACCCACCCACCTCGAGCCCTGCTCGCCCAGCACTCTGCACACATCCGAACCTACCGCCCGGAGCAAACCGACGAGGCGGAGACGCCGGAATGAGTCGCCAGACCCTCCTGCCTTTCAACATGTCTTTCCCTCTTCCCCTAGATCTAAGTAGACGGCTCGGACCCTCACACCGTCCACAAGGACCATACCACCCCACTGCAGAAGTCCCACAATCTACCCCCACAGACTGACAATAGTTGCCGAATTACATGGCACACCCCCACGACGAGATCCAATCTGGACATCATCCTCTCCCCCGAGGATCCAGTGGATGCGGCTCTGGCGCAGCTATAGGGTGTGGCAGAGGGGAGCTCGGCCGCGCCCGTGAGTCTTATGGATCTGCCTTTGCCTCCTGGTGCCATTTTTTTCACCCATCCACGAGAACACTGGTTCATCTCCTTCCACCCCGACAGTACCTGTTAGCCACCCTGAGTACGTCCTCCCTCCCACCTGCCCGGTCCTTCTGGTACCCCCTATCGCCACCCAGGGTCCGCCGTGAGACCCCAGACATGTAGGGAAGGGGCCACTTTGGGAAATAAAGCGCACCCCTCCTGGCCCGAACACAGAAGCCCACCAAGAAACTTACCCTCTGAGCCCACGACGTTCTCCTAGCTGCCGTGATCTACGCCTCCCGTCTCGCTCGGCCGACTCGACCCCACAATCTCCGCGGAGATCGACTGGCCAACCAATTCTTTCTCTGGTGAATGGCAGATAGGCACCACCCATCTTCGCGAACCCCAAACCTCCCTTCACACTCCAACCTCCTAGCACCTACACCTTTACCCATCCCCCATCATCAAGTAATGGATCCCCAGAAAAATACAGTAGTACACTGGAACTGCAGAGGAATATTCGCGAATTACGAAGGACTTAATTCCTTGATTGCCACTTCCCGTCCGGTGTGTGTGTCTCCAGCAACTCATCCTGGGGACCAGGCCCATGCCCTGCCTGACTGGATATTCCTACATCACCACCCCGTCTCCTACCTGCACTCGAAGGGGGGCTGCCATTTTCATACACCACGCAGTCCCCTTCCACAATCTCCCTATCCGATCCCCGTTACAGGCGATTGCTACCCAGCTTTCCCTGGATAGACAGTACACACTGTTCAATATACCTCCCTCCCAACACTCCAGTCTCCCACCACGATGACCTGGTGGAGTTAGTACAACAACTCCCCAGGCCCTTTCTATTACTGGGCGATTTCAATAGTCGCCCCCCCCCCCTTGTTGGGAGACACCACCTATATGGCCCCGACTCTGATTAATATCATGACCGAGCTCTCCGAGTGCCTCAATGATGGCTCTCCTACATTCTACCATGCCACCACCTGCACTCCATCCTGTATAGACCTGTTCTTCGCTTCGACCGATGCCCTCCTAGATTTCACATGGCAAGTGCTCCAAGAGTGCCCCATTCAATGATGATATTTGACAATTGCAAAATTGTCAAATATCATCATTTAAATGGCTCTATGTTTATTGATATGAATCACTAATAGTTTTATTTTCTGTAATTTTCTCCTTTGAGGTGAGACACCACCAAGAGTTACAGCAGTGGTTCAACACTAAGTTGTAACATGGAACTTTACAACAATTGTATGCATTTATGATGATGCCTCAATACAACACAGTTTGTTTCTAAATATTTCTCTGACTGTATTACCATATTAGTGTTTCTGATCTAGAAATAGCATATGCTCTGCATATAACAATGCCATACCAGTAATATCCATCAATCTGGTAGTTATAATATTAAAATGTAATATGTATCAAAACATTATATTTTCATTCATAAACCGCCTATAGTATATGTATTTATATATATCAGATTTTTGCTTTGTCTTTGTTATAACAATAATACCTGAATCTATATTCAATATTAAATGTAAATAAGTAAATGAATCAATAAATACAGGGGGGATGGGTGGTGCAAGTCATGGAATTTGCTCAGGGTTCAATAATGCCCATGAATGGCTCTGTTTTTATACATTGAAACTTCAGTTTGTTCAGGCTTGCCAATACCATGAACACTCATCATATCCAAAGGTTTTTCATTTTTAAAAGAATTTTTTTATTCACTTCAACATCCCCCTTGTTAATATATATCCCTTTCTTGAATTTTTATTTAGTTATTCATTTATGTTTCCTTAATAATATGTAAAGCAGTGATGAATGGAAATAATTATGTTCCAAAGACATTTGGCAGTCAACTAACCAATCAGTGCTAAGCCCTGGAATTCATTCATAAAATGTTACAACCGTTTGTAGTACACACAACAAATATATGCCAGGTGTCGCTATTTGGTTCTCAAGAGTGTCCTATGAGTAATGAGCGCAACTGTACTCTCATTGTCCTCCTATTCCTCACCTTTGGTCACTATACATACTGTATATATATATTTCCCATGAGCTTTGAAGCTACTTGTATCTTGGTTATGACAATACCACCTAGTTTATTTTTCAACTAATTCATGTACAAAGAATTTTCCATGAAAATGGTTACCAAAGAGCCACAAAGCCATAGAATTGGGGAATTAACCAATCTGCCAACCTGAAATTCCCAAGCAATTAGATTATAAGTGAGAAAAGGGGAATTTGTCTCTCAATCCTTTGTGGTCTCTGGTCAGTCTTGATCATTCAGTTTTTCAGTCTCTCATGATCTTTAAATTCTTTTACAACCAGTCTTACAAAAATTTTAATATTTAAACCTCTGCAATATCCTGGATACCTCCATTGGAGTCTAATAGTCTAATTCTGGATGACAACTATAGTTCTGACAAAAGAGTAAGTACAAATTTTTTAAGCTACTGAACTCACTATCATCACTGGACAATGTTTATTTTTAGGAAGTGACTATGGGTACGCCGCCATACCTGCATTCCATTTTGTTATTGATACACCCTTCATGTGGGATAGCAAAAAACCTGCCCTACAGGCAGGATATTTTTGGTAGTTCCTGGTATTACCCTTCAGGTAATATGGATCTCAGGCAAAAATGCACGGGACAAAAGCTTTTGCAAAATACACACACTCTAGTCTAGATCTTAAGATTTTAGACTCATTGTAGATAATTACTCATCTTTTAAATTGTTTTTAACCAACCAATCTTTCGTTACAATGTACCCAGTTTTTTATGCAGTTGTTTTCTCAACTCCAACATTGAAGGTCAGTTTATATCCCATTTTGTATTTGCTTGGTTTTCACCAGACAAAATTTCATCAGCTAGTAGTTTGAATAACTAACACAAAAACAATGTATTCGTAAAAAATAGTGAAATATACAATTAAAAAGTTATTAAAAATGTTTTTGAATGTCAAGATACCAAGATCTTTAAAAACAGACAGCTTCCAACAGCTCTGAGGAATTCTTCAATCAATTTCCTGCCAGCAACCAAATCTTCGCATAGGTTCTTTAAATGGCCCTGAAGGTCTGGATATTGTCTTCTGACTCTTTTCTTTGGAGGTTGGCCTCTTCCATCTTGCAATATCATTGTGTTCACCAGTGCCTCATCCTTCCTGATACTATCGATAGCTGTGTAGAATGATGGATAAGAATGACCAACCAGATGCTTGAATGATAAATTCCAACTTTCACACACGTTATTCGTTCAAGCGTCACCATTTAGGGTGTTACTGGGTCTATTTGTCTGGTGAGTGTTTGTCCTCTTTTGCATTTAAGTGGTGAGTTTTTGTCCAGGCCCCAGGTAATACATAGTTACTGTACACTAGTAGGCCAGGTCAAATTTCTGGGGGCAGATCGGGCACTATGTGGGGGCTTATGAATTGGGGTCCTGACCAACATACTCCAAAAGAAAGTTTTTGCTCCCCCCCGTACCACTAGCATACTGCCTCCTATTTTTGGCTCTGCCCCAAAAATGAAAATAGTCTCAAATAAAAATGGAGACCATTTAGAGCATCTTCTCATAGAGATGACCCCCCCCCCCCCCTAAAATTGCATAATATATCTTGTGTGCAATTTTCAGGCAATTACCTCAAAAATTTGGATTTCTCAAAATTTTCACCACACGTATTTTCTCAAAATATTTGCTATACCAGAAAATTGATTACACAAACATCGTTTATGTGTAATCAATTTACTGAGCCATGTGTTGAATTTCAAATTCAATACCAATAAATTTCATGTTCTAATTATCATATATTTTTACAGGAATTATAAGAATTTATGCTCTTTAGATTTACTTATGATCCATGCATGATTTTATAAAAGCTGGATTTTTAATTTTTTAAAAAGGTTGAAAAAATGTCAACCAGAAACAAATCTTCAAATGCAGCTTTTGGTTTTGCCACTGAATTCCGCCAATCAATGATTCCTACAAAGGCAGACATTGTCAGACACTTTCTTCATTCAAAAGAGAAAAAATCAAGTCACGGGGATCAGCAACTGCAAACGATTGCTACAATATAGTTACCAAAGATCTTCAAGATATTTGGGCCATGTTCTCTTTCCCGTCATTTCCTGTCATTCAAGAAAGATCTATTTCTTCTGCAGTGGAAAGATTAATCAGATCAGCTCTTTCCTTGAACAAGGTTCCTCTACGTCAAAGAATGAAAATTTTGCTAAAAAACTTGCTTCATATGATGAAATGTTTGACATTTGTACTTGGAAATGTTATGATAAAGGAATAGAAAGGCCATTTTGTCGATGCGAGGTAAAAATCCCAATGGTAGAGTGGGAGTCATTTGTAGGCCAAAAGCAAAGAATAAATCAATTAAGGCCATTTGATCGTGAAACTGCCACTGTCCAGAGATGATCCCTCTCAAGAGCAAGAGAAGAACAAGAGGGTAACAAAGGTCACAAGTGGAAATGGCAGAGGCTATGGAAGTTGTACCATCTTCTTCAGTAGATGACTTTAGCGAAGGTATAGAAGACAGTGACAATGAGCTAGAATTCGTGCCTGATGTGGAATTGATTGAAAATGATCAAAATAGGTATTCACTATTCATACAATGAATTACCATTGGTGGCAGACCATTACCGTGAGAGTTTGAGAGCTACAGCAGCTATTGTTAATGCTGCATTGAAAGATATGGGAATAATCTAGCAATCTAACATGCTTGATAGGAAGAAAATAGAAAGAATTCATGTAGGCAAGAAAAATATTGTTAGATCTAGATGTGAAAATGTGAATATTGAATGTATAGGGTTTGATGGAAGAAAGTATGATACACTAACCAAGCATGGAAAAGAGAAAACAACATTATGTGCTGATCAAAGACCCTGGAGGTATCTATGTAGACCATCTCTGCCCTGATGCAGGAAATGCTTAGTGTATAGCTGATGAAATTATAACGTTCTTAATTGATTCAGCGAGCATCAACACTCTCAACGCTCTGCTATGCGATGGTACTGCTGTCAATACTGGTAGAATTGCTGGTACCATAAAATTGATTAAAATTTTTTTGCATACATCAGTTCAATGGCTCGTGTCTTTTTTACACATGAATGAACTCCCCTTCAGACACATATTTGAAACCAGACAGAAAAACATCAGGGCCAATACCTTTAAAGGTTCAATTGGAGCCAAATTGAAATGTGATTTAACCATTTTAGACTTAGTGGCATTTTCACCAGTTCAGGGCAACGTCCAAGATATACCACCGAATGTCGTGAAGAGTTGAGCAGTGATCAAAAGTATCTCTATGATATGTGCCTAGCAGTGCAATCTGGATGGGTATCAAAGTCTAGCCCGCAGGTCTCAAGGTGCCATTCATCATGCTTGCTGGATTGCCCGCAGGTCTCAAGGTGCCATTCATCATGCTTGCTGGATTACCCGCGCAAACCAGATTCTTCATTTATATGTATCAACTTTGCATTCTGAACAAAATCTGAAAGAACTGGTAACCATCATCGAAATCATATGCTCCTGGATGGTTTCATATCAAATCCCATCCTAAAGCTACTGATGGAGCACAGAGTTTTTTTCATTTGATTGTCTTGATGTGAGGATTGGAAGAAAACCATCGCATTATTATGGAACCAGTGTTCCGTAATAATGCCTATTTTACCAATCCCGAAGCTATCCTACTGTCAATGCTTACTGATAGCAGACAACATGTCAGAGAAGATGCTCTTCAGAAGATACTTCTCAATCAGACATATTTCAGTGGCACACGAAATTTTGAGCTTCCTAAATCTCGATTCCAAAGACTACTATGAGATGATTGACTGGAGAAAGGAAGCTATCAATCCTCCACCTTTGATAAGGAATTTCAGCAATGAAGAGCTACTGCATACAAGAACAGAACCCTTGAAAATTGCTGCCTTTTCATGCCACAGTCAAAGCGTGGAAAGTGCAGTGAACTTAGTGACAAAAGCATCAGAACAAAGGATTGGCTACAGCAATTGGCACAAATTTATCCTCAATCAACTGGAATCAAGAAAAAGACTGCCACAGTTTGAATGGAAAAGCCAATGGGGCCAAGGCACATCCACAAGTAATTAGTGAATTGTGAAGGTAATTTTTAAATTAAATTTTGTTTTTACTTCAAAGCTGTTTTGTGTAATAAATGGTACAATAGACTGTCTTCTTTTCAGACAAATATACTAGGCCTATATGAGGTTTATGAATTGGTCTCCTAGGCAATCAATACCCCAAACTAAAGTTTATGCCACCCTTTTCTATATACTGATAACACTTTTTGGGATGTGGCAATTTTTTAAGGATTTGAAATTTCTTGGACAATTGCCTGAAAATTGCACATGAGGTATAGTATGCCATGGGGGGGGGGGGGGGGGGGGGGGGGGGGGTGTCATATCTAAAAAAAATGCTCCAAATGATCTCCATTTTGATTTATGATACTATTTTTAATTTGGGGGTGGAGCCAAAATAAGAGAGTATGCTAGTGGTACGGAGGGGAGCATAAACTGTCTTTTGGAGTATGTTGGTCAGGATATCATTTCATAAACCCAACATAGTGCCCATCTAAAAAAAATCATTTTGACTAGATTTCGACCTGGCCTAATGCACATGGGTGACCTTGAACTGAATTGACAGTTACTTATCAACTAACTACACAGTAGAGTGTTATGTTTCACAGCATGCAGTTGATGTTTTGTGCATTCACAGATGCCTTTTATGTTTTCGAATGCAGAATGTACCGATATGGTGTGTGTTTATAGATTTTGTAATGGAAACACTACTGCTGCTGTCATTGAATAACAGCAACATTTTCCAAATCGAAGAATTCCAGATCGACGTGTGTTTAGCAACGTTTTCCGGAGATTGCTAGTGTGTGGTTCATTTCCTAGTTACTTTTTTATCTGAGCATCTAGTACAAGATGTGGCTGAACAAGAAAACCTTATTCAGATGGTACAGCCGAGTCCTCATGTTAGTACGCGAAGGACTTCCACACATCTTAGAGTTCCTCAAACAAGTGTGTGTAGAACGTTACATGAAGAAGGTATGTATCCATACCATGTATAGCACGTTCAGCACCTCCAACCTGGGGATCGTGCCCAATGGTTGGGATTTTTTAATTGGCTCAATGCCAATCAACAATTGCATCAATACATCTTGTTCTGTGATGATACTCAATTTACCCGCAACAGTGTCAACAACAGTCACAATTCACACATGTGTTCAGAAATGACTCCTCATGCCATTGTGGAAAGTAATTTTCAACATCAGTTCAGTGTCAATGCGGGGTGTGGTATTGTCTACAGTGAGCCGATTGGTCCATTTACAGTATCTTCGGTGGTCTTGCAGGTGACATTTACAATTTCTGCAAAACAAACTGCCGCCATTGTTAGAAGATGTACCATTGGTAACAATTGCATATGTACTTCCTCCCCATTTTAGCCATGCAGTGAGAATGCATCTCAATGATCACTTCTCCGGTTAATGAATTGGTCGTGGTGATGCACAAAATTGGCCACCCAGGTCTTTGGACCTAACCCCTCTAGATTTTTATCAGGGGGGGGGGGGGGGGGGGGCATGAAAGAGCTGTTGTGCCGAGGAAAGTGGAAACAAGATGCATTGCTCCATCACATTTTGGATGTTGCAGCCTTCATAAAGTACAATCATTATGAACTAATGCAAGCTACACATGCAATTCACAGACAAGCTGCGATGTTTATTGAGGCTGAGGGTAGTCATTTTGAAGTTATTTAAATTCATGAATAAAAACTTCAGCAGTTATTTGTTCACTTTTTCTTATTTTTAAACATTCAAACATCCATTTTCTGACTGGAAATGACCTCATCTATAAGCTCCTGGTGTGTGTGTGTGTGTAGCGACATTGGGTCTGGGTAGTAGGGTAACTGGATGGGAGACAGTCCTCTGCACCCAGATTATGTAGCAAGTAGCGACCCATGATTCGGATCCCACGTAAAGCTGTAGGTCCCCTCCGTCATATGACCTAAGTAGATGTTGTGGAGGAGGATAAACAACCCCAATTAAAAATTTTATTTATATATATATACAGGGCGTCCCAAAAAAATGTGTATACACACTTTAACAGCTGATAGCTCAATTGATGTTTCTTTCTTTCCAAGTTAAACCCATTAGAATTAATAATGGCAGTCAGACTAAGCTTTGAACAAAGGAAATTCATTCTAAAATGCTACTGGAAGTGTGAAAACGCAGTTGAAGTGCAAAGACAGTTTAGGAGGAGTTTCAAACAGATCCACCAACGCGACTTACCATCACTCGAATTAGAGATAAGTTTGAAGCCGATGGAACTGTTCAGAATGTCCACAAGAAGCGTTCCGGAAGACCACGGACATCGACAAGCCCCACAAAGCAAGAAAGAGTACTGGAAACGTATCACCAAAGTCCAAGAAAATCTGTGCGGCAAGCGAGTCGTGAGGTAGGAATTTCAGAATCGTCTGTCCAACGCATTTTGAAGCGCTGTCAATGGAAAAGTTACATTCCAAGATTAGTCCATGCTATTAATGAAGATGATCCGGACCGAAGAGTGGAGTATTGCGAGTGGTACTTGGCACGATGTTGATGTGGATTGGACGAAGGTGTTTCGTAGAATACCCTCCGCGTTCACCAGACTCACACCACTAGACTTTTTTTTATGGGATACTTAAAAGACAAAGTCTACGCTATAAAACCTGCAACAGTCGCTGAATTGAGAGCAGCCATTGAACGAGAATGCACACAAATACCAAACGAAATGTTTCGTGATGTTTGCGATTCCATTGCTTCGCGTTATCAGCAGTGCCTGGACGTCAGTTTGAAAACAGGCATTGATAAAACAATTAAATAATGTCTGTAGATTCTATTACATTTTGAAAATGAAATGTATTTTAATAAACACTGCCTTTATAATTATTTAAAGTGTGTATACATTTTTTTGAGACGCCCTGTATATATAGGTAAAGGGTGTCAGGAAATGATTGCCCCCCCCCCCTGTACAGAAGAAACAAAGGAATAGAAAAAAAACAGACAAAACCACGCGAAAGAGCGTTTAATTTTGAATAAAAAACACTTGTTTTAATATCGGGTGTTGCCCCCATTTGCAGCTCTGACGGCCATTAATCGACGGGGGTATGATCCCAGAAGTCTCTCAAAGAGATCGGTATCATGACTCATTTCTTCAAGGACTTCGTTGATCTTTGCAGTCATAATTTCTGTTGAATACCGATTCTGAATGGGTTGTTCCAGCATTAAGGACTCCACCCAATCCTTCATGATGGATCCAACATATTCACAGACATTAAGATCGGGAGAATTGCCAGGCCATTCATTATTTCCGAAAAAATCAATGTTATTGTCCTTAAGCAGTTGTTGAGTCGCAAGTGCTTTCATACAGGGGGCTTGTCGTGAAGAAAGGTTGCCTGTTCAACATCCAAAACACACTCGGGGTCTTTCAAAAACAGAATTACATGTTGGGCTAAAATTACATTTCGAAAATAAGGCCCATCCCAACTGGTTCCTCTTGGTTTGATAACCCAGATGAGCTTCCGAATAGAGAAAATGAAAACACCCACACATGCTGGATTTTTTACTATTTCTCGATACTTCTGGTCGTCTGGGACTTCATCAGGAGTTGTTGCCCAAACCCGATCATTCTGAAAATTTGGTTTTCTGGAGACAAACGAAGAATTCATCGCTGACAACCAATGAAGGAAATCGTCTTCCGTCCATTCCTCAAGATAATCACAAAACCATAGCCGATCTTCAATATTAAGATCACTCTTCCGTGGCTTAGCTATTTCATGCCAAACTCAAGCCTTGGCGAACTCGAAATTGATGCACAAGTTGCCGATTGACTATCTTACCACGACGGATAAGTATCTCTTTCGCTACCTCAGAGCAGCTCTTCTTTCGGCGCCGTGATGCAGCAAGCACAATGTCTTTCGATTCTTGAGATAATTTCTTTGGTCTTCCTCCTCGAAATTCTGTTTCACAATCTTCAGGATTCTTATTCCAATTCCTTTTGACAAAGTCTTCCGATCTTTTTAATCTCTCAGCCACCCGTGTCGAGTTATGAAAGTTGCACCAGCTTCCTTTGCTTCACGAAATGTGACAGCTCGAATGCGGTCAAGAACTCGCTTTTTCTCTGAATCGTTCAAAATAGATGATGCCATGGTTTCTGTGGGGAAAAAAATGGTAAGAATTAAAATCACAGGAATAGAATATAATGGTTTTTATTTAGATTTTAACGCTCTTTCAAGTGGTCTCGCCGGTTTTTATCTATCTCTTCTAGTTTTTGCTCTACAGGGGGGGGGCAATCATTTCCTGACACCCGTATATAGGGTGTTCCAGAAGTCATCATCCCATCTGAAGTAGCTGTAACCTTAATTTAATTGTTGTTGTTTTTTTTTTTCCAGATTGTAGAAGATCAACCCCAATAATTTGAAGATGGAACACTACACACCAGAACATAATTCTAAATAAAAAATTATTTCCACTTTCTACAATATTTGTTGTTTTATTGGTTCAAAAGTTATAAGCAAAACAAATGGGGTGATGACTTTCGGAATACCCTGTGTGTGTGTGTGTGTGTGTGTGTGTGTTGTGTGTGTGTGTGTGTGTGTGTGTGTGTGTGTGTGTGTGTAAATTTTGATAGCCTATGTTACGCGGAGGGTTATGTATAGTAAGCCTGCCAAGTTGGGGCAGGATCCATCCAGCAGGAGCTGAGAAAGTTCGGGACAGACACAGACATTGTCCATTTCACTCTTATTTCCCCCATTATAACAGTTGTTGCAAGTGGGATCAGTAGCCCTTCTTTTTCTTTTCTTGTGCTGTATGTCTCAACTGTAAGGTGGTGTCGGTACATGTTTAAGGCAGTTTTATGGTGGTGTACAACCCCAATTAAAACCCCATTACATTACCACTTGGCCCAAGGATACATTGGCGTATCAATAGCAAAACACAATCCCCTATGAACAATATGATTATGGTATATCTGAAATCTGAATAGTGTTAAAGGAATCATTTTCGCTATTATCTAGAAAATAATAAACAAGCTGGTTTTATAATTTTGAGCATAACCACAGGTAGTTTCTGTCTTGTAAAAGTCAGCATAATGCTTAAATAAAATATGAAAGTTAAAAACACGATTACAATCAAACACTAACAAACCAAATAAACCATTTTGTTTTTTTAAACAACCAGGGTTTTTTTCCACCCTGCAAACC
This sequence comes from Bathynomus jamesi, assembly GCA_023014485.1. Lineage (NCBI taxonomy): Eukaryota > Metazoa > Arthropoda > Malacostraca > Isopoda > Cirolanidae > Bathynomus > Bathynomus jamesi. The sequence goes on along the minus strand of JAJOZX010000920.1, from coordinate 372,612 downwards.
AATCTAGATCCCACATTAGTATTTCATGTGAAATAGATATTAAGTCATTAAAACTACAGTACCAGTACTGATTCATGTACAGTAGTTACCAGGGCTGTGGAGTCAGTCAATTTTGAGTGGAGTTGGAAGTGCATAGTTGGATGGAGTCGGAGTCGGTGCAAATCCTTCAACTATAACCATAGCAGCCTAGGCCTAGCTCAATTTTATGAATAAAATAGATTTAACCTAATGTTTTAATATATAATATAATATATAAATAATATATAATATATAAATATATAAATATAATAATATAAATATAGTTGCTTATAATTAATAAGGATTATAATTAATTAATTAACAATTAATAAGGAAATTTAGAAATTCAGTTTAGGTTAGTACATTTTGTTACGGATGTTCATAATAATACAAAAACATCTTATTAATTTGCTAAACCAATAATAATCTTATTTTGTTTAAGCTTCAATCAGTTTGTATTTTGGGATTTATTGTAATTTTTTAATAAAGAGAAAAAAAGCCATTAAGGCATAGTTACAGCCACTAAGTAACCTGATGAGTCATGTGGTGGTGACGAAATGCCTTGTTTATGAATCTCCATTGGCCTAATAAAGCTAATCGTAATCAATTTGGCCTTAACATTCCATCGGAGTCGTAATTATACAAGTCAGATTTCTGGAGTCGGAGTGTTAAAATTTTCGGAGTAGGAGTCGGAGTTAGAGTTGGCAAATTTTATCATTGACTCCACAGCCCTGGTAGTTACGAGTCTACCCACTTTGTAGTATTTTAATGGGAAAGACAGTGTGCTCAATGTGCAAGAAAAAGTGAATAACAAACTTTACATTATTTTCAGGTCTAATTTGCTTTCCAAATTATGGAGTGCAAATATGTAACTACAGTGTTTCATGTATAAAACTCACCAACCACTTTGTTAGATTATGTCTAAGAAAGGGAAAATAAATTATTATTAAGACAGGAGATAACTGTTGCTGATGAATTCGTTCAAATAAAAATAATAATAATAATAGGCTTCCTTATTTAAATATGGACCTCTCTAAATCTAGAAATTAAATACTGCACTGTAAAATATATAAAGTGGCAACATTTCTTATAAATAAACTAAAGTTTTAGTATGATCAATGAAACTAGAAAAAGTCTATTTGAGGAATATACTAACTACGCTAAGTCAGTAGACCTCATTTAGTAATCAATGCGTAGTGTGAGATTTCACTTAAAAGCCTTGTAGGACTTCAATTAAACCTTCCTTTATGATAAAGTTGGAATCCTTTATTGCAGAAACCTTTCTCAAATCCAACTCTCTGTCTGGATGACCATCTACAACTAATGCTAATTTGTTCACCAAAACTCTGCTTTCACTGTTATCATCTGTGAATTTGAAAGATGAGTCAAATATCTTTAAATTATATCATAAGACTCTTTAGAGCAAAACCATAAAAGGCTTCAATATTAGTAAATCTCAGATATATGAGAGATTATTAAAAAAACTAAAGGAAGGAATCTGAACAATCAGTTACACCTATTATTACCAGTTTCTTATAAAAAATTATGTTTTTAAAATGTCCTACACTTAATGATTACATATGTGAAAATGCAAATACGGTAGTTCTAACATTTCAAGACAAACTAGCTTCACAAATGTAGCTATTATTATATGGCAGGGTTGAGTCGATTAACTTCCAAAATTAACTAATTAAGTGAATTTGAGATTCTTACCAAGTTAATGCAAATTTTGCAAATTTTTAAAATTTGCTAGTTAAGTTAATTTTGAAAGTTAATCAATTAACTTTTCTTTCTTGGAAGTAGGCTGTAGACTAATCACTATATATAACTAATCAAGGTAATGATAAACCTGTAATTATGTGGGATCACCTTGTATGTGCTGGTTGCCAATGTTTGATAAATTATGTATTTTTTTGCATATTATACACATACAGGGCAAGACAAGGTTAATTTTTTCTGTAAGCTTTTATTATTTTTCTGTTCCTTATAAATACATTAAATTTGTTTACGGTCTCAACTCAACTTTTCTCAACAAGTCTCAACTTTTAGGCATATAATAGTCTTTCATTGTAAAAATGATGGCAAAATGAATTTAATAACATTGTTTAATAAACTATGTTCTATATATATATTGCACACTACTGACACTGAACATAATCGATTCCTTACCAACAATAGTTAAATTAAACACAAAATATATACTTCACTTACAAATTAAACATGTTTGTTAACTTTACAGAAGATGAGGTTCTCAAACCCTTCATCTCTTAGCCTATTACATTTCACTCAGAAAGATAAAAGCAGCATTTTTATAGGAAAAAATTGAAAATTAATTGAAGTTAATTAATTTGGAGACATTTCAATTAAATTAAACTAAACTTTTTAAAAAACTTACTAGTTAAATTAATTAACTTAATCGGCAAAAAGTTAAGTTAATTAACTTAATTGACCCAACCCTGCTATATGGTATTCCAAAATATAGCCTACAGTTGTGTGATAGGACTACATATTTGGAAAAGGTTTAGAAACTACTAGGCTTCCAGCTATATTCATAAAGAGAAACATTTGTCCCCTGTCATTTTTTTATATTTTCAAACTGAGTCTAAGAAATGATTTACAGATTCCTTACAAAATGCAACATTAATCTTATGCTAGGAATTGCTGTTTATCTCAATAAAATTCAAAACATGTATTAATTTTCACACTATTGTGCTTTGCAAAAGTTCTAAATAAGCCTAGCTACAGTACTATCATACCGTACCTGTTTTAACAGACAAGATACGTTTTTGAGGCTTCTCCACTAAGCAAAAAATCTGTTAATAGAGGTCATTATAACATGGTGCTTATGGAGATGGGTTCTTGCTTAATAGCTTGATTCGAATTGAATTGTTTGGGGATGATTTGATTCAAGATTTGATTTAAAAAAAAAATTTAAAAAGTAAGTGTGATTCACAAGGCCCTAAACAAGAACTGTCAGAATGACATCAATGTCCCTGCCTATATTTGTGACCTTGACCTTTGATTCAGTGACCTATTGTTGATCATAACATCACTTTGTGATGATCCATACTTGCAAGGTTTTATCAATTTACATTAAGCAGTACAAATATGTGGAGCAAGAACATGATCCTTGCTCATGTGATGTGATACACACATTTATGAAGTTTTAACAAATTTATGTTGAGGGGTTCAAAATTTATAACATGGACAAAAAGTGTGATGAACAGACAGATGGATGGGCAAAGTGCAATCCAGTTTGGCCCCTGCAATTTCGTTTGGTTCAAGACATTAACTAAAAATAAATTAAATTTAGGCCTCTACTCATACAGCATTAAGTACAAGTACATTCAACTAGATCCTAATGATATTAAGTGACATCCCAATGATGCAACTGGACCAATTCAGACCAGGATTCAAGAGAGGTGGTTGAGACCAGGCCAGACTGCTCCAGACCTCTATTTCTCAATTTTTGCAAGTATAAAGTAGAGATTTTAGCCAAACAACCTGCTTGTCTTAATATGTAATGCAAATAATGCTAGGTAAAATAACAATTCTGATTTGTGACTTAAATGTGTAAAATAAGCATATTTAGATTGTGGACTGGTCTGTGGTCTAGACTAGTTCAAACTGGTCTAAGGATCTCAATACTGAAGAACTAAGCTGTAACTTATCCAAGTTACAGGCAGCAGGTTGTTACCAGGATACTCAAGCTTTAAAAATAGCCTATCAGTCTCTTACATTAGACCTAAGAGATGTACATTTTAATTTTCAAAGTTGGTATACAGGCCAGGCTACCCTAGTTTTATTTATCAACCTTCCCATTAGAATTCTATTTTTCAACTTCTCACTCTGGGTCTAGGCCTAGGTTATATTACCATATTTCTAATACCAGAGACTATTTTTCATTTTTATACTGTAGGCCTGAAGATTATGATAGGACACGTAAAAGACCTTAATTTGTTACTATGTTTTCCCCGCTTACTAACCTACAATCTACCACACTTTTTTAATAATGATAGCTTATCATCAGTATTGAATTAGGAAATGGTCATTACGAGTAAAACAAATGTAAATCCATATTCTGAACTAAAGCCGAGGCATTCCTCGTAACATCTTACCTACAATGACTGGCCCTTTTGAGGCAGAGCCAAGAAGTGTTTGTTTGTACTTTTGAAGAGCCGCATCATCTTGGTCCTGCTGTAACATCTCATCTAAAGATTTTTCAGGAGGGGGTTTGTAAGTAGACATTTCCTCCTCATCTTCAGGCACAGCTTCAATTGGTACATTTTCATCTTCAGCCATCTTAAATAATAATAAAGTTTTAATTATTTGGCTTAGTTATAAAGTAATTTTATCTTACATTCAATCATTAAATTATTACATTTATCAGTTATAGGGAAATTTGGAAGTTGTCTTTTATAATAGCCTATTTTGCAATTTGTACATATCCTCCTAGATTTCAGCTTTTTTTTTTTTTTTAAAGTACAAGGTGTCCCATAAGTCCAGCATCATAGGAGAAATTCATATTTTTCTATTTCTACAAACCATAATTCATATTTTACAGCACCCAAATAAGGGAATACCTGTACCAACAATTCCCTGGTCATTCGATAGGACGTCGAGGGCCTGTGAAATGGCCAGCTAGAAGCCCAGATCTCACACCACTAGATTTTTATCTCTGGGGCCACTTGAAAGTGCTGGTATACGCAGAGAAAATTAGGAGTGTTGAACATTTGCAGCAGCGCATTATTGGGGCATGTAACACCATTACTACTGACATCATTCACCGTGTGCTTGCTGACTGGGTATCACATCTGAATTTGTGTATTGAAAACCATGGTGGACATATTGAGCACGTTCTGTAAATAAAAGCTTTTGTTTTGCCTTTTTTTATTTTTTCCTATGATGCCAGACTTATGGGACACCCTGTAGAGTAGCGCATCGACCTCTCACCGAATTTTCTTTAAATTTTTTCTCTAAAGTTTGGAAACAAAAACAAGTAGCTGGGAGAAAGACCATCTTCCCTGATCTTGCTCACTGCAGCTTCTTTCCAAATTTAACTTTATTAAATGATGATTTGGCCATGACTCAACCCAGTCTTTTGACGAACTCTAACTTTGCCAAACCAAGTACCAATAATTGCCCAAGTCCAGGGATGCAAATTAATTATTTTTTCCAAGTCACCAGCAAGGCTAGCAGAATTTAAAATTTACTAGCCCCTTTTTTTTACTCACTCTTAAACAAGTAAAAAATCTAACATTGGTATTTGCCAGGTATATAGAAAGCTCTGTTTACTACTTGATGTTCATTGTTAATGTTATATAATATTTAGTACCAGAAACAATATAAAACCATAAGTCAATTATAATACTGGAATAGGTGCACATCTAAATAAAACTTATTACAAGCAACTATTTATTTTATGGCACCATAAAATTAAATTGTAAACGTAACCCAACTAATCCTAACATAGCCCAAACAAACCTAGCATAACTGAGTCCAGCTTTACTAAACTCAATACATATTAATCATTTACTGCTGGCCAACTCGCCTGCCAGGCAATAACTAAGCAACCAATGAGTGAGATCTTGTTGCCTTATGTTATTTTGTTCATTTGAGGCAAGTGGGTGTATGGGAATTTGCATCCCTGTGAGCCAGACTCTCAGATGAAAACTGGGTTGAATTGACTGGGCCAAATTGGTTCTTAACTCCTTCACCCTAGTTTCATACTCAAGTGTGGCTAGCAATATATTACTTGTATTATGCTTGTAGTTCATTGTTATGAAGGAGTTAAGCCCATATTACACAGCATTTGTTGCCATTTAGGTTGTTCTATAGGAGAGCCAATTAGAATAGAAGTGCTATCAGTATATATTAGGATGGAGTGAAAATATTAAACCATCTTGCCTCACTCATGATTTGGTGTATTGACCCTCTAGAAGTTCTAAAAAGATATTATTTTCTTTTTAGGACCCTCCACCTGCCACATTTTTGCTGAAAACAAAATGGCAAAAGTCATATTTTGAAAGACCCCTAGTATAATATCTATCGGTTTTTGAGAGAAGATATCGCATTATATTGTGCGTTATTTGGTTATAACTATGAAAATGAGTAAATATATTCACACAACACAAGCAATACTTACTAATCACCAACTACTTAAGAACACACAGATGCTTATCTAAACATCAATCTCACTTGAGGTCAATGACATCTTGCATATGGCTGATAAGGGATGGGGGTAGGAGCCACATGCTGCATATTGTAGCATGGGTGGCTACAAAGACTATTGAATAAAATGTTTACATTTTAGTTTTAGAGCTTATATATAATTTGTTTTAACTAATTCTGTGTTTTCTATTTTTTCAGATTTTCATAATGTGATATTTCTGTAGAAATTTAACCTCAGATCTAAATATGGCAAAATCCCTACTAACTAGACAGTTGGTGAAGCAACATTTTTTGTTCGGAATTCCAAGTGAATTGCCACAATGTCTTACCCTCTAATATGCAGGTTGGGATGGATCTTCGTGAAATAAATATATTCATTTGTAAATTTTACAGCATTGATGAAGTGCCCTCTTCCTACTTTTGCTGCATCAAATGATCTACAACTTCTAAAAGAATTACAAAATTATGAAAATCCAGACATTAAAACATCTGTACTTTCTTAGGATATTTTACTGTGTTTTGTTTGAATTTGCAATCTGTATCTTGCGCAAATGCTTATTAAGAAAGTTATAAATAGTAGAAAAATTATAAGTTCCGTATGATGATATACCTACATTGGCCAATCAGAGCATGGCATGCATAAACATCATGTCTATGTCATTCTCAGCCACAGTTCATAGTTATGGCAGATTGTGACAAGTGCAGTTTGACTAAGTACATAAAAAAATTTGCCTATAATAAAGCGGCTATTGATTTTTTCCAAAAGTATGGAATTTTGACAAAAACTAGAAAATGCCCATAGTGCAACTTAGATTTGCTAGTTTCACATGGATCAATAAATCAGACACTAAAAATGTCAACCATCTCCAATTTTGTTTATACTTAGTACACTTAAGGACCCTTATGAGAAATGTAGATACCCAAAATTTCATACTTCTGTGACCTCAGGGTGCCGATATGAGGTCACGAAAGTTGACCTTTTGACCAGATTTTTTTTAAAATTTAATATATCTAAATTGTCATATCTCAGCTTCTACTGGACCAATTTACTTCATTTTTGTGTCATTTTAACGTTGAAATGAGTAGAATCTTTTGTCTATCTTGAAATACATCTCATAAATGATTCATAAAAAAGTTATAGAAGTTGGAAATATTTGAACTTAAATAAAACAAAATACTCTTTTTTTTTTAATTTTTTGTCCCAATGTACCTCTATCCAAGCACAATATTGTGTAAAAATTTCATTATTCTCTCGCAAATATTTGAGAAAATATAGCACTTTCAGGGTGATGAATTTTTAAAAAAATATAAAATAATGACAGAAAATGAAAAATCATTGCTATTCCTAGGAAAAATGATGGAGTAACTTTTTTTTTTAAAGTATATACAGCATTATGACAAATAAAAACTAATTTGGAGCTTTAAATTTGGCACCTATAGGTGTACCTATTTTTGTCTACAGGAGCAGCTCGCAGGTAGGCACTGTGGAACTGCAGCACCCCCATGATCTTATGATCTTTATATTTAAATATTTAAAATAGCCTCTGTTTTTTTTCAATGAACTTTGAGTTTTTAAATCAGATTATATCCTTTTTTCCTTAAGCTATTTCAATGCCGAACGAATGAATCACAAAAGTAGCTTCAGCCTTCCCGTGGAACTGCGTACTTAACAGTTCCAGATTTTGTTCGAAACGCTTGAAACCTCAGTGGCAGACGTACAAAGAGCGAGTCAGAATCACGGGTTTAAGAGGATCCAAAGCACTGTGGACAGAGCAGTGCCGATTTGTTTGTTTGACGTGGTAGTTGTGTTGCTGTATTGTTTGCTAATTCAAAATTTAGTTTCCAAATTGCATTTATCAATGATTCGTTATCATTTATTTTTTGTCATGAGATTGAAGTTAATTATATAATAATTGGATTATTTACAATATATAGCTTTCATTTCTTAGAATATTTTTTCGCTCAAAATAAAAACAGAAGAATGGAATTTGTTTGTAAATAAAATTTTTGCCAAATTCAAAATTACCCATTAAGCGTAAGTACCTATAATTGATTAACATTTGGAGCTGAGTGGTTAAATAGGTATCACCACAGAGATTACATTCCATTAGGCAACATACTTGCGAGGGAGGATTGCACATTAGGGAAGGTAACAATTGGCAGATGTGACTGATTTTAGGCTCTAATTTTATCAATTTTTGCCCCAATCAACATAAGTTTTAGGTTTTGGTAGATAACACAAATGCATACTGAGTGTGTACCAGATCCACCCGCAATTACACGTTGTTTAGGCCTTAACAAAGCAAATTTACTAAATCCAATTTTCATCCTTAGGTATTTATTTTTAAAGGCCTCATATGCCTCTTTTAAGTTACAGAGAAGGAGGTGCTTCTGTTTATATTCCCTTTGACCTTGTTCATTAATAACACTCACAAAATCTTTTTTACCCACCATTAATCTACTTACCATATGTTTTCATTTAAATAAAATTTTTTAACCGAATCTTCTATTCCCATTTCCACAACTTTCCCAGATTTTGGATTTGGTTCTGACAAAATTCGAGAACTTTCTACCATTTTCTTAGCAATGCATGCAGTGTGCTTGGTAGTATTGAATTCTTGGCATATTTTTCTTATACTCCAGCTTTTGGGCAGACCTGTTAAAATTTTAATTTTTTCACTTCTTTTAGCTGGTCTAAAATTTCTTTATAATCCTTTTCTTCCTGCGGTTTCTTCCTCTTCAACTATAGTTTTCCCACTAGCAGCTTCTATTTTTCTTTTGAATGTATCTAACTTGTTTAAATTTTTTCAGTCCATATGCCTTTTGAGTATCTAATTTTTGTTTTTTAACTGGACTCTCTCCTATTTCTTTTAATGAACTATTCAGTATCGCTAATTCAAAATTTACTGTTAGAGACACTGAACTTGAGCCTGACCCTGATGACACAAGTTCAAGTGGTCTTTTGGATATAACAGAGCCAGAGGAATGAGATGAGTCACTGTCTGAATTTTCAGTATTTTCTTTGAATATTTCAACAAGAATTCTGCACAGATTACATAGTCTATGATTTGCAGTTAATTGAAGATCAAGCCGCTTAACGATTAGTTCAGGTGGAACTACTTAGTCGCTTAGTTCACCATTTCCCTTGATGCTCATTGAAAGGATCAGCACATTCTTTTTAAATTAAGCAAATCCATTTCAAAATTTCCTAATTGAAATAGAATAGGTATCTAGCTAGGAATTTCTGAATATATTACATATAGGTGATTTATTTTATAGCTTCCTAAAAAATCTGAAGAAAAAGAAAAAGTACATGTACACATAAAACAGTTATTTGTACTAGGAGTTAATGTTTGCATACAAATAACAGATACAAAAATAGGTATACCTAATAGGACATGTCATATATACAGCTCTCAATTAGTTCTTTTATTTGTCATACTGCTATACTTTCAAAAATAAAAGTTACTCCACATCATTCCATAGGAATAGCAACGATTTTTCATTTTCTATCATTTTATATTTTTTTTAAATTTGTCACACTGAAAGTGCTATATTTTCTAAAGTATTTGCCAGAGAATAATTAAATTTTTACACAATATTGTGCTTGGATTGAGGTATCTTGGGACAAAAAAATTTAAAAATCAAAGATGATATTTTTTTTTACTAAAGTTCAAATATTTCCAACTTCTATAACTTTTTTGTGAATCATTTATGGGATATATTTCGAGATAGACAAAAGATTCTACTCGTTTCAAGCTTTAAAATGACACCAAAATGAAGTAAATCGGTCCAGTAGAAGCCGAGATATGACAATTTAGATATATTAAATTTCAAAAAAATCTGGTCAAAAGGTCAACTTTCGTGACCTCATATCTCAGCACCCTGAGGTCACAGAGGTCCAAAATTTTGGGTATTTACATTTCTCATGAGGGTCCTTAAGTGTACTAAGTATAAACAAAATCAGAGATGGTTGACACTTTTTTTGCCCTTGCGTGTCTGATTTGACATGGAATGACCCGAGAAATGGACAGCCATTATGAAGCGTCAGGTGTGGGGGACCTTGCTGACCTTTTCAACATCGCTTGTCAAGGTGTGATGAGCATGAGTTCAGTTCCAGAGGAGGACAAGGTTTTCTTGTCCTCCCAGAGGGAGGACAGAATGAGTTCTTCAGTGGCTGGGGTGGATAGGAAACACACCATGGCTGTCAAACAAAGAAAAAGCAGCTAAGAAACTTGAACTTCAAAAATGAAAGCATGCTGAAGCTAAAAAAGATCTCCAAGAAAATGAAGCTGGATAGCACATCCTCTAGCTCAACAGCAACAACAGATGAAGATTTTGCTGCTCTATTAGCCTCTAAGTCACCTCATCATTCCAAGAACACACTTGATCCAACACTCGTGGCTATTTGGGATAGAGAACAACTCTCTATTCAACAAGCAAGTACTTCCTTCATTGCAACTGCTAAAAGTCTTGGACGAGATGTATCGCAGATTATTATTTCGCCATCAACTGTTCATCGAACACATGCCAAGTATCGAGAGAAAATGGCCAAACAACTTGAGGAGTCGATCTTCAAAGATCCACCTCTCTCAGTTTCGCACTGGGACAGCAAGCTACTACCCAAAGCTGCTGGAAGAAGCTCTAGAAGCTTGGAAGACAGTAGCTGTTATGGTAACAGGGAAGGAGTTTGAGCATCATCTTGGAGTGCCTGTTGCCCAGGATGGTACTGGTGAACAAATGGCTTGAGCCATCATCCAGGAGCTGCAACAATTTGGAATTTAGGACCGCATCATTGGCCTCTCATTTGACACTACAGCATCCAATACCAGACTTCTGCAAGGGGCATGTATGAGGATTGAACAATTCTTTGGTCAGTCACCTTTGTGGTTGCCTTGCCATCACCACATTTATGAGCTCATTTTGAAGGAGGTCTTTCATAAGTCCCTGGGACCAACAAGTGGTCCTGAAATCCTGTTGTTTTGACGATTTCAGCAGCATTGAGACTTTATTAACAAAAATTGTTTCAAAACCATGATCAATGAAGAAGAGCCAGCCACTAGGTACTGGCAAGATGAATGAATCAGGATGGTGCGTTATCTTCATGGAGTCACTGAAAGTTCATGTCACCCGAGAGAAGATTATGAGGAACTCCTCAAGCTGTCCCTCCTTTTCCTTGGAGGCTGGGGTGGAGCTGAGTTCTCCTTCAGGACTCCAGGAGCCCATCATCAAGCCAGGTGGATGAGAAATGCTATCTGTGTGTTGAAAATGGTTTTGTTCAAGGAGCAACTGGAACTCACCAACCGAGAGGTGAAGGGATGCACGACATGGTCCTATTTACGTGTTTCATTTATGTCTGGTTCTGGCATGAGGTGGGCCCCAAAAAATGACAGACATGATTCAACTGTTTATTTCATATCTAAACAAGGATCTGGGCCAGACTGCCTTGAGAGTTGCCAAAAGGCATCTATGGTATCTCTTGGAGATCTAGTTGGCTTGGCTTTCCTTGATGAACGGATACTGCCAAATGAGGAAGAAAAGATGTTCCAGGCCTTGAACAAACCTGTGTTGAGGAAGGAACTCAAACAACTCAAGGGGAAAAACCTGACTTTTAAAGGCAAGGATCTGAGCAATTTCATCACTCAAAGGACGAAGACATTCTTTGACAACTTCAGCATCGGGGATGTCGACAACATAGAGTACACCAAAAATGATGGCTTGAGAGTCAGTCAACGTGATGAAAGTCATAAATGAGACAACAGAGAAGGGAATTGCATTAATCAAGCAATTCAATGAATCAGTCAAGGACAAGAAGCAAAAACAATTCTTGTTGATCATCATCAAAAGGAGGTGCCAAAAAGAATCAAGGTGGGAACATCCTTGTACCAATTCAAAAATTGATTCAGATTTTCTGATTTTAATACTAGAGTTTTTTATTTTCTGTGCTTCCAAGGGAGAATTTTTTCATAACTGAAGAAAATTGTTTATTATAAAAGGTTAAAATGTGTGCAACCTCTAAATTAGTGGTGCACCAAATAGCAGTTTAGCCAAATACCGAATATTCAGCTGCCTACTATTTGGCGAATACTGCACCAAATATTTGGCCCAAATAATGTTTTTTGCCTACCAAGTATTCAGCCTGTTAAAAACTGACTGTTCAGCATGTTAAATAGGAATAATTAGCTTCAATAAGCTGAAACTCATTTTTTTTTTTTAGTTTTAATTTAACCCCAAATGTTCCTTGTGCATTAGGGATACTATAGTGTAGGCTTGCTATTTTTGTCCAAATGGGCGACAGCATCCTGCAGCTAAGTCCACAAACTACAAAAGGTTGAAAATTTAGTTTGTAATGCAAACTACAGGTTCCTAAGCCTGAAAGGTTTTTATGGGCATGGTTAGGTTAGGTTAAGTTTGTTCAGGTTAGCACAATGATTTAATTGAAAATTTGGTATTACTGTATTTTAGGTATTATTTTAGTTTTTTTACCTTTTCAGCAGTTTTTACCTATGGCCTTATGCTTTATGAAATATCTCAAAGTATAGTATGGAAATATTTCAAACCTTGTGAAAGTGATCCAACATGCTGCGTGTGCAATTTATGCAGTACCAAGGTTTCAAGAAGGGGAAAGACTTCCAAAATTCACACAACTACAGCAATGTTAAACCACCTGAAAAGTAACCATACTGAAGAATACAAAACAGAAGGGTTAAAGAAATCTAAAGCAGAAAAAAGAGCGGCATTGCCCAGCAATGCTGGCCCAACTGAGTCTCCAAAAGTTCCAAAGCAACAGCAAACATTATTTGAGACTATAGAGAAAAAAAAAATTATGGAATATTAATGACCATAGAGCTGTTTAACTTCACAAATTAATTGGAGAGATGATTGCCGTAGACATACAGCCATTTTCGTTTGTTGAAAAGGAGGGTTTCAACCGCCTTATGAAAAAAGCTTGCCCAAATTATACCATTCCAAGTAGGACACATTTTTCCGAGAACATTGTCCCTAATATATATGATAAATTATTTACTAACGTTAAAGATGTAGTATCCTGCAAAATATATTTCCCTAACAGATATATGGACTGCCACTACAGCCAACACTCCATTCATATGTTTAACAGCACAGTGGTTGTCTGACAACTTTGAGCATCAAAGGGCAGTCTTAAGAGTCAAACATTTTCTGGGAATTCATTCTACCTTAAATATTAGTAAACAGTTGGTGAGCAGTCTGGAGAGTTTCAACATTCCTCTCATTAAAATCCATGTCATTCTGAGGGACAATGCTGCCAATATGGTTGCAGGACTCAAAGAAAGTGGGTTACCTTCCTTATCTTGGTTTATCCACACCCTGCAACTTAGCATTTCAGATTCAATATTAACTCAGAGGTCTGTAAAAGATATTTTGACTATATGTCAAGCCACAGCTACGCATCTAAATCATTCACCATCAGCAATGACCAAATTTGAATTAATACAAAAACTCATAGTAGTAGGGCACAAGCTCAAACAAGATGTTAAGACCAGATGGAATAGTACATACTATATGTTGGAAAGGTTGTTAGAACAAAAAAAGGCTATTGCTGCTTACAGTGCTGACCACAATGTAACTGATGTAAGTCCCTATCAATGGACCATCATTGAGAAGTTAGTATATGTACTTAAACCTTTCGAAGATATAACGCTGGAACACAGTAATAGAAATTTGACAGCTTCCTTGATCATACCTTCAATTTTAGCCTTGCAACTGTTTTTGCAAAAGGCTGGTAGCATGGACCAAAATGAATCTAGCAACTTCAGTGGCACTTCAACAATGCTTGAAGAATTACTTAAATCAACTAAGACAAGATTTGAATGCTACCTTACCAACAAAATGCTGTGCATAACTACATTTTTAGATCCAAGATTTAAATTACAATTTCAGAAGAGCAAAATTGATGAAATGAAAGTGTGGCTCATTGAGAGCATTGAAGAACAATCTACGGGAAGCCCTAGCCCTGAGTCATCTGACACTGATTCACCTTCAGAGATTAGTAGAACATTTCCTGGATTTTCCAAATATTTTAGTTTAAATGTTTCTTAGAGTTGGCAAAATCTAGTCATTCTAGTGAAAAGGTAGACAAAGACACTGATGCAAGCTCTGCACCCTCTACATCAAATATTAGGAGTCCTAAAATTAATTCTAAAAGACTTGCCATTAGCAAAGAAGTTTATGTACACCTATGTCTTTACCTCTTTTGGAAAGATCAAAAGATCCTCTAGGATGGTGGGCAGGGCCGGCTCAAGGTACCAGCAACTCAGGCAGTTGCCCGGGGCACCACGTCATGTGTTTGGGATCTTCCAAATACAAAGGGAAAAATAGAAAAATAAATAAATAAAATAAAATGAAATAAAAGAGTCAAATGTGAAAATTTCCTGATGTGGAGTGAAATTTTGGAGTGAAATTTTCAAGGATTATGACATTATATTAGCCAATAGCATTAGTACCAGACTACCAGTAAAGCTAAGGTCAGCTTGGCCCAACATGGGTTGATGTGGCCATGTAGGTGAGCGTTGAGCACAAATTACATACGCCTGGCAGCGCTGCCATCCTTTAATATCTCATCAGTATTGCCACTTTGTGGAATTTTTACATTTTTTTGTGGATTTACCTCAGACAAAAGTGGCAATACTGTGTCTCATATTTTCATACATGGTTCCATTTTGAGAATGTTTAGTTGTACTTTGAGTGAATATCGTTAATTGTAATAAACTCTCTATTCCTACATTTGTAGTTTTTCCTCATTGTGAACAAATTTTAAAATTATACTTGTAAGGGCGCCAAAGTTCAGCTTGCCCGGGGCGCCAGCAATCCTAGGGCCAGCCCTGATGGAGGAGGCAGAATAAAGCAGGTTTCAAGAATTTGCAGAAGCGCTCTCTCAAATATCTTTCAGCTCCCTCCTCATCCGTGGAAAGTGAGAGACTTTTCAGTATAGGTGGAAATATCTACGAAGCTAAGCGAAACATTAAATCCAGAAAATGGAGAAAAGCTTATTTTTCTGCACAACCTTCCTATATACAATTTTGAGTACTGAATCAGAGGTGTATTTTTTCTCATTTTGGTTATTTTTTATTTGATTTTGTTAATAGTTGAATAAAAAAGCCATAAAGGCATAGCTATAGCCATATAAGTAGCCTGACGAGTCACATGGTGGTGATGAAATGCCTTTATTAGAAAAGGGAAATAAATATTAAAAAAAACACTATTTGGTACCAAATATTCGGCAAAAAGGCTGAATACAGAATATTCAGAAAAATGGCCAAATAGGCTGAATACCAAATAGTTACCAAATATTTGGTGCATCTTTACTCTAAATATCACTTAATCATTTTAAAAATTGGTGTACAGCTTTCTTACATGAAAAGGAATAAAAGCACAAGTAAAGTGGAGAAAAATATTGACCTTTGATATTTTCCTTTGTACGAGTGAAACACCCTAATGTCTAGTGCAGGGAGTGTGTGTGTATGTTTGGTGGGAGTCTCAAAATGTAAATTTTTAATACCCATAGAGGATCAATCCATGCATACACTGGTTCCTTTGATACAGTGATATATTAGGCCGGGGTCTTTGATTCATAGTGACAAGTAGGCAGCCTATGCTGGCCTAACAACACTTGGTTACGAACATTATACAGTGAACCACTCTGAACATTTTGTTGATCCAGACTCTGGGGCCCACACGCAAAATATAGAGGCTCTGGAAGGATGTTAAGAGCTGGGTGCTTCATGCGGGGAAACAAAAATTATATAATCATTATAAATATTACTTCACCCACTACCTCTTCATAAATGAGTATTCATTAACTGACCACCTATGTTACTTCTTCAAAACCATTGTGGAACTATATCCACCTCCACAACAAGGTAAGTTTAGTGTGTGTGTGTGTGTGTGTGTGTGTGTGTGTATATGTGTGTGTATATATATATATATATATATATATATATATATTATATATATATTTAGTGTGTATATATTATCATGGGGGGTATAGGAGGGCAAAGCCCCCACCAGTTAGCACACGCAATTGGAGAAAACACAGGTTAAGGTAAGGGTAAATTTGCAGTTTCAGCCCAATTCATTTTGAATATGAAACTTAGGTTTTTCCTACCATATGTTTTTAGATGTGATTCATTCAAATTTGGCATCCATTTCCATCCCAAATCACTTGTTTTTTAGATAACCCCCGTGATATGCGATGGAAATGGATGTCAAATTCAAGTGAATCACATCAAAAAACAGAGGAAAAACATGTTTCATAACCTAACCCAACTCAATCCAATCTAACCTAGAGAATGAAAGAAACTGAGTGAGTCAATGTTATTCTTAAAAAGTTTATGAATCACTTCAAATGGAGTAAGACCACAACCTTCACACACTATAGCCATGGCTAGACAGACATGGTAGACCAAAAATTATTATATTTATTATCTCCGTTATTATCCATTTGCAACGGAAGTGGTATTAAAAAAAGTTGTCCAAAATGGAGAGATACAGCTAAACAACATATCAAAAAATTGCTGAGAACCAATTGGGGCTGAAACTGCAATAATACGAAGGTTAGGTTAGGTTAGGTTATACATCCTGAGGATGTCATTAGACGAAAGCGCTTGAGCACCATTTTGTGTTTCCTTTCCTTCGTGGTTTTATTCATTATATATATATATATATATATACATACATACAGTAAATACTCGATAAGTCAGACTATATAAGGCTCTAGCCAGTCCAACTCATTAAAAAGTCAGACTCATCGCAAATTACCTTAATTACCCCCCTATTTACCCCTAGAGAAATAAATACTCTCTAACCTTTTAAGTTTGATTAGTGAGAGTAATACAATGTTCAAAATAAACAAAATAAACATTAAAAACAATAAAACTTTGTTTCACTTACCGCTGCTAGAATTATTTTGAGCATGAAACAAAAAAATTTATTATTTACCTTTTCGTACAAGACATTATTAAAAAAAACACTTACTTAGTAAAAAAAAGGTAATTTTTTACTATCATTCCAGTCTCTTCAATTCCCATAATTTATAGATCAATGGATTCGTTATTACACCAGGAATGCAATTTGAATAGTTTCAAGTGAGGGAACTGGCCCAAAACTAAGTTAGGACAGTTTGTTTTGGGATATAAGTGTGAAAAAATACCCTAAAATGCGGGTAATTCCTTCAGTAGAGACTATCTAGGGTGTATTCACGATGTAAAAATGAATCCATTGATATATAAATTATGGAAATTGAAGAAACAGCCAACATGAGTGACCTAAAAGGTATATACCTATATACATTTATATATATGTAGTAAAACAAACATTGTATATATTCACTGTATATAATATATATACCGTAAAACTATACTAACCTAACCTACCTAACCTTGTGTGTTCCCCTTCTCCATTTCTTATCATGCACCAACCTATGGCAACGAAATACTTTTCTGTTTTTATCGAAAACACACTTATTACTACAAACAATACCTTCCTTGTTTTTCTTAGGGCAAATAAATTCTTTTAGCAATACACCATGTTCTACATAAAAATTAAATGCAGCCTCTTCATCATCAAAAAATTTGCATGAAGTGAATAATTACAACCATTGCAAACCGATGCCATCGTGACACTAAAATCTTATGAGTTCAGGTCAAACACCCCAATTTTGTTAGCAGTACCTTCCTAACCTTTGTAGGATCAGCCATTTTATCACTCCCAAAAACATGATGCGCGATTTTATCACTCAAAAAAATAATTTCTTAACATTAATTTCATAGCTTTAATCAGCATTTGCCTTCATATTGTACTTAATAAAAGTTTTTAAAAAAATGTAGTGTCTTATGGTAAACTTTATTTTCAGTTTCCAGAGACCGGACTGATAGTAAAAAATTACCAGAAAAAATAATAATGGCACTTGACAGAGGACGAGTCCAACTCATCCCGAATTCCAACTCATCAAAGTCCAACTCATCGAGTATTTACTGTATATATGTTGCTAGCCCATTTGGTTTTTGTTAATATCCAAAATACATTTTTCTAATGTATTTTGGTGTGTTTGGTTCATATATGACTATTTCTAGCAAAAATGAACCAAAATATAAGAAAATTTTAATGTTTCATAACTTTGTTTTGGTTCATTTGCGCAAGATATGAAGGTCATATGTGAACAGAACATACTAAAATACACTAAAAAAATGTATTTTGGATATTAATTTCAGTGTTGGTGAAATATTCAATAATTACCCCCATATTTATCATTCATGTATATAATCTACTTCGTATTATTTATGATTGATATATAACATCGTACTATCGAGTTTGTAGATATTACATGTATATGGGCTCTGTTGCCTGGGTCATTCTCTGTCAGATCAACCAAAAAAAATTGAAATTAACACCCTCATCTCTCATATTTTGCTGAAATTTGGTTTATAGAGAGTTTGTGAGCCCTGAATCCATTTCTGAATTATAAGGTCAATCCGACCAACGGTTCAAGAGATATGACCTCGGGCATTTGAGGTCACTCGCGAGGTTACTAACATTTGGCAAGCCATAACTTGGGTAATATTGTCATAATTATATAAAAGTTATATATTTAGAATCAGAAAACGACAAGGAATCCAAATATGCAAGTTTTAGAACTCTAGGTTGAAAAATAAAATTATACTGTAACCAAAATTTGAGGTCACGATTTGACCTCTGGGGTATCAATGAGATTTTTTTTAAATGTAAAAAATGAAGGCATAGGCATTGGCTATTAGAATCAGCAAAAAAAGTTTGTTTATGTTAGTATTTTTCATGTAACTAACATATAAGTGAACACCCATATTCATAAGTTGTGCGTCAATTCTACCTATTTTTTCACACTTAAGCTCATAATTTGACCTATAGAAATTAAAATTACATTTTTTTAGATATAAAAAACAGTCAGAGTTCTTGACTAATAGAAACAATCATAAAAAGTTTGTTTATGTTGGTACTTTTCATGTAACTAACTTATAAGTGAACACCATATTTATAAATTGCTTGTCATTTCAAGGATTTTTATATCTTAGCTATCAATTTGACCTCAAGCTCCAAGAATTTAATAAAATTGTATTTCACTGCTAATCTACACTGGCAATAATAGTTATAATAGTGAAAGGGGAAGACTAAGCTCACATGTAGCCTAAACAAACCTGTTGAAACATGTTGCTACTTGTCTAAGTGCAGAATCAACACAGATAGTTGCAAAATTCCTTGTCTACAGGTTAGTACAGTTCCAGCCAGCACTGTGGGTGGCTGGTGTGTATGGTGTTTTAATGAGCCTCAGAGACTATCAAGGCCTAAAATATTAAGTGTGTATAGCTATATATTTCCTAAAAATATATATTACCTAATTGTAAATCCTATATCTTTACAGATCAAAATACAATGGTTCGGCACTTGAAATACTGCCAGGACCCTATTCAAAACAAGAAACGCATAACAATCAATCTTAGAAAAGTGACTGATGTACTTGTTGAAAAATGTGCTGGAAGAGTGAAAAAAGACTCATTGTTGTGTGTGAACTGCTGGACACTGATAATGAGAACCCCACTATACTTAGTACCACTGAAAACAACGAGTCTGAGCAGGATTCAAATGAATCATCTACTATCAGTGGCTTGAGTAACATCTCTTCAATTCAAGATCTGGACAATGACAGTGATTGCTTGATAAAGGAAAATCCTTCAACTTCAGTTGAACCAGTTCTAGCATTTCTGGACCAAACACCAGTTAAAAAAAGTAAGTAATAAATTATTAATAACTTATACTTTACTACAAGGTCTGTTTGATCTACTATATAGCCAATTATATAGCATTTAAGGTACTATAATTAATATTTAATTACTAATATTCAGGTGTGTGAAACCTTTTTTTCTGTTCTTTTCAGAAGGGCTGTCATTAAACCAGAAAAGCGCAAGGCTCGTGGTAAGCTATCATCTGCTCAGAAACACCTGAAGGAGAGGCTAGAACTCAGTTATGGTGTTCAAATTACCGAGGAGTAAGTGATACTTCAAAACCTGAAACTAAATCTGAAAAACATCTAGACAAATTAATGAATGAATTGAAACAGTCATTCCTGGAGAGCAAATGTCACCATCACAAACTACAAATATTGACACACTCACCATACACAATTGAAAAAACAGCTAGTTTCTTTCAAACTACAATACATGGTGAAAAGAAGCCATTCACTTAAATCAAACATGGAATCCTTCCGAAGATTCACTAATGAGCAAAGGAAAAGTGATATCTGAAGAACACAAAGATATAGTTAGAAGATTCTATGAGTCAGAAGAGGTTAGTCGGTATGTGTCCTGGCCAAAAGGATTGCGTGAAAGTTATCAGTGCTGAAGGTGCAATGAAGGTGCAAAAACGATTGGTCCTCGGGAATTTAAGAGAGATGTTTGAACTATATAAAAATGATGAAAAGAATCCCAAAATAGGATTTTCCACATTTGCAAAATTACGGCCATCATATTGTGTGCTTGCCAGTAGTGGTGGGACTCATTCTATCTGTGTCTGCACATACCATCAAAATCCAAAATTGCAGCTGGCTGCATTGGGAGAAAGAGGTCTTTCATACAAGGATCTTATGGATTACAGTGTCTGCAGTACAGAAAGAGAGACTTGCATGATGCAACTTTGCAATGATTGCCCAAGAGAAGAGGGTGTCCTGGATTTTCTTGAGTTACTTGACTGTGTGAAATCAGCTCCAAATGAAATATCTTACAAGCAATGGGTGACTGTTGACCGTTGTACAATGGTTGATAAGGTGGAGCCACTTCATGAATACTTATCATCCCTAAGCATGAAAATATCCCGCATGGTTCGTCATCACTTTGTTGCTCAGCAACAATCACAGTTGAAAGAAACACTACCACCTCAGAGCGAGGTAGTTATAGTAGGTGATTTCTCTGAGAATTATTCTTTCATTGTCCAGGATGCTGCCCAAGGGTTTCACTGGGACAATTCACAGTGTACAGTTCACCCTTTTGTCATCTATTATAGATCATCTGCAGACCAGGAACTTAACCATTTTAGTGTGTGTTTCTTATCTGCATCACTAAAACACAACACTATAATGGTTTACTCATTCATATTGAAGCTTATGACATATGTTAAATTCAGATGCCCACAATTGAAGAAGGTGCACTATTTCTCAGATGGATGTGCTGGCCAATATAAGAACAGATACAACTTCACAAATCTCTGTTACCATGAAGAGGATTTTGGTCTGTCTTGTGAATGGCACTTCTTTGCTACATCCCATGGCAAAAATGCATGTGATGGGATTGGAGGAACAGTGAAAAGAGCTACTGCTCGTGCCAGTTTGCAGAGAACTACAGAGAGGCAAATTCTTACACCAGAACACATGTTTCAGTTTTGTGAAGAAAACTTGAGCAAGAAGATAAATTTTTTTCTTTGTAACTACAGCTGATTTGAAAGATGCAGAAGAACGGTTGGAACATCGATTCAAGGATAGTAGGGCTATTCCTGGAACTCAGAAATATCACAGATTTGTTCCCTAAACAAGGAAGAACTGATGGTGTATCCCATTTCAAGTGGCATTAGAGAAAAGAAAAGAATAAGGAAAAGTCATTTTACTAATGAACCTGCAATGCTTGGTAACCTAAAATGTGTCAAACCAGGAGAGTATGTTGGCTGCATTTATGACATGCAAGTTTGGTATGGAATTGTGGAGGAATATTGTGAAGAGTTTGATGATTTCACTGTGAACTTTCTACATCCCTCTGGGTCATCAAGATCAAGTGCATATTATTATCCATCAAACAAGGATTCATGTGCAGTGCCAGGACATCATATATTAACTGTAATGAGTTGTCCTACCCTAAGAGGAGGCAGCAGAATTCAATACATTTTTCCACAAAAAGAAATTGATGAGAGCATCGAGCATGCAAAAATTGTATTAGGCTAGCACATGAATCCTCTAAGTAGGTCTTCCCCTTTCACTATTATAACTATTATTGCCAGTGTAGATTAGCAGTGAAATACAATTTTCATTTTTTGCCTTTGTTTTTATATCTATAAAAAATGTAATTTTAATTTCTATAGGTCAAATTATGAGCTTAAGTGTGAAAAAATAGGTAGAATTGACGCACAACTTATGAATATGGTGTTCACTTATATGTTAGTTACATGAAAAATACTAACATAAACAAACTTTTTTTTGCCGATTCTAATAGCCAATGCCTATGCCTTCATTTTTACATTTAAAAAAAAATTCTCATTTGATACCCCAGAGGTCAAATCGTGACCTCAAATTTTGGTTACAGTGTAACTTTTTTATTTTTCAACCTAGAGTTCTAAAACTTGCATATTTGGATTCCTTGTGTTTTCTGATTCTAAATATATATACTTTTATATAATTGTGACCATTATTACCCAAGTTATGGGTCGCCAAATGTTAGTGACCTCGCAAGTGACCTCAAATTTCCCGAAGTCATATCTCTTGAACCGTTAGTCGGATTGACCTTATAATTTCAGAAATGGATTCAGGGCCCACAAACTCCCTATAAACCAAATTTCAGCAAAATCTGAGAGATGAGGGTGTTAGGCACTGGTTGATCTGACACAGAATGACCCACCTGCATTCAAGTTCCATAGCCTGTAAGCTGCAGAACCTGCACACAGGTTCCAGAGCCACTTCATATAAAATTTTTAAAAATAAAAAATAAAAATTTCACATAAAACAAATCATTCTTGAGAAATTACCCTACATAATGCTATGTGGGAAGTGTAATTTCATAGTCACAAAACCTATAAACTTATTTGAAGTCAACTACTAATTTGGGTAATTACCCTATTCATTTTTACACCTCAAAATTAACCAGAAAAGTTTGCTCTCATCATTTTCATTTAAACTAACAAAAATATCATGACTTGACATAACCGGGCATTCAGTTGACATAACCGGGCATTCAGTTGACATAACCGGGCATTCAGTTGACATAACCGGGCATTCAGTTGACATAACCGGTTAATGATGGTTATTTCACTTAAATATCTTCTGATCTTTTGTATTAGGCACTCACTGTCACATTTCAGGCAAGTTAAGGATGAGAGAATAACGCGTAATTGATAAACATTCAATCCTGTGTCTTTATCTAGGGCATATGACACGTTCGGTGGAGAAGGGGCGAACGCAACATTTTCGAATTATGCCACAAAATGCAGTTAAAGTTTATAAACTTTAAGCCTTTGTATTTTTCCGTTTATTGAAATGTTGTATGAATTTGAACACATATTTGAGTAAAATATTGTTGTGTAATATGTCGATATAATAAAACGCAAGAAATTTTACAATATTATTTATTGATAGCTTCTGATGTTAACTGGTGTAATCCATTATTTGGTCCTCTTCGTCGAATGTTGTTTTACCTGCTTCAACTGTTTCGGTTTCTTCCAGTTCCTTTAATAATCTTGTATAATAGTTCACTGCAGTTGCAGGCATTAGGTCTGATAATTCTTTGAGATCTTTTATTTTTTCCTTAGTTATTGGCAGCAATTGGGAATACTTTGGTTGCAGTGTCTGCTAGGCTTGATTGAATAAACTGACACTGTAGGATTTTTTCCCTTTCTGCAGTATGACAGGATGGCTATTATCTGGGGTTGTGCGGTATGCAGTAGATATTACGTAGCCTTCTTTGTGTTGAAAGTCAAATATTAACTTTCTTGCATCTGTAAATTTAGTAGTTGTTGATTTCCTAATGATAATGCACATTTTTAGGACGTCAAAATTGAGAAAATCAGCCTGTTTCATTTCTAACTAGAAAGCACTGCGAAATGGCTGTAGTTATGGCCGTAACAATCTTTTTTGGTGTAAATAATATTGCTGTAATTATTTTTTATATTTTGTTCAATTTGGCCAAATTGAGCATCACAGGGCATTGTCGAGTGACCAGAAAGTAGATAGATGTGTTCAATGTGAAGCAATGATACAGAGTGAATTTCTCTGATACACATTAAAACCTAAATTTTACCGTGAAAGAGTGCAGACTAACATCTAATTTTTTGCATAGGTAAAGCAAAGGTTTTAAAGGATAATTATACGACAAAAAACTCATTTTTCGAATTTTGTGGCGTTCGCCCCTTCTCCACCGAACGCGTCATATAACGAATCAACTTCTCAAAGTCAAAATCACACGAATGGCACATCATAATTTTATCACAAACACCACTAAACTGAATCCAATTTAGGGAAAAAAAAAAAAAATTAGCCAGAACAAAACCCAGTAATGGTTCAGAATAGGGACACCACCTCAACTTTTGTTGTTTCCACCAAAGCATGCTAAAACCATTGGTTTCCTGTTGTTTAGGATGAATGTGACCATCGCCATTACAGTAAATTATTCCTTGAAGTTATTTCACCCCCCCCTACTACAACCTGGGGGGACCACTGTGGGAGCCGGGGGTTATAATTTACTGTAATAGCGATGGTCAGATTTATCCTAAACAGGAAACCAATGGTTTTAACATGTTTTGGAGGAAAAAAACATGTCATGAAACGCATCAAAAACCATGAGAAAAACCTGACCTAACTAACCTAAAAAATATAAAACCCTATACCAATCATAGCATAGCATAGAGGCGGGGCCACCAGCTTGACCTCCGTGTGAAGAGAGACCAACGCACGAAACAACATAAGGTTCATGAGGTAAGGTTCAATCAATTTGTGATGTGTGATCTTTACAGAGGCTCTGCCCCTGTACCCCCGAGACCTAAATTATACATACTGGACACACTACATTTAAAGGGAGAATACTATGCGAGCTCTACTAGCATCACCGCACATCCGTCATAGACCGAAGCCATTTTCAAACTAAAGTGAATGAACGATATGATAGTAGGGTTGCCAACTCAAAATTTCCTACATTCTACCCAAAAATATGTTTTTCGTAATTTTCTAACCATTTTTTTGACTAGATGCGACATATGCAATCAACATACTTTAATGAGAAAAACAACTGTCTCTATAGTATTTTTCAAAATTTTGTTTAGTTAAGTGGCGCTCGTATTCTGAACCATTACCCAAAACCCAACCACCTAATTAAGTCAAGGAGTAACGAAAAAATAGCCCAATCAGGAAAAATACTATGAAAAAAGTACATTATAGCCAAAATAGAAATATATTTTATTAAAAAAAGTACATTTCAACAAATTTGCATAATGTAAGATATACATTTTCTTAGTCAGTTTTGAATAGCAATTCAATATATTGTACTGTAAGTTTTTAACCGCGCGTGAGCAGGTTAAAAGACAAATATTAACCCTAATTTACTTTCTCAGTATCAAAAATAAAAAAAAAATAGGTGGATATGATCAGCAGCTGATCAGGTGATTAACCACCACCATTTTCAGAAATGAGCAAAACTATTTTTTTTTACTTCATTTATCAATTATTTGAAAGTGTCAGTGCCTTAAAATAATAGGCTATGCAGTTAATGTTTACTATACCACCACATGCACCCCAAGTAAAATGAAATATTTCCAGTAGTACATCATAATTTACTAAGAAAAATGGTGTATGCCTTTATTTGGGGAAATTCGTATTTACGAAGATATTTGCTTCTGAAATTTTAATTAGCAATATCGATTTGACGTGATATCACGTCAAATGTGCGTTTATAATTACGACATTCATTTGTTTTGATTTTCATCTAGTCTAGTGACTGATGCCATTTTCCTTTAAATAAATTTAGATATGGCATGTGAAGGCTACAATGTACTTTTTTCATAAAATATTTTTCCTGATTGGGCTATTTTTTCGCTACTCTATGACTTAATTAGTTGGTTAGGTTTTGTTCTGGCTATTTTTTTTTTTCAAATTGGACTCAATTCTATCACAGACACCACTAAACTATGACGTGCCATTCCTGTGATTTTGACTTTGAGAACTTGATTCGTCAATCGTCATGTGCCCTAGATGAAGACAAAGGATTGGATGATTTATTAATTACAGCATTATCTCTCATTTTAACACCCATTCAAACTTAATATTTTTAGTCAGATATACCTGTAAAGCACTTCAAATACTTTACAATGATGGTATTTTTATGTTCGGAAACTTAATAATAACGGAACTTAATAATAATCATCTATATAATTTAGGTCTTGGGGGGGGGGTACAGGGGCAGCCCCGTAAAGATCCTAATATTTTGTGGTAAGGTTAGGTTAGGTTTTTGCAAAATACATTTTTTAGTAGTTTTTCGTGTGTTTTGTTCAGATTTGCTATTTATTTATTGTGGAAATGACCCATGCTTATGCCCAAAATTCCCTATATTTACTTAGTAAACTTCAGTGTCTCGTAACTTTTAATTGGGTCATTTCCACAAAATGAATAGCAGATCTGGGTTAATATTCATTTTTTACCCAGTCACACCCAGCTATAACAGCAATATATATTGGATAACCAATCAAAACTGAATAAGAAAATATATATATTATCTTGCAAATTTATATAAAATATACTTTTTTATAAAAAAAATATTTTCTATTTTCTAATATATATGTATATAAATTTCGGTTAGTTTGTTTATTTTGGCTACCTTTTTTCGAGATTTTTTGGCTATTTTTAGCTACTTTTTCTTACTTTTGCCTACTTCTTTCTGTTTCTTGTTAGTGTGGTGATTTTCATTCTAGTATTATGACGTGTCAATCTTATGAACTTGATTTTGAAGACATGATCCGCCATATTGCCCTCGATAAAAACAAGAGTTTAGACCTTTTTTTCAATCACGGAATAATTAAGATATCTGTGACCTGCCCTAAATATAATAGTACTTGTATTTTAAAAAAGACCAGTCTTTAGATACCGTAAAAAAAATCCTAAAAATAAACGTGTCATTTCAGTTTAAGGGTAGGCGAAATTTAACGGACTACCCATGCAAGGTTGGCACATGTTATTACATTATCATTTGTATAATTTAGGTCTCGGGGGTATGGGGCGAAGCCCCCGTAAAGATCACGCATCACAAATTGATTGGTCCTAATGTTTTGCGGACAGTTCAGTACGTGACACCGGTTAAGGTCAACTGTACGCCCTAGATGATTGGTTAGGTTAAGTCATGATATTTTTGTTTAAATTCATTAGTTTAAACGAAAGTGATGAGTGCAAACTTTTCTGGTTAATTTTGAGGTGTTTTGTACAAAACTACCATCCGTTTCCTGTGCAAATGCGGTTTTCAAGATGATATCTCAAAAACTACGCATTTGCACAGGAAATGGATGGCAGATTCGTGCAGAGCACCTCAAAATTGACCAGAAAAGTTTGCTCTCATTATAGAGACTGGGTCAAAAAATGAATAATTACCCAGATCTGAACAGAACACACCAAAAACTACTAAAAAGTATATTTTGGAAAAAAATTGGAGGTGGTGGTGGTATAGTAAACATTTACCTAATATGCTTAAGGATATAGTACAATGTGTACTGTACCGTATGGACTCATTTCACTGAAATATGAAAAAATTAAATAATAATGAAGTGACTAGGATAAAATAGTTAATGTTAACAATTCTTGAATATCACTAAATAAGATGAAAGAAATTTCATTTAGATGGGCATCCCAATACTGCAGACTCCTCACGCAGTGCACAGTTATCAAATGGGCAAAATATCTTCTTGAATTATTACATTACAGTTCATTTAGAAAACATGACGCCACTGGGGACTATTGAGGTTATCCAAGTCATGAGCTAATAATAATAGAATCCCACAAAACATCACTCTCAAGTCAGCTAACTAATGTACAACTATCATATTTACTGCTATTAAAGTAGCCTACAAACTTAAACTAAAAATATACAACATTCACAATCTACAAACTATCTCATTCATGAAAACGCCCAAACTTTTCTTAAAATTAACTAATGAGCTATTGCTTCCAAAATGGTTTTATATTGTCCATACATACATGAAAGCGCTGCCCTGGATGAAAATGTATTTAGCTAAAGCTATACTAGCTTCAACCTACGTTGATTTCTAATCGTTACGTTAGGCCTACAGTACAATTAAGTAGGGGTAATACAACAGTAAACTCAACAACCTTTGAGTCATGCTACTAACATTTATTAAGAAAAATATATGTTTAATGTATTTTACTTTTATGGATTCCCGCAGGCTTCTCTACAGCCTAGTTGACTAGCCTAAAATTTTAATAAAAAATTATTCAACAATTAAAGAAGCTAAAAAGGCACGAAAGGCGTTGGCAACTGTAAGAAACAAAACTAGCCAATAGGGGATTTCCAATGTCACAAGCTTAACGACTTTTGTATCGGTATCGGAGAAACATTTTCAACACGAAAAGACTTGGAATCGCTTTTCATTTTCCTTGTAGGTTTGCATCATTAAGTATTTTCATGTGTCTATTTGTGAAATGTATCCCATATTAATGTAGGATAAGTTTTTATGATGCAAACTCACAAGAAAAAAGAAAAAATTGTTCCAAGATCTTTCGTGTATTTAGCAGTACACCTCGTCAGTCGTCAAGGGGCAACAGGTCACTCGCAAAGTGAGTGACTCGTTGCCCACATTGGGCTAACATCATGAAAAGAAAAACTATAGTGTTTGTCATTAACTATTACTTATTTGGACTATAGTGGATTTAATTTTCCCAGAAGAGTTCCTTGTTCCATGCACGGTCTGCGTGTAACATAAAAGTTTCTCAGGGGATCATTCAGAGTTGTATTTTATATATGTCAGAATACGATGCACTTGTTACTGTAGTTCCACGCTCTAGATAATGTTCAAGGTTATCATTATCATTATTCGTATTCTAACATGCTTCGGAATGAGTTAAAGCAAGCAATTCGCACAAAACGGAGAGGGAGATTGTCGGAAGGTGTTATTCTGTTACACGACAATGCGCGCCCTCATACCGCTGCACAGACTAGAAAATGCCTTCAAGAACTTAAATTTGAAGTTCTCGACCATCCAGCCTACAGTCCAGACCTGACACCCATGGGTGTAGTCGAGGGGTAACGCGGTATAACGGTGTTATACTTCCTAAAATTTCAGTGAAGTAGCGTTATACTACCTACTGTAGTATTCATAGCTGAATGCTGAGCACTTACGGACTTTTATCCACTATCTGCAACTGTAGTATCTACTATATCACTATGAAACTGCATTATACCGGATACACACGACTGATACGAGTATCTATATGTGTGTATTTTATTCAAATTAAAAGTAACTAGAGCATGTACTGTATTTGTAGTTTTATTTACTAAATATATATTTTTTATTTTCGAATTAACTTTTACTATTTTTATACAGTAATTGTTCTATGAAACGCTCTGTTAAAGTTTTGACTGTAGCGTTACCCTTCCCAAAATTTTAGGACTACACCACTGCTGGCACCTTCGGATTTTTACCTGTTTGGACCACTAAAAGACGCTTTGAGAGGTCAGCGATTCCAAGGCGATGATGACCTGAAGGAGGCGGTGCATGACTGGCTACGCACACAGCCAAAAACATTCTTTTGGGATGGCATTAGGAAGCTTGTAGATCGCTGGACTAAGTGTATTGAGAAGCAGGGAAACTATGTTGAGAAGTGATGTGTTTATAATCTATCAGATGTGAAAATAAAATTGTGAAAATAAAAAGTGCGGATACTTATTGAATTGTCCTCGTATATCTCGTCAGGGAATGAAGGGATATGGCAAGAAGCAGAATATTTATGTCTCTGTATAGGATAAACAAACTAGTGAGAAGGAATTAGCGAAAAATTAACAAGTAGCCTACTGATTAGGGGGGGAAAAGTATTTTAACAAGATGTGGCCCATTTTATAGGTTCCCGAATTGGTATTAAAATTACTACGAAATACATATCATAGGCGAATCTAGAGCGGGGGGGGTGGGGTCGGCGACGTCCGGATCCCCCCTCACTTTCTTGCAAGTGCCCTATTTGAATGATATGTATGCCTCTGAAAAAAAATTGTAAATAGATCATGGTTATTTTATTTTATTCAAATTCTAGTTTGAGTCTTTATCCGCATACATTATATAAGGTTGTAACATACAGGGGTTGGACAAAATAATATGAACACCTTGATAAATGGCGGTTTTTATTCTTAATATGGAGTTGGTCCTCCTTTAGCGGCAATAACAGCTGCAATGCGTCGGGGCATTGATTCATACAGCTTTTGGACAGTGGCTAGAGGAATCCTGAGCCATTCTTCGAGCAAACCCTGCTCCAGTTCCTCCAAAGACGCCGGCGGTGGGAATCGGCTTCTGACCTGCTGCTCCAACTGACACCACAGATGCTCGATAATGTTAAGATCCGGGGATTGTGGAGGCGAATCCAAGCGTTCTACTTCACTAACATGCTCTTCAAACCAGTTTTTAACGACCCCAGCGGTGTGGATTGGTGCATTATCATGCTGGAAGACGGCGCCGCCATTGGGAAACAGCGTTTGGACCATGGGATGGACCT
Source organism: Bathynomus jamesi (assembly GCA_023014485.1). Lineage (NCBI taxonomy): Eukaryota > Metazoa > Arthropoda > Malacostraca > Isopoda > Cirolanidae > Bathynomus > Bathynomus jamesi. Next base: position 341,909 of record JAJOZX010000920.1, on the reverse strand, counting down.
GGTTAGCCAAAATTGACAGATAGACCTGGGCGTTAACCCTACCATGCAGTACTACAGCTGGGCCAAGAGTATTCCACGATATTGCTGCCCAAACCATCACAGATCCGCCTCCATGTTTAACGGTTGGGGTCAGGCAGTCGGGGTCATAAGCATCTTTAGGCTGTCTCCAGACGTAAACTCGACCGGAACATGGAAATAGCGTAAAGGAGGATTCGTCGGAGTAGACTACATTCTTCCACCGGTCCATTGATCAATTCGTATGGTCATTACACCATTTTCTGCACCGCTCAATGTTGATGTGCGAAAGGAAGGGTTTGGCAATTGCAGTCCTCCCATGGTATCCAGCTCCATGGAGCTCGCGACGTACAGTTCTGGTCGATACCGGGCTTGCAAGATGCTGGTTAAGCTCTGCAGTCACTTTTGGAGCTGTGGTCTTATGGTTCTTTGTCACAATGCGCTTTAGCACCCGGCGGTCTCGATCACACAGCTTCTTCTTGAGTCCACTATTGCATTTGTCGGTGCTTGTCTTTCCATGGTTTTGGTATGCAGACATGACCGTAGAGACAGTTCCTCTGGATACATTGAACATTTGAGCGGTTTTCGTCACCGATGCACCAGCCATCCGCGCTCCAACAATTTGCCCTCTTTGGAAGTCTGACAGGTCTTTCATAACTGCTAATTCATAATTCACTCAGATCTGTAAAAACAACGTGAGGGTTATAACATGACGTATACACTCTCTGTTACGCATTTAAATAGGTTTGCCAGTCATTTGACCGTTTACTTTGTGTCTGAGCAGTCCGTAAAGATAACCGGTGAATCGGCGGGTGTTCATATATTTTGTCTAACCCCTGTATATTCTGCTCGATTTTTTAGTTCATTCAGAATAAAAATTAGATGACTTATAAGGACAAATTTGCTCGAATTTTTAGTTTATTCACAAAAAAAATTAAATTACTTTAATGACAAATTAATCATCAATATAATTCCCTCCTTTTTCTACAACCTCCTCCCACCTGTAGAAAACTTTTTATGCCACGTTCAAAGAAATCCCTTGGTTTCGAGTTAAAAAAAGCGATCACTTCGTTTTCGATAGCTTCCCTGGATTGCAGCGTTTGTCCATCTAGGTCCATCTAACTTCTGAATAAATGTTAGTCTGAAGGTGCAATGTCCAAAAAATAAGGTGAATGAGGCATTTTTCCCCAACCAAATGTCTCCAATTGGACAGTGGTGATTCGAGCAGTGTGAGGGCGCGCGTTATCCTAGTGGAATAGAACACCTCTGCGATTAATTAATGCAGAATGTTTTTCTTGTAATGCCATTTTCAATCGTTGGAGTTGTTGGCAGTAGACTTCAGCTGTAATTGTTTGGTTATCTGGCAGAAGCTCAAAATGAATAATTCCTTGCATATCCCACCAAACGCATAGCAAAATTTTCTTTGGATGGGGTCCATTTCTTGGCTGAGGTTCAGGCTTTGTTTCACGGCTAAGCCACTGATGTCGATGCTTAATATTGTTATAGAGGACCCATTTTTCATCCCCAGTGACGATCCGATTCAAAAACGGCGCCTGCAGTTGCCGAGAATGCAGTAATGTGCAAATATCGATTCGATGTTGAAGATTCGCGTGTGACAAATCATGCGGAACCCATTTTCCAACCTTCACTACTTTTCCTAACAGCTTCAAATTACGATGAATGGTCATATGCCTAAAGCCGAGTTGCAAGCCAAGTTCTCTTACAGTTACTGTTGGGTTTTTCTCGACTGTTGCTTTCAGCAACTCTTCATCTAACTCATTTGGTCGTCCTGTTCGTTGATAATCTTTCAGACTGAAGTCTCCATTTCTGAACTTCTCAAACCATCTCCTACACATTCATTCGCTCACAACATCATTTCCATAAACTCTTTGAATGTTTCTTGCGGATTCACTAGCGTTAGATCCTTTATGGAACTCATACAGCATCACATGTCGAATATGCTCTTTCGTGTGCTCCATGTTTTTTCAATTACTGTAATATCGTAGGGGTGCCGTTGTAACTGTATGAAAGACACCAGAGAAAATATTCATTAGCTTAATCCTACACTAGCCTAAGCCTACACTAGCCTAAGTCATTCTGTATCGTGATAAAACATGTGCGAACCTGTCATCGTGTGTATTTTGCAACATTTCTAAAACTATTTCACATCATCTTGAGGTTCTATTATGTATTGTCCGTTTTCTAATCGAGCAGAATTTATGTTACAACCTGATACTTCGAAATTTGTAGTTGTAATGGTTTTCATAGGTGCCCTTAGTACTGGTGCAGCCATATCACTACTTTTATCTTCATCTTATTCTGATAGTTCTTTTAACTGGCAAGACATTTGTAATTGTTTGAAAAATTTTCTGTGATAACTGTTGTACCCAGATTAGACTTTTATTTTGTATTATGTTTGAGTAAGACTCATCTAATTAAACAATACAATTGATTTTACACTCGCTCATTGGTGGTCTGTTTTAAGAAAAAAATTTTAGTACTGTGCCCTTTTTCTTTGGATCCCACCTTACTGAAAAGCCTAGATCCGCCCTTGTATGTGTGAACGCACATTCTACATTGTTCCTTTCAGTTATACTTTTTACTAGAATTTTAGAACCTTCCCATTTAATATTTTTAATCCATATATATGGTTAAACAATGCATTAGAATTATTTGCTGTTCTATAAGCATATTTATGCTGTTTTACTGTAACATCTCAGGTTTTTCCCGTTTGATCTATATAAACTGAATTGCACTGTTTACAACCGATAGAACAGGCACAGGCAACTGCATTATCTGGACTGTTGTTCACTGAGCGAGATTTAATAGTATTTTTATAATTAAAAGTAATGTTAACTCTAATTGTTTAAAAAAACTCGGAAAGTGTGTGAAATTTGCATGGTAAGTGAGGTGATATATATATATATATATATATATATATATATATATATATATATATATACGGCTGTTATGCCCAGCACTTACTTGGGGTGAGCTGATTGTATTAAATTTTAATTATTCAAATCGTTTTTTACTTTTCATGGTATCACTCCGCAGAAACAACTTTTACGTTTCTGAACCAATTTCGACCAAACTTCGTATGGTGGATGGGGGTAATGAGTAATGAACAAAAATATATGTGTGACCAGCCCCCCCACTCACCCCAATTACTGGACCCGAAGGCCCAAGCACCACAATAAAAATATAGAAAAGAATGCAGCTGTGAAAAAAACTATATAGGGCTATGGGTTGATTGCCTGATACCCTCATCCGTTGGAAATTTCCAGCAGATTTCAGTGGAGAGTTAACGACAAAAGCCCTACGTTTTTTCGTTAGAGAGTTATGTATATGTAGGTCTTTAAAGGACCTCTATGTTTATTTGCCTTCGGTATTTGCGCTGCCTAATGGTAAAGAAAGGAATTGCCTTACCTTATTATTTCGTTGGGCCTCGCTTCTGTTCGTAGGACGCGACGATGTTTTTTGATGTATGGCCGCGGTACGATGGAGTTACACAACGAGTTGATTTGATGTAACTAATCTAGGCAGTCACTATTTAAATACCTGAAGAAATAGGCCTATCCTTTTTATAGTTATTAGGTTTTATATTAAGAGGATTTCACTCAGAAATTATAGGAAGATAAAGTACATCTTCCTTGCTTAAAGCATCGCTGTAACAAAAGCAGCTCAGAGTGCCGCCAGTATAATATAATATATCGTTAGGAATCTGCTGATTCTTCAAAGTCCGTTGACTCTTCTCTTGATGTAATTTTCATGAGTCAGCAGTGGAAAATTTTGAACACAAAATAATAAATTTGGTTTTCTTGTTGTTATGCAGGCCCGATGCCTACATATGGGTTCTATGTATGTATGGCAATTATTTTCATTCCCAATAGGCTATGTCGCCAATCCCGAGGCAATTTTGTAGATATTTAATTCAATTAATTAATAATTTATATTTAATTATGAAATAAAGGTATCACATACGATACCATGTTGTAAGCGTGTATAGTTTTTCCATAGCAGCCATAAAAATCTTGAGTTCCACATTGTGTCAAGATTTGTGAAGCTTAAGATTTTCATGACTATAGTTTTATTGACCAAATAATTGACCCCCAGTAATTGGGGGACCGCAGGCCCCCCCAATTACTGTCTGTTCAATTATTTTCTCCATCCATCCATCAATCCATCGTGTTCTGCCTATCGGGCAGGTCCAACTCATGTGTCCCGCCAAAGTGTTCTATCCTGAGCTATCCTTTTCATCTCATCGTAGCTCCTGCCTGCCTTCAAATCATCCAGTATTGCTTTCCTTTCCTTCCCCTCGGCCTTCTACCTTCATATCTACCCTCTATCACCTCCTTCAACAATCCTTCTCCTCTTACTACATGTCCGATCCATTTCCTCTGTCTTTCTCTTATCACCTTAATGAGTCTTCTTTCCTCCTTCTCCTGTTGCAGTACTTCCTCATTACTTTGGTGTTCCCTCCAGCTTATCTTTAGCATTCTTCTCCAAATCCACATTTCAAAACTCTCCAGGAGTTTCTTTTCAGTTGTTTTCAGTGTCCATGTTTCTGCTCCATACAGTACCACACTCCATATCAAGCTTTTTACTAACCTTTTCTTCAGTTTCAAGTTGAGTTTACCTGTAAGTAGTCTTTTCTGTCCCTCAAAAGCTACCTTACCCATACCAATTCTAGATCTTACTTCCTTATTGCAATCTCCATTGTTGGTTAATAAACTTCCCAGTTATTTAAACTGCGCAGCTTCTTCTAAGGTCCGATTTCCTATCGTTAGGTTCATTTGTGCTCCTTTCCTTGCAATGTTCATTACCTTTGTCTTGGCCTCATTAATTCTCATTCCGAATTCTTCCGCCGTTGTTGTCAAACTATTGACCATTCTTTGCAGTCCTTCCTCAGTACTACAAACAAATGCCTTGTCATCTGCAAACCTTACAGATTTGACCAATTTACCTCCCACTCTGATTCCCTCTTTCAGGTCTGAGAGTGCTTCTATTACACTAGGCAACAAAGATTTTGTTACAGAAGACCAAATAGGTGCTCCTAGCTAATTTCGGTATGCTGATTTCAAATCTATAATTAGATTTTTTCTATCACGTCTAGATTTGGTGTAAAATGCAAATCACTTTTAGTAAAATTTTCTACCACGTCCAGATTTTGGTTTTAATCGGCTTAATGCCAGTAATATGAAACTTGCTTTTCAAGGTTAAAGCAATTTTTTTTGCCAACTATATACAAATTCGAACAATTTTGATAAATAAAATTTATCCCGAGTTGGCAACACTGAGTCAAGAGCATAGTAACGGGCAACGGCCCAACGGTCAGTCGCTACGTGACAGTCAAGCAGAACGGTTGTTGAAGCTCTCTGCTGATGAGCAAGTGACAGGTTGTGGTGACTTGTGTGTTTTTATAGCATTTGTTTTGTACTACGGTGTGTATTTCTTTTTATTTTGCACATCGTAATAATTACTTTCTACGTTTTTTCAGATATTGTATGGTAATTCAAAATGGCATCAAATAGACGTGCTTGTGTAAATCACCCAGACAACTTCTGCTTTGTCTGTGGACAATATACACCTAAGCCACAACGTAGAAACATAACAACAAAGATTAAACTTGCCTACAAGTGTTATTTTGACTGTAATTAGGAGACCAACAGAGGGACTGGGCACCACATATTTGCTGTGCACAGTGCAATGCAATGTTAATAGCTTGGATGAATGGTAAAAGAAAAGCTATGCCGTTCTCAGTCCCCATGGTTTGGCGTGAGCCGAAAAATCACTTCAATGATTGTTATTTTTGTTTGACAAAGATTGCTGGTTTCACAAAGAAAAACAAATCAAAGATCACGTACCCAAACTGCGAATCAGCAATGAAACCAGTACCACATGATGAAACAAATCCACCACCAGTTCCACCAGCAACGATAACAGACAGCAGTTCATCTGAAGATTCTGCTAGTGATATAGAAACAGGGAAAGATGGCATATATGTTCCAGATGCAAATATTTCCCCACATTTGTTAAGTCAAGCGGAGTTAAATGACTTAGTGCGCGATTTGGAATTACCAAAAGAAAAGGCAGAGTTGCTTGGTTCAAGACTTCAAGAATTTAATCTTCTCCAACCAAACACCAAAGTTTCCCATTTCCGCCATCGCCATTTGCAGTTTTCATCATTTTACTTACAGGAAGAAAACGTTTGTTTCTGCCACGATATCAGTGGTCTGATGCAAGGGATTGGCTGTCGCTATGATCCAAAAGAATGGAGACTGTTCATTGACTCTAGTAAAGCTAGCCTTAAAGCTGTATTACTGCACAACGGCAATGAAAAACCTTCAATACCTGTAGCACATGCCACTGGCCTTAATGAGACTTATGAATCGATGAAACTGCTGCTAAGACTCATCAAATATAAGGACCACACATGGAATATTTGTGGCGACCTTAAAGTTGTATCATTACTTCTTGGGTTACAGTTGGGCTACACAAAGCATATGTGCTTTTTGTGTCTATGGAACAGCAGAGATGACAAGAACCACTACAAAAAACATGATTGGCCATCTAGAACTGAACATGTTGTTGGTAAATACAATGTGAAACACCCAGCACTTATTGACCCTCAGAAAGTACATCTTCCACCACTTCACATTAAACTTGGCCTTATGAAAAATTTCGTGAAGGGTATGGATCATCAAGGTAGTGGTTTCCAATATTTAAAGGATAAATTCAAAGGAATATTGACAGATGCTAAGCTAGAAGCTGGAGTTTTCACTGGACCACAGATCCGCAGTGTCATCCACGACTCATCGTTTCCATCTAACCTAAATGAGAATGAACTAGGAGCATGGACATCTTTCGTTGAAGTTGTCAAAAATTTTCTTGGAAACCACAAAGCTGAAAACCACCGTAAACTCGTAGAAAACATGCTTAAATCTTATGAAATAATGGGATGCAGAATGTCTTTGAAAATTCATTTTTTACATTCTCATCTTGACTTCTTCCCGGCCAACCTTGGGGCTGTAAGTGACGAGCATGGTGAGCGCTTCCACCAACAGATCTCAGTTATGGAAAACAGATACCAAGGTAATTTCAACCCAAATATGATGGGAGATTATTGTTGGTTCCTGCAGAAGGAGAGCTCGTCATCCTACAAGCGACAAAGGAAGAGGACACACAAAGTTTCACTTAAGAACAGGAATTTGCCTTTCAGTAGTAACAACAAAATACTAACGCGCTTTGGGTGGATGGTTGGGCGCAGGGGTGGTAACTCCGCCAGCGGAATTCCGCTGTCTGTCTTAAGCCAGAATAAAGGAGGAAAGACATCCCTGTTCACTAATTATTTAAGTATGCTTAACATAAAACGTGGCACGGAAAAGTAGCTTAGACGGCTTTCGTAATAGAAGCGGGGTGAGAAAAAAAAATGAAAAATAGGGGTTTTCGGTTACACAAAATCTGGACGTGATAGAGAAATTTTGATATCAGATCTGAAATCAGCATCACCGCTTTAGTAGGAATCAGTAGTTCACGTGTCTGTAACAAAAAAAAAGTTGAAATTTGTTGCCTAGTGTTATCATTGCTTCCGCATAGATGTTAAATAACAGGGGACAGGGAGCATCCTTGCCTGACCCCTCTCCCAACCAATCCAGGCTCCGATTCTCCTCCTGCAACTCTAACATTCACAGTCTGCCCAAGATATAGATTTTTTATGATCCTACTGTCCTTCCAGTCAACATTAATATTCTTTAATATTTCCATTAGTTTCCTCCAATGGACTCTGTCAAAAGCTTTTTCAGAGTCAATAAAACAAAAAAACATTTCCTGATCATGTTCCAACACTCTCTTTCCCATCATTCTCCTAATACCAATAGCTTCTCTTCTGCATTTTTACCTAAATCCAAACTGATCCTCTCCAATGTACTGCTCAGCTCTGTTCGTTAGTCTTCTGGTTAGTATCCCTAGCATTATTTTTGATGCATGGCTGACCAAGTTTATGGTTCGAAATTCTGAACACTTGGTGGCTCTCAGTTTCTTGGAGTAGTAATCGTAGAGACTGTCATAAAGTCAGCAGGCCAGTCTCCACTTTCATACATGTTTCTGCACAATACATTCACCTCCTCTCTTGCATCACCTTCAAGACTCTTCAGAAGTTCTGCTGGTACATCATCTGGTCTTGGGGCCTTGCCATTTCTTAGGTCTTTTACAGCCATCTCTACTTCTCTTTCCAATATGTCCGGTCCCATACAACCTACTTCCACCTCATCTGCTTCCTCCATTTCGATGTTATTAGGTTTGTTCGCTTTATCATACAGTTCTTCACTATATTCAATCAATCTCTTCCTTATATCTTCTGGTCTTTTCAGTTTTTCTCCATTTCTCCCCCTTATTTCTCGCACTCCCAAGCTACTTCTTTTCCATCTATTTATGTCCTTAACTTTTTGGTACATTAAGTCAGTTCTTCCTTTCCTTTCTAATTCCTCCATTTCCCTGCACTATTCTTCAAGCCACATCTCTCTCGCTTTATCAGTTTCTCTTCTCATTTCGTTATTCAACTGTCTGTATCGTTGTCTCCCTTCTTCTGTATTTATACTCTTCCATTTTCTTCTTCCTTTCATTTTGTCAAGCATCTCTGTAGTGGCCCAGGGTTTCCTTGCTTCTCTTTTCACATAACCGATATTTTCCTGTGCAGTCTCCTTTATTGTATCCTTCAGTCTACACCATCTTTCTTCACTTGTCATATGAATGTGGCCGTCATTTCTTTGCCTCCTTATTTCTTCATTCACCTTTTTAGCAAAAATTATCCTTTGTTCTCCCTTCAGTTTTTCAGTATCCCATTTCTTCCCTACTTTATTCTTTTTCAGTCTTTAGCCTCACCATATTTTCCATTACCACCAAGTTATGATCGGAGTCAGCATCTGCTCCAGGATAAGCTTTCGAGTTCTTCACTGCATTCCTATATCTCTGTCTTACCAAAACAAAGCCAATCTGGAATCTTTCAGTGTCTCCTGGTTTTTTCCCATGTGTATCTCCTTCTTTTGTGATTTTGTCAATAAAACTATAGAAAAGAGCGCAGTCATGAAAATCTTAAGGTTCACATTGCCGCCCGTAATAATAATAATTGTGAAAAACTATATAGGGTTATGGGTTGATTGCTACCAACTTGGCTATCCAGTGAAAATTTCCTCCAGATCTTGATGCTGAGTCAAAAGACCTTGTTAAGTAGTAGTTTTTTTTTTTGGGGGGGGGGGGGGGGATGTTGAATTTATTTGCCTTTGGTATTTAGCGCTGCCTAATGGTAAAAAAGGAAACTACCATACCTTATTATTTTGGTGGATCTCGCTTCTGGTTGTAGGGCTCGCGGCTGCCTATTGCACCTCTCTGGCGATAGGGTTACGCAAGGCGTTTGTTTATTCAGTTTAATTAATACAGTGAGGTGACGTGTGTGTGTGTGTGTGTGTGTGTGTGTGTGTGTGTATATATATATAGTCTAAAAGTCACTAAAAGAAAGCTGAATGGTAACACAAAAAGATAAACAGCGGGAGGTGGTCTGGACTGACTTAAACAGCATGTATTTTGGTATCTGCAGCAATCGTTAATTCTAGGTTTAATTTGATGATGCTTCGAAAGTGACTAATGTGAAAGGAGTTTAAGTTGTCTAATTATTATGTCATTTAGGGTAATGTCTATAGCTTCTAAATTAGAGAATAGGAATTAAGTGGGGCGACGTTGGGATGCTGGCACAAAAGGATAGGCCCTAAAGATCTAAATCAAAGCACCTGTAAGTACCTTTTATGTCTATTTAATAACCTAATACCTAACGGGGTCTAACACCCGCCACGTTATTACATTTGGCGACGAGGATGGAATTCGGTTGTTTGTAAAATTGGATGTAGCCTAGCCTAGTGTGGGTCGTTCGATTGGGTTGGCTTGTGTCGGTAAACTACTTTCCTATAGCTTAGGTCCCTCCGGCCTAACTCTAATACTAATTCCTACTCAGCCCTAACTCTATTACAATTTCCTATTCAGCCCTAACTAGGGAGTAACCTCATCAAATTTAAACCCTACCTGACCTACTTCACGTTATTTGGCCTAAATTGGTTTTGCTCTAGTATGTCGGTGATTGGCCATATAAGTCCCTACGAAGACTTTGAGAAGGACTTCGAAGCTTATGCCACTAGGGTGAGGTTGTTTTTCGAGGCAAATTCCATTCCCGATGCTAAGAAAGTACCTACTTTCCTAACTATAATAGGCCCTAAAACGTTTGGCTTAGTTACGGATCTAGTTGCTCCTAAAGCACAAAAAATTTGCACCTACAGTGAAATGGTACAGGCCCTAACCAGTCACTACAAACCACGAGTGATTCTCATCTATGAACGTTTTAAATTTTATTCTAGACATCAGACTGCTAATGAAAGCATTGCAGAGTTTGTTGCAGGTATAAAAGCCTATGGCCGTATTTGTAAATTTGGGGACAGATTAGACGAAATGCTAAAAGACAGGTTTGTAATGGGTCTCAAAGAGGAGTCTACCCAGACAGCCCTATTAGCTATACAGGGCCTAATTTTTAGTCCAGGCTGTAGAAGTAGCTGCGGCTAAAGAAGCAGTCGCTAAGGATATTAGAGCTTTTGGCAGTCACACTAGTAAGGCCCAACACGTAAATAGCTTTAAATCTTCTAGGCCTAGCAGACCTAATGAGTCTACTAGACAAACTATTAAAAGGTATGCTGCGAATCCTACTAAACCTACTAATTCGAACGCTAAGCAGGAGGAAAAGCCTTCCAAGCCATGTACTGTAGGGTGTATCATGCTCATTGAAGCGCGAATTTCAAGATTGGCAGTATGTATTCCTATGTAAAATTAAATTTTAGGAGGGGTTTGTTTTCTTGAACCTTTGCTAAAAATCACGTTTAAGTGTTCAAATTTCCACTTTTTCGTTTTCTGGTTATGTACAGAACAGCTGTGCAGGACATACACTGTAGTACAAATATAACAGACCGGTTTCTTACCAAACAAAACCATTGTAACAGCATGTTATAGGCTACTAGCGTTTCACTGTGATAATTTTCTGTTTCAGATACAAAGCTTGGTGAAGATTGTGTAGCCACCATGGCTAAGCAAGACCAGAAAAAGTTCTGGCTCAAAGCTGAGTGATCTGGTGGGTCCAGGCAAGCAGTTATTTTATTTCCCACAGAAGTTCAAACCTGGAGAGCTGTGTTTCAGAGAGGAATCCTCCTCCAGGAAGAGAAGCTGCTTCTGGATGATATGAAGAGAGCTCAGTACCCTCTGCAAGATTTGGCTAAGGACTTGGCATCACTGGTACCGGCACAGTGGCGCAAAAGCAATGCCAAGTTCACTCCTCCTGTGATCATTCAAGAGAGATCCATTGCCAGGAAGATTTTTGTCAGGTGGAATGAAATGATTGACCTAGTGAATGGCAGAGTGAAGGCTGCAAAGAGAGAGAAGAGAATATCTGAACTTGATACATTGTTTGACATAACAACCTGCAGACATGATATCACTCTCTGTGGAACTGAAGCATCTGGCTGCTCTGACTGTGCTGCTAGAGTTCATGTCAACTGTGACTGTCCTCTGCCTCAGAAGATTCCAAAGTTAGAGCTAGAGTGGCTCCATTACCAGAGGATCAAAACCTCAGAAGTTTCTGGCTTCCGGATGGCATCTGTTGATGTGAAGGAAACAGTGAAGCAGGTGAAGGCTGCTAAGAGAAAGGAGGAAGAACAGAAGGCAGCTGAGAAGAGAAACAGAAAAGAGGAAGAAGAAAAGGAGCTACTGCTTAGAACTGATGATGGTGATGATGATGAAGATGAGGTGACTTCCTTGCAAGAGTCTCCAGGCAGAGCAGCTCCGACTGCTGACACAGATTTTTCCAGTACTGCACCAGACACAAGCTCCAGTGTCAACACTGGCAAAGTCTCCATCTCTGCCAGGAGGAACTACATGAATATCTCAAGCACTGCTGCGGCTGCAGTCAGCTTCAAGGTGGCAAACACTCCTGCAGCAGCCATTGCAACTGGTTTCTTGCAAGATCTCATCAAAGCTGGTCATCTATCTGCTGATAAGGCATATCTAGCTGTTGACAGGATGAAGATGTGGAGGGGCAAGGAGTCTGTAATAGGTGCCTCGGTGGAGGCCCTGGAGAAAAGGACAGAGGAAGAGGAGATCAAGGGAATTTTCTTTGATGGAAAACAAGATAAGAAGGCAAAGATCATGAGGTACAATGAAGAAACTGGCCGCTTCCATCCTAATATTACAACTGAAGAGCACTATAGTGTTACCTGGGAACCTGAGGGGAAGTATCTCTTCCATTGTACACCAGAAGAACCTGAAGGAAATGCGAAACCTGCACTGAAGATAGCTCAGGCTCTGGCTCTATTTGAGTGGATTAGTGATCATGGTGCTAAAGATACTATTGTGGTCCTTGGTGGTGACCCCACCAACACAAACACAGGACCTGATGGAGGAACCATCACTCACTTGGAGAGACTGCTAGTCACAAGTGTCACTGGCTGATATGCCAGTTGCATATTAATGAACTCAACCTCAGGCACATGATCATCAAGCTTGATGGTCCCTACACGCACAAGTCTGGGTTCAGTGTCCCAGTAGGAAAACTTTTGGAGAAGATCAATGACATACCTGTTAACTTTAGCTTCAAGGCTCTGCCAGGAGAAGAAGATATAATTGAACTGCCAGAAGACATTGTACAGAACCTTAGCACTTACCAGAAGAACTGCTACCTACTGATCAAAGCTCTCAAGACAGGAGATTTGAGCAAGGAAGTTGCTGGTCTGAAGTGTGGCCCACTGAATCAGTCACGCTGGCTGACGACAGGTGAGGCTCTGTTGATGCTGTGGATGAGGCAGCATGGTCTGAAGGGGGAGGTGTTGAAGAAGCTGAAGGTGCTGCTGAGGTTCTGCCTGGACTTCTACTTCAAGATGTATTTTGAGATCAAGGTGAAGCACCACATGAAGTATGGACCTCACCATATTGTGACCGCTCTGGGACTGCTGAGAAGCCAGACCTCTGAAGTCAGGAACATAATCACTCATGTGATAGTTCGTGGAGCATATCATGCTCACAGTGAGAACCTCATTGCCTCTCTCCTGTGCAGTGAGGATGAGGAGGAGAGGGCATGGGGGGGTTGAGATGATCAAGAAGATCAGGGGTAAGTTTGAGTATGGAGACATGAGTCTGAGAACTCATAGAAACCCTAAATTGAATTTTGATGCCACTTCTCCAATTACTCTGATTAATTGGGATAAGGAGAAACTGTATGAGCCACTCTTCACTTGTAAGATGTCAAGAGGAGAAGTTGAGGAGCTTCTCAGGACTCCACTTGAAGTTGAGAACTTCTCAGTTCACACTCAAAGCTGTGAAAGAGCAGTCCAGGAAGTTTCAGCTGCAGCTTATGCAGTGTATAGGCAAGAGAGAAGAGATGGTTTTGTTCGTGCTAGGATCGATCACAGAGAATTGTTGCCAGTTTTCAAGTCAAAGCAAAACATTATGAACATTTTAGATCTCTACAAGACCTGCTAGACAAATTAAGATGCTTTCAGAAGAAAAAATCTCAAAACATTCAGTTGACCAGCATATTATTACAAGCTGGGGATGGAGGAGGGACTTATACAAATATTAAAGAAGAATTGCAATTGCAAAAAAAAAAACGTTGAACGTCACAGCAGCTTGCGGAAAGGTGGGGGCAGCTGCCATCACACTCAGTGATGCCGAAAAGAAAATAAATAAAAATTGGTGGAGGCGTTTCTGAAAAAAAAAGAAAATGCAAGACCAAGAAAGAACTAAAAGATTCTGCCTGATGAAGAGAACAGCCGCGAAATGTGGTGTATAGAGACTAAAAATCATACAATTCATTAGTTTTGGGCCATTTTGGGTGATTTTGGTTATTTTAGGGGTTATGAATCACTTTGGCTGATCTTAAGTGGGTCCAAGCCTGCCCCTAGAAATGTTTAAGGGTGTATGTGAACAATATGGAACATATGGAGGTCATTTGAGGTCACCAAATCTTTGAAATTGGCCAAAAATCCCATTTTTCGACAAAAAAGTGCGATTTTGATCACTTAATTGGCCAAAAATCTCATTTTTCGACAAAAAAGTGCGAATTTGAACACTTAAATGCAATTTTTCGCAAAAGTTGCAGAAGACGAACGCCTCTTAAAATTCAATTTTACATTGGAATACATACTGCCAATCTTGAAATTCTAAGTTTTTCGATATTCGACCTGAGCATGATACACCCTAATGTACTGGGTGTGGAAACAGAGGCGTCATCTGGGGAGGGGCGGTCATCCCCCAGGCTCACCAGGGGGTCCCCAAGGCCCTCCAAATGATAGTTTCTTAGAAAAAAGGCACCGAATATTTTGTGGATTACCAATATAATGAACTGCTTACAGTTTAAAAACTTTTTAGAATAATTTGAATAAAATAATGACAATGAATTATGGCTTAAAAAAAATTGTTTTATACAGCCAAGACTTTTGCTGAGTCATTTAATATTCTCACTGGTAACACAGATTTAGTAACTGTGGCTAAAAGTGAGAGAAGATCACAACGAATTTAGAAGGTCTTTTCATATCTCAAACATTTTCTCATAGACACAACCATTTGGAAAAGTTATGTTGAGGTTGTAGTGCCTTGCACCACAGGATTATTTTTTTATTAGTGAAAATTGCCACAAGTTGGCGCGAGTGAAATATTTTAAGTCTAAATAAATAAATACAAATTAAATGTCCAGTGATTAATTTAATTCTTAGCATGCAGTGAATAGTAATTTAGTTAAAAATTAAAGTGCAATCATAAAGAAGTTCAAAGAAAAAATATAAAAATATTTGTGCCTTTTAAACAATGTAAATTTTGGGGGCATGGTGTGACTAGACGTGAGTTTGCTTTTAGGGATTATTTTGGCTTATTGGTAAAATTGTGAAGTAAAAACAAACTTATTTGCAACGACAACACAAGGGACGCCAAGTTTTCCACATTTTATATGCAATTTAAAAGGACGGCGCCAGCAAGCAAAGTTTCTTCGTGGTATGTTTCTTATTTATAATGTTTATTTTTGTTTACTATTGCATATCTGTATGTAATACCGCATACTGCAGACATTAACAAGCCTTATACTGTTTGTGAATAGTACTGTAAGATTCATACTATAAATTAGCTTAGACTAAGTTAGGCCTATCTATGCAAGAGCCAAATTGTAAATTACTCTAGCCTAGCTGAGGCCTACCGTAGCCTTTGTTTTAGATGATTAACCTCAGCCTACTATATTGAAGAGGCATAGGCCTGCCCATTAATTTTCTTAATATACTTTACTTTATAAGCCTATTATGTTTCATGTTATTTTCTTAGCAGATGGCCTACTAGTCATTTGTGGCCTACATACTTTCTTAGTTTTCCTGTTCAACTTGACACAATCCCATAATGAGGGTTAACCCTTTGACGACCAGTATACGTTTCTTTGAACTTAAACGTTTAAGTTTTATTGTTATTTACAATTAGATATTAGTAACTATAGTCACTTAAATGACCCATTTTTGGGTTAATTTTCCGACAACTAAACGATACCTGTATAAACATGTAGATGTATTTGTAGAAACGTTGCATCATTGTACAACTTATATTATTATTTCCGTGGGACAAATATGTCCCGTGGCCCTCAAAGGGTTAACTGTAACTCACCATCCACAGGTTACTGGGCCTATATAGCATATATATTTTAATTATCAATTTTTGCCATTATTATGTATCATTTTTTGTCTGGAATATTACTTACAGTATTCTTGTCTCTCTTTGCAGACAAGGTTGTCATTGTGGCTATTATTTACATATTATTATTTGTTGCATATTAGTATTATTTACATATTAATATTAGTTGTATATTAGCATTATTTACATATTATTATTATTTGTTGCATATTAGTATTTACATATTATTAGTTGTATATTAGTATTATTTACATATTATTATTTGTTGCATATTACTATTAGTTGTATGTTAACGGTGCCATTATTTAATTTCGCATTTATATGTCAAAGTTGTTACGGGTAAAAATCCCCTTTGCATTTATAAATAATTGTTGCACAGTTTATTAATTGTTGTCAATAAAATACAAAATTCATGTTGACAATTTTTATAATCAATCCTTCTTTTTATTAAAATTATTTTTGCGCTGCAGTGCTGGATGCCAATCTAGTATTTGGGCGCTGGTGACCCTGGTAATTAATTATTTACGTAAAGGTCTATAATAATAAATTAGACCCTTACAAGGTTTCTGGCAGCACATCTTTCCCTCTTGCACTGAAAGCCAAAACAGATTATTTTTCCATGTTAGGTTTATTTCAGAACTTGATAGGTGCTTCTCAGAAAACATGCCCCTTTTAACAGCTATTTCTTCCTTTAACTGTAACTCAGGAGGATTTTAATAATTAGGGAAACTTAATTCTATTGCACACACATATCGGAGCATTGGTGTGGATGAAATCCTTTTGCAATCTCAAATTTCTGTTGCCAAAAGACATTTTTCTAACAAAAATGAAAAGTCAAAGACTCTGATTCAGTTGTACGAAGCGCTAAAACCTTTATAATTAGCTTATTCTGAAATTTTGAATTTTTTAAAATAATCATTGCTCTTCCAGTAACCACTGCAGTAATGAGCTATTGTTTTCTGTGTTGAGTTTGGTGACACATTATTTACGAACTACGATGAGAGATGATCGACTGAATGACTTGCTTCTGATGGCCTCTGAAAAATAAGTGGTCAAAAACCTTAATTTTGATGTTTTGGTTGATGATTTTGCAAAAATGAAATCTAGAAGATATCCTCTACTACATTAGGTGATATAAATTTCATGATTTATTGCTTAACTTAATAATTTGATAGTTAACTGTAAATAACCAGTCTCGCTGATACCATTTAATCATTCTTGTTTATATTAATTTGATTATAAAGTACATTGTGAGTAGCACTTACTAAATTTTGACATGTGAGGGGCCTCTCACTGCCTTCTTCGCCCCCACCCCCGCCAAGCCAATTTGAAATGACGCCCCTGTGTGGAAAACACCATTGGAAGAAGGACTGTCCTTTTAATTAAAGAAGCAGTTTGCCGAAACTGTAGTAAAATACGCCAGATAGATAGTTTGTTTTGCAAAGAAACAAAAGGATGAAAATTCTAATTATAACATTTCTAGTGGTAATCCTCCAAATGGAAACACTTCGAACATTGGAGTGGAGTACCTATATTATAAGCAGCAAAGTGGTGATAATACGGGTCCATATATTGTAGATGTAAGCTTAAATGGAATTGCAATTCCTCTAGAACTAGATACAGGTGCTGCCCGAACTGTCATGTCTAAAACAGTTTTTTACAAAACTATAGTGGGCCTAGTATTAGCCGAGTGAGGTGATGCTGATTAATTTAGTGCTAATGATTAATTGATGTAATGATTGATTGTTAATGACAGGCTGGGTCAACAATTTATGATGTCCTACGGTATCACCTGTTTGAAGGTGGCTAATGGAGTAGGCCTACTATAATTACTTCTGAGTGATACTAATTGATTCGAGGTCACCAGCTTAGATTACACACACCCAAGCAAATAAGGTTATAAAAATCATTTATTGTTTTTGTGTTTAATTAAGAAAATAAATCATTTATTTCTTCACAGTGATTAACATGGCAATGAAGGTATTTACGGTGATTAACAATTATATAACAGCATTTATAGTATGCTAAATATGACTAAGGAGTAGCAAATAAGGGAATGGTTATACAGATTAATTAAGTAAATACACTAATTTAGGTAGGCTAATGATATGCAAACAAGATGCTGCAGACTAATAATGATTGGAAGAAATGTACGTAAGTTGGTACATTGTAAGTGGATTAGGACTTCATTTAGGTAGGCTAATGATATGCAAACATGAAACATGGAATAAATGATGCAGCCTAATGATAATAGAAATTATGCATGTACGTTTTGTACTCTGAATGGATTAGGCCATCAATAATGAAAATGCTTAAAAGGATCACATAAACAAACGGCTGCAAAGTACTTATGGATACATGAAAGAACACAATGGTAGGATGATACACGATCACGGTATTGGACACTTGAAACGGGCCTATTGCAGTCTTAAAGAGAGAGTTAGTTTGAACGGTATTGAAAGCACTAAGTAGCCTAATCACACCGCTGCGGGTACGCTCTGCAGGCTTAGCGAGCATTGCTTAAGAACGAGGCACAGAGCTTACCGACATTGTTGAAATACCTCTTGAGATGAAGGATATGCGTGAAGGTTGACCTTATAGAACGTAGGCCCGAGGTAATGTTGACCGTCCTATTGAAGCTTGTTGAACGGGCGCCGGTCGACTCTTGAGATGAAGGATGAGTTAAACCAAGGTCAGAATGATGTCGCCTCAAGTGTTGATTCGCTTCGTGCAGGCCGCTCTCCGGCGAAGGCCGGAGAGCGGGTGGCTTGACGTGTGGTGCTGCTGACGAGGGATGCTGAGACGTGACGAACAAGACGAGAAGTGATGACTGCTGAGAGACGAAGTGAATGAAGTGAGTGAGAGAATGAGAAAGTGTATCAGTGGACCCTCGCTTATATAACCTCTGAGACGCGGAGTTTCGCGGCATTTCTGAGACGCCTCCTACGCGTCCTTTGTTGTTAAAAGGCTAGCATTAGTTCTGATTCCTTGAAACCACGTGCGTCTTTCGCTTCCATGTGATTCTGAGATGTTTGAGAATGGCGGGGAAAATATTCCTTTGGCTGTTCTTTGTCTGTTTTTCTGTCTTTCTTCTTTTTCACTACAAAACTTTCAAAACTACACTACAACACACAAACTACACAAATCTAAAACAATACTAAAAAAATATGGTAACATACAAATACCTATTTGTGGGAGAAGCATACATCAGTTACACTCAACATGAAAACTTTGTCTCGTCCCTTAACTCTTTTAGTGGTGGATGAGTAAAGGCCTACTCTACTAGGCCATGACTGGATTGATGCCTTGAAATTGCCTATTGACCAAATTTTGCCAAAGGGTCGGACAGATGTGCATACACTCGCATAGCCATCTGACAGATTCATTGTTAACGGAGTTTCCTTCTCTTTTTGGGCCTGAAGTAGGCAAACTAAAAGATCCATCAGGTCTGTATAGAGGTAGACCCTAATGTAACATCATAATTTTGTGAGGCTCATCAAATTGCACATGCATTGCGGGAGAAGGTAGCTTTAGAAATTGATAGGCTGCTCATAGATAGAATTGTCGAACCAGTCACACACGCTAAGTGGGTTGCCCCGGTAGTTCCTGCACTAAAACCTGACATGTCAATGCGTTTATGTGGGGATTACCGTTTATGGAAAACTGATACGTGTGGGGAGTTGGGAGGTAACGAAAATGGTCCACTGAGTAGGTAGGTAGTTCATCTAACAATTATTAAACTCCTTTTATGTCAATAACTGGGTGGATGAAACCAATTGGTTGCTCACCAGTTACTCTCCACATTAGTATTTATATACTGTGTGATAGAGCGTGCTCGGTAGTAGACATACATTACCGATCAACCAACCAAAAAAACAAGAGGAACGCTGGTGGAAAAAGCAGCGGGAAGCAGGAGGGACAAGGAACTGGGAGGAAGAACGGACATGGGGAACGAAGAGCTTGAAAACAGAAAAAGATCTCCACCAGCCAGTACGCTCTCAAAACCAAAAGTAGAGAAAAGAGGGACTGTCTAATAACACTCAGTAAGTGAGTGTTATTACCCTAACCTAATTTGGTAAGGAATCCTACTGTGGACCTCAATTTACTCTGCCCGCTCTGAACCATTTCCGGAATCTCTAGGCTGACCCCTACAAAGCTAGGCTTAACCTACTCTATAGTTAGACTGGAGATATTAGGGGTGAGTTAATTGGGGACCAATTCATACAGAGTATTCTTCACACCGTTTAACAGCAAATAGAGCAGTTCTTCTAGATTGCTACCCTATACCCAAGCCTGATGAATTATTTAACTCTCTTCCTGGGGGTAAATATTTCACAAAACTAGATATGTCACAAGCCTATGCTCAACTAAGTTTAGATGAAAATTCTAAAGAGCAATGTTATTTTATTTATTTTGATTGGGTTCAGAATCCCAGCTGAGCCCTGAATGGCCAAGCTCTGAGAGGCCATTTTAACTTATAGCCTAAGTTAAGCTAGACTAAAACCAACTTACGGACTTGGAGGTTCTATTAGGTCCTACCTCAGGGTTGCTGAATCGATGTGGGCCCACCGTAGGCTTCAGTTGTTAGAAAATCTAGAAGAGGAAGAACCATTGTTGTCCCAAGGCGAATGATGACTAAGCTGATTGATGCACAGCATTGCTTGTATATATTAAGTTAAGTGTGTATATATATATATATATCCATCTCATAATTGGGTTAATATTCGTTTTTTGACCCAGTCACACCCAGCTATAACAGCAATATATATTGAATAACCAATCAAAACTGAATAAGAAAATATATATATTATCTTGTGCAAATTTGTATAAAATGTACTTTTTAAAAAAAATATTTTCTACTTTCTAATATGTATGTATATAAATTTCGGTTGGTTTGTTTATTTTGGCTACCTTTTTTGGACTTTTTTGGAGATTTTTCTTGGCTTTTTCTGGCTACTTTTTCTTGCTTTTGCCTACTTCTTTCTGTTTTTTGTTAGTGTGGTGATTTTCGTTCTACTGTTATGACGTGTCAATCTTGTGAACTTTATTTTGAAGACCTAATCCGCCTTGTTGGCCTCGATGAAGATAAAAGTTTAGATGTTTTTTCCAATCACGGCATAATTCCGACATCCGTGATTTGCCCTAAATGTAATACTGCCTGTATTTTAAGACAAGACTCGAAGGTGTTTAGGTGCCGTAAAAAAAATCCAAAAAATAAGCGTGAGTGTGGATTTACTGTTTCTATCTTTAAGGGCACATGGCTGGAACATTGCAACTTCTCGGTGAATAAAAACCTCCGGTTCATAAATATTTATTTGCGAAAATATTTTTCACAACGTTATGCCGAGAAAGTTATAAAACTAGGCAGTGAGTCCATTGTTAACTGGAAATCTTTTTGGGTGGTTAGGTTAAGTTAGGTTAGGTTGTGTTTAGCACGAATGCAAACTTTTCTGGTCGATTTTGAGGTGTTTTGCACGAATCTGCCATCCGTTTCCTGTGCAAATGCGTAGTTTTCGAGATGACGATATCTCGAAAACTACACATTTGCACAGGAAACGGATGGCAGATTCGTGCAGAGCACCTTCAAATTGACCAGAAACGTTTGCTCTCATTATAAAAAGAACTGGGTCAAAAAACGAATAATTACCCATAATTGTAAGGTTAGTGAAAAATTCACTTAATTTAGAGCTAGCATTTTTGGGCTCTTGTGGCATCATTGTTTGGGCACTCTGGTGGCATCAATTTGGGGCGCTGCGCGTCCTTTCTACTCGTTTGTGGAATGCCGTACTTACAGGGTGTGGTCTTATAGAGAGCTCTCTTGCAATTCAGTTTGGTTGTTTAGATACAAGATTGTTGCATCGTGCAATAGTCCAGGTTGTGTTGTTGTTGCAAGGTTGAGAAAGAAGACCGTAAATAGTGCCCCTTTTGTTTTTATCTTAAATTCATGCAACTGAGGCCTAAGGTAGGCCCACATCGAGTCAGTAACCCTGAGGTAGGACCTAATAGGATCTCGAGTCCGTAAGTTTTTTAATTTTAGCTTAACTTGGGCTGTAGGTTGAACTGGCCCTTTAGAACTTGGCCGTTCACGGCTCAGCTGGGATTTTGAACCCAACAAATAAATAAATGACATGGTCCTTCAGAACAGGATTCTAGCCCAAGACTGAGTCAGTGACTATTTTTCGGCAAAGTTCTGATTGTGCAAATTGTAGCCCAAGTTAGGCCTAGACGGGTTGAGCATTATTGAGTTAAGGTCCCAGGGTAGAAAGTTTGGTCGCCCAATTGCGAAACTTGGCCACTCGTCTGTCGTTGTTTTTGGCCTACATTTTTACCGGTTTGGTTAATTTTGGTTTATTATTGAATTAAGGTCCCAGGGTAGAAAGTTTGGTCGCCCAATTGCGAAACTTGGCCACTCGTCTGTCGTTGTTTTGGGCCTACATTTTACCGGTTTGGTTAATTTTGATTTATTATTCGTAGGCGAAGGTTGCAGACTTCGGTGCGCCAGTTACTTGGGTGGAAAAATTGGTATTCCATACTGATGGTTGGTTAGTACCCCACCCAGCAATTCAGTTTATTTGAAAAAAGCAAAATTTGCGTTTGATCAGTTTGGTTAAGTATTTCTGCCAATTCAGCTCATTTGGCATTGAGCCCAATTGTTGTTTGCATTGAAGATGAGTGCATCTGAATTGAACAAGTTTAAAAAAAGGAGAAGCGCCCACAAAGGTCTAATTACAAAGGTCATTGCCACTATAGATTCTGCCATAGAGCAAGAGGATTTAAGATTAGTGACTGAGCAGCTTTCCATATTAGAAACTAAAAAGGTTGCTCTAAGTGAAGTAAATGTTAAAATTGAGGCTCTTATAGGAGAGGATGAAATAGAAAATAACATAATTTACTTTGAAGAGATTATTGATGATATAATTAAAGTAGGCCACCGAGCAAAAGAGTTTAGCAGCTCATTACAGTCAGAGACCAGGTCTAATAATGAAACACAACACTCAACAAATGATGTTTGTGAAGTTAAGGTTAACAGATCTGCAGTTCAGTTACCGAGGCTTGTACTCAAAACATTTTCTGGGAGTATTCAGGAATGGCAAGGATGGGCAGACAGTTTTCAATCAGCAGTTCATTCTAGTCAAGTGTTAAGTGCGGTGGAGAAGTTTAATTATTTGCAGTCCCTCTTGGAAGGGGAGGCAGCAAAGACAATAGCAAGATTAGCATTAACAGAGGCTAATTATAATGTGGCTTGGGATATATTAAAAAAATGGTTTGGTAAGCCAGAGATCTTAATTAAAAGCCACCTCCGTGAACTTTTAGCTATACCTCCTGTTAATAATCCTAATAGTGTCAAGGAGTTACGGCAGTTATATGATGAATTTGAAGTTAGAACTAGGTCCCTGGACAACTTGGGTGTAGGAATGGGAAGGTATGGTATAATGTTGGTTACTATACTGGAGTCTAAATTGCCAGCTCAATTTTGCTTGAATTAAGTAGGGGACACTCTACAGAACATGTGTACATTCCCCTTTAGCAGATGTTAAGTCTTTTAGGTACAGAATTAGCAAGACGAGAGGGAATTGAGTTTGCACAGTGGGATGTTAAACAAGGGGACAAAGGCAGGCACAGCACCAAAGTTTCTACAAAAAGGAATAGCCCAGGTACAGTGTCAGCTCTACATGCATCCTCTGAGAATAAATTAAAGGGAATCAAGGAATGCATATTTTGCGAAGGCAACCACAAGTCATATAAATGTGAGGTGGCTGAGGCTTTACCTTTTGAGAGAGAAAGGACAGGGTAAACTAAGTCCACAGCATGTTTTAAATGTTTTTGAAAAGTCACAGAGCAAGGTTTTGTAAGTTTAAAATTTTGTGCAAAAAATGTCATGGCAGGCATCAGCCATTATTGTGTGAAAAAACTCCTAGTAGGCCTACCCCAGCAGTAGAGACATCAGTGGCACATGCCACTGCTATGAAAGGGAGTAAAAGTAAAGGGGGATTATTGCAAACAACTGCAGCCTTATTAATTGGGAATGATGGAGAAGTACTGTAAGAGTGTTGTTTGATAGTGGTAGCCAGTGTAGCTTTATTAAGACCAGAATTTCCAGAAAATTGAAGTTTAGAGAACTTAAGAGGGAAAATTTAAGAATTTCTGGGTTTGGGGTTCCGTTCAACACCGAACCAAATTTAAGAAGGTAGAAGTTCTGGTTAAGGGGTTGTTACCGCAAAGTCCCACTATCAAGGTCCAAGCTGTAGAGATTGAGGAACTTTGTGCTCCAGTCACTACTTGTTTAGATATGGCATGTGTCCAAGAATTGCAAGTTAAAGGAATTAATTTCGGCAATAATAAGTTTGAAGGAACAGAAGATATTAGTCTTTTGATTGGAGATAACTATTATTGGGACTTCATCACTGGTAATATTGTCCGCACATCTCAAGGCCCAGTAGCTATTGAAAGTAAGCTAGGCTGGATGCTACATGGTAGCTATTGCAATGAAATGGAAATTAAGGCTCTTTTTGTTAAGATTGAGGAGAACAGCCATGGTTTAGAAAGGCATTTGAAAGCGTTTTGGGAACTTGAATCCATTGGCATAAAGGACAAACAGGCAAGTACAGTGAACAATGACGTTTTAGAGCAATTTGAAAAAGGGATTGGGTTTAGAGATGGTTGCTATGAAGTTGGCCTCCCTTGGAAGGATTCTTGCAAACCTGGTTCAAACCTTCAGCTAGCTAATCGGAGGTTGGAGACTTCATTGTACAGGCTAAGAAAAAATGAGGAGTTGTTAATTGAATACAATGAGGCCATCCTAAGCTATGTAAGGGAGGGCTATGCTGAAAGGGTGCAAGGCGAGCTGGTGAACCAGGAGGCACATTATCTGCCACACCATGCAGTGGTACGGCGAGACAAAACTACCACCAAACTGAGGGTAGTTTTTGATGGCTCAGCCAAGGACAAAGGTGGTGTGTCCTTGAATGACTGTTTGGATGCTGGGCCAAATTTAAATGTAGATTTATTTTCCTTGTTACTGAGATTCAGGTTTGTAGATAGGCATTGACTGCAGATGTGAAGCAAGCTTTTTTGCGGATAAAGTTAAAACCAGAGGACAGAGATGCAGTAAGGTATCTGTGGGTGGATACGAAAGACTTGTTGGAAAATGAACCTAAGGTTCAAGCATATAGAATGAAGTCAGTGTTGTTTGGCCTCAGCGCTAGTCCATTTCTGTTGGCAGCTACTATGCAGTACCATTTTAAGAAATATTCTGAAGTCTATCCTAACACTATTGAACACATAAATTTTTATGTTGATGATTTGCTGTGTTCCGTGGATAATACAGAAATGGCTAAACAGATATTCGCGGAGGCTAGAGCTATAATGAGGGAGGCTGGCATGGAGCTTAGAAAATGGCAGACCAATCATTCTCAATTACAAGAGTTTATGAGTCAGTCCTGTGTAGTACCTGATGCAGCAGAAAGTATTGAGGATTCTTGTATTAAGGAGTTGTGGGCAATAGACGCAAAGGTGCTAGGCATTGTTTGGCAGCAAGGAGATGATTTGTTTACCTTCAATGGGAAATCTTTAGTAGAGCTGGCTGAGAATGAGACAAGGTGGACAAAATGTACAGCTCTAAGATTGGCTTCAAAGGTCTTTGATCCTCTTGGATTCCTGGCTCCATTTGTGATAAAGTAAAAAATTTGGTTTCAGAGCCTCTGGGAAATTGGACTTGGTTGGGACCAAGAGTTACCTGATCATATGGTGGTAAGGTGGAAATATTGGTTCAAAGAATTGGCACATCTTGGAGACATTGAAATCCCAAGATGGTACTTTGGGGAGTTGAACAATAGTCCAGACAATTTGGAGCTGCACATCTTTTGTGATGCAAGTGAGGAAGCCTATGCAACTTGTATTTATATTAGAGGCACATTGCAAGAGGAAGTAAGTTGCAGGTTGGTTGCTGCAAAGAGCAGAGTAGCACCTTTGAAAAGGCTTTCTGTTCCAAGGTTGGAATTGATGGGTGCAGTTATTGCTAGTCGGCTTGCAGTTGCAGTGCAAAAGTCTTTGGTCCTCTATGAAATTCCAAGCTATTATTGGACAGACTCCACTATAGTTTGGCACTGGTTAAGAAGTCAGACAAGGAAATGGAAACCATTTGTTGCCAATAGGGTGGAGGAAATTCAACCGCGCACAGATCCCAAACAATGGAAGCATTGTCCAGGCACCCAAAACCCCGCTGATTTACCAACACGAGGAATTTCAATGAAAGATCTTGCACAGTCAAGTTTGTGGTGGAATGGGCCAGAGTGGCTAAAACTTGGAAGTGAAAACTGGCCTTCTAATCAGCCTATTGTAGGAGAATGCCAGGCTGAAGAAGCATGGGTGAGTGAGGTGAGAAAATGCACTGTGAACAGTTGTCAAGTTATGCAGCAGGACCCCATATTGAGGCTTGAGGACATTAGCAGTCTGAAAAGATTGTTAAGAGTGACAGCATGGGTATATAGATTTACCAACAATATTAAGGGAGAAACAAGAAGGGAAGGAATTCTGAACAGTAACGAGATTCAGCAAGCCAGGAAATACTGGGTGGTATATGTGCAGAAGGAAAAATTTGGTGAAGAGAGGGAATTGCTCACTAGCCATCCATTACAGGTTCTACCAACACATTCTGCTCTCAAGGGTTTGGGTGTGTTTTTGGATCAGGATTTATTGAGAGTAGGAGGTAGACTACAGTTTTCAGGGCTTCCAGAGGAGAAAAGACATCCAATTTTGCTACCTTCTGGGGGGCACTTTGTGGACCTTTTGATCCTGGATACTCATCATAAGCTGTTACATGCTGGAGTTAGAGAAGTGATAATAGAGATCAGACAACAGTTTTGGATTCCCAAAATTAGACAAGTAGTAAAAAAGGTCTTGCATAAATGTGTGGTTTGCAAGCGTTGGAGTGCAAAACCTTATTATGAAAAGGTGGCTCCACTTCCAAGAGAACGGTGTGTCTATACTGCCCCATTTGATGTAGTGGGAGTAGACTTTGCAGGTCCAGTCTATGTGTATGAGCAAGGGGAGTCTAACAAAGGTTATATATGTCTTTTCACATGTGCTACCACCAGAGCAATCCATTTGGAATTGGTAAGCAACTTAAGTAGTGATGTATTTCTTTTGGCCTTTAAAAGGTTTGTGAACAGAAGGGGTTTCCCAAATAAAATCATATCGGATAATGCAAAAACCTTCAAAAAGGCTGGAAAGGAACTCCAAGAAATTTGGTCCTTGCTAAAAGAGGAAGGATTCCAATCCTACTTTTCACACCAAGGGGTACAGTGGGAGTTTATTGTTGAGAGAGCACCATGGTGGGGAAGATTTTGGGAAAGGCTAGTGAGAAGTGTAAAGTGTCCATTAAAGAAACTTTTAGCTAATGCTCATTTGAGCAAAGAAGAATTCTGCACTGTTTTATGTGAAGTAGAAGCAATGGTGAACAGTAGGCCTATCACTTTTGTTTATAACAGTATGCAGGATGCAGAGCCATTGACACCAAATCATTTTCTTTGTGGTAAACGATTAACATCAAGCCCCAGTGTGCCAGAAGACTTGCAGCCTATCCAGAGCACTCAAGGAGAGTTAACCAGACGGTTCAGGTACCTTGAAGAGCTACAAGATCAGTTATGGAAGAGGTGGCAGATGGAATACTTGCCAGAACTCAATTATTACCCATCAGGCAAGGTAAAGGGCTCAAATGCAAATTGGATCAAGGTGGGAGAAGTGGTAATGATTGGGGATGAAAGACCAAGGCAATGCTGGAAGCTTGGCATAATTGAAGAGTTGTTTGTTGGCAAAGACAATTTAGTTAGGTCTGCACTGGTAAACAACCAAACTGAATTGCAAGAGAGCTCTCTATAAGACCACGCCCTGTAAGAGCCGCATTCCACAAACGAGTAGGAAGGACGCGCAGTGCCCCAAAAAAATGATGCCACAAGAGTGCCCAAACAATGATGCCACAAGAGCCCAAAAATGCTAGCTCTAAATTAAGTGAATTTTTCATTAACCTTACAACTATGAGATGGATATATATACACCTTAACTTAATATATACAAGCAATACTGCATCAATCAGCTTAGTCATCATATCGCCTTGGGACAACAATGGCTCTTCCTCTTCTAGATTTTCTAAAACTCCCCACCGAGGAGGCATTGTTGTCATTACCTTCTGCAAGTTTAGCGAAGCCTTCTCCATGAGGCTGTAACTCAAATGTTTCATCTTGACTATCCGTGTTTTTGCTGATTTCTAAAGCATAGGGTTTTTGTATAGGTCTCTTTAATTTTCCTCCTGAAGTCTTTACCAGTGCAGACGTAACTAAATTGTCTTTGCCAACAAACAACTCTTCAATTATGCCAAGTTTCCAGCATTGCCTTGGTCTTTCATCCCCAATCATTACCACTTCTCCCACATAAATGCAAAAAACTTCACTTTTTTACGTGAAGGTCAAAATATGAGAATAAAAACCCACTCTAATAGACAGAGTTTATTTCCACGACAGTTTCGACGCCCACTGGCATCCTCCTCGGGTGGATACAGAAACACAAATGAAACAAAACAAGAGGGAAAAACAGTTCAGGGATCGACCGTTAAGAAATTCGCACCTAGGTTGGATTCCATTCTCTCGAGACAGGAGGGGCATTTTCATTAAGTACATTCGCACAAATTTTAAAACTATCTTCCTGTTCTAAACATACAGATTCTATTATTTTTACATAATTATTACATTTATAATTAAATTTATTACATTTAATATTGCATAATTATTAATTACAGAAATTATAAATTTATTATTACATTGGTTATTACATTGTTGTTTATTATACAGAAATTATAAACCGAAAAACGAATGAAAAAAGGCGATTAGGAAATAATCCAGAGACCATTGAGAAATTCGCACCTAGGTTAGATATCGTTCTCCCGAAACCAGAAGGGCATTTTATTACAGGGTCAGCTTATAACTACATTTCCACAAATTAAAAATATCTTCTTGTTCTATACATACAGATCCTAATGTTTTGACATAATTACTGCATATATTTATTTCCACATTAATTACTTCCATTATTACATTTACTAAAAGCGAGTAAGGAAACATTCCAATCCAGAGACATTTAAGAAATTCACACTTAGGTTCGAACACGTTCCCACGACTCCGTAAGGGATTTATTGACCAAGAATCTCATTAAAGGGTCTAACTTATAAGTACCTTCGCACAAATTAAAATTATCTACTTTTTCTATACACACAGATTCTATTATGTCAAAAGAAAAATAATAGAATCTGTGTGTATAGAAAAAGTAGATAATTTTAATTTGTGCGAAGGTACTTATAAGTTAGACCCTTTAATGAGATTCTTGGTCAATAAATCCCTTACGGAGTCGTGGGAACGTGTTCGAACCTAAGTGTGAATTTCTTAAATGTCTCTGGATTGGAATGTTTCCTTACTCGCTTTTAGTAAATGTAATAATGGAAGTAATTAATGTGGAAATAAATATATGCAGTAATTATGTCAAAACATTAGGATCTGTATGTATAGAACAAGAAGATATTTTTAATTTGTGGAAATGTAGTTATAAGCTGACCCTGTAATAAAATGCCCTTCTGGTTTCGGGAGAACGATATCTAACCTAGGTGCGAATTTCTCAATGGTCTCTGGATTATTTCCTAATCGCCTTTTTTCATTCGTTTTTCGGTTTATAATTTCTGTATAATAAACAACAATGTAATAACCAATGTAATAATAAATTTATAATTTCTGTAATTAATAATTATGCAATATTAAATGTAATAAATTTAATTATAAATGTAATAATTATGTAAAAATAATAGAATCTGTATGTTTAGAACAGGAAGATAGTTTTAAAATTTGTGCGAATGTACTTAATGAAAATGCCCCTCCTGTCTCGAGAGAATGGAATCCAACCTAGGTGCGAATTTCTTAACGGTCGATCCCTGAACTGTTTTTCCCTCTTGTTTTGTTTCATTTGTGTTTCTGTATCCACCCGAGGAGGATGCCAGTGGGCGTCGAAACTGTCGTGGAAATAAACTCTGTCTATTAGAGTGGGTTTTTATTCTCACACTTCTCCCACCTTGATAAAATTTGCATTGGAGCCTTTTACATTGCCTGATGGGTAATAATTGAGTTCTGGCAAGTATTCCATCTGCCACCTCTTCCACAACCGATCTTTTCGCTCTTCAAGGTACTTGAACCTTCTGGTTAACTCTTCTTGAGTGTTCTGGATAGGCTGTAAGTCTTCTGGCAAACTGGGGTTTGATGTTAATCGTTTACCACAAAGAAAATGATTTGGTGTCAATGGCTCTGCATCCTGCATACAGTTATAAACAAAGTGATAGGCCTGCTGTTCACCATTGCTTCTACTTCACACAAAACAGTGCAGAATTCTTCTTTGCTCAAATGAGCATTAGCTAAAAGTTTCTTTAATGGACACTACACTTCTCACTAGCCTTTCCCAAAATCCTCCCCACCATGGTGCTCTCTCAACAATAAACTCCCACTGTACCCCTTGGTGTGAAAAGTAGGATTGGAATCCCTCCTCTTTCAGCAAGGACCAAACTTCTTGGAGTTCCTTTGCAGCCTTTTTGAAGGTTTTTGCATTATCCGATCTGATTTTATTTGGGAAACCCCTTCTGTTCACAAACCTTTTAAAGGCCAAAAGAAATACATCACTACTTAAGTTGCTTACCAACTCCAAATGGATTGCTCTGGTGGTAGCACATGTGAAAAGACATATATAACCTTTGTTAGACTCCCCTTGCTCATACACATAGAGTGGACCTGCGAAGTCTACTCCCACGACATCAAATGGGGCTTTGCACTCCAACGCTTGCAAACCACACATTTATGCAAGACCTTTTTTACTACTTGTCTAATTTTGGGAATCCAAAACTGTTGTCTGATCTCTATTATCACTTCTCTAACTCCAGCATGTAACAACTTATGATGCGTATCCAGGATCAAAAGTTCCACAAAGTGCCCCCAGAAAGTAGCAAAATTGGATGTCTTTTCTCCTCTGGAAGCCCAGAAAACTGTAGTCTACCTCCTACTCTCAATAAATCCTGATCCAAAAACACATCCTCCAAACCCTTGAGGGAAGAATGTGTTGGTAGAACCTGTAATGGACTGCTGGTGAGCAATTCCCTCGCTTCACCAAATTTTTCCTTCTGCACATACACCACCTAGTATTGCCTGGCTTGCTGAATCTCCTTACTGTTCAGAATTCCTTCCCTTCTTGTTTCTCCCTTAATGTTGTCTGGAAATCTATATACCCATGCTGTCACTCTTAACAATCTTTTCAGACTGCTAATGTCCTCAAGCCTCAACATGGGGTCCTGCTGCATAACTTGACAACTGTTCACAGTGCATTTTCTCATCTCACTCACCCATTCTTCTTCAGCCTGGCATTCTCCGACAATAGGCTGATTAGAAGGCCAATTTTCACTTCCACGTTTTAGCCACTCTGCTCCATTCCACCACAAACTTGAGTGTGCAAGATCTTTCACTGAAATTCCTCGTGTTGGTAAATCAGCTGGATTTTGGGTGCCTGGACAATGCTTCCATCGCTTTGGAGCTGTGTGTTTGAATTTCCTCCACCCTATTGGCAACAAATGGTTTCCATTTCCTTGCCTGACTTCTTAACCAGTGCCAAACTATAGTGGAGTCTGTCCAATAATAGCTTGGAATTTCATAAAGGGCCAAAGATTTTTGCACTGTAACTGCAAACCGACTAGCATTAACTGCACCCATCAATTCCAACCTTGGAATAGAAAACCTCTTTGCAGCAACCAACCTGCAACTTACTTCCTCTTTGAATGTGTCTCTTATATAAATACAAGTTGCATAGGCTTCCTCATTTGCATCACAAAAGATGTGCAGCTCCAAAGTGTCTGGACTATTGTTCAACTCTCCAAAGTACCATCTTGGGATTTCAATGTCTCCAAGATGTGCCAATTCTTTGAACCAATATTTCCACTTTACCACCATATAATCAAGTAACTCTTGGTCCCAACCAAGTCCAATTTCCCAGAGGCTCTGAAACCAAATTTTTTACTTTATCACAAATGGAGCCAGGAATCCAAGAGGATCAAAGATCTTTGAAGCCAAACTAAGAGCTGTACATTTTGTCCACCTTGTCTCAGTCTCAGCCAGCTCTGCTAAAGATTTCCCATTGAAGGTAAACAAATCATCTCCTTGTTGCCAAACAATGCCTAGCACCTTTGTGTCTATTGTCCACAACTCCTTAATACCAGAATCCTCAATACTTTCTGCTGCATCAGGTCCTACACAGGACTGACTCATAAACTGTTGTAACTGAGAATGATTGGTCTGCCATTTTCTAAGCTCCATGCCAGCCTCCCTCATTATAGCTCCAGCATCCATGAATATCTGTTTAGCCATTTCTGTATTACCCACGGAACACAGTAAATCATCAACATAAAAATTTTTCCTTATGTGTTCAATGAATTACGGACGATTGTTCAAACACAATTGTTCGAAAACCATAGTTCGAAAAACAGTTGTTCGAAGCAACAATTATTCGAAGTTATAATTGTTCGAATGGCACAGTTTGTTTCTAGTGAGAAAGGAAAGCCAATGCTCTTAGTGAATGGGTTTTTATATGTAAGAGACAAGCAAGTGAAAGCAAGAGTGTACTGGAAATGTCAAAATGTAGTAGTGGATTTTTTCCGTTTGGGGGCTAGCACCGAATTTTAATGAAAATCGGTATACTAATGTAGTTTTGGTCACTGATTTCAAAAATAACTTCTTTTTTTTGGAAAAATGAAAAACAAACATGTTAGAGCACTTTAAATAATTAATGTATTTTTAACGAAAATATCATGACTTAACCTAACCAATCGTCAAGGGCGTACAGTTGACCTAACCGGGCATTCAACTGACCTAACCGGGCATTCAATTGACCTACCTTGACTTTCATATGCTTCTATCCTGTTTTATTAATAAAGATTTTTAACTTTGAATAACGTATGAATAAAGATTTTTAACTTTTAATGTTTTTTTAATACTTTTTGTTTTTCGAACTATGGTTTTCGAACAATTGTGTTCAAACAATTGTGTTCGAACAATTATAACTTCGAATAATTGTTGCTTCGAACAACTGTTTTTCGAACTATGGTTTTCGAACAATTGTGTTCGAACAATTGTCCGGCAACGGTGTTCAATAGTGTTAGGATAGACTTCAGAATATTTCTTAAAATGGGACTGCATAGTAGCTGCCAACAGAAATGGACTAGAGCTGAGGCCAAACAACACTGACTTCATTCTAATTGTTTGAACCTTAGGTTCATTTTCCAATAAGTCTTTCGTATCCACCCACAGATACCTTACTGCATCTCCGTCCTCTGGTTTTAACTTTATCCACAAAAAAGGCTTGCTTCACGTCTGCAGTCAGTGCTGCTCTACCAAGCCTGAATCTCAGTAACAAGGAAAATAAATTTGCATTTAAATTTGTCCCAGCATCCAAACAGTCATTCAAGGACACACCACCTTTGTCCTTGGCTGAGCCATCAAAAACTACCCTCAGTTTGGTGGTAGTTTTGTCTCGCCATACCACTGCATGGTGTGGCAGATAATGTGCCTCCTGGCTCACCAGCTCATCTTGCACTCTCTCAGCATAGCCCTCCTTTACATAGCTTAGGATGGCCTCATTGTATTCAATTAACAACTCCTCATTTTGTCTTAGCCTGTGCAATGAAGTCTCCAACCTCCGATTAGCTAGCTGAAGGGTTGAACTGGGTTTGCAAGAATCCTTCCAAGGGAGGCCAACTTCATAGCAACCATCTCTAAACACAATCCCTTTTTCAAATTGCTCTAAAACATCACTGTTCACTGTACTTGCCTGCTTCTCCTGTTTGTCCTTTATGCCAATGGATTCAAGTTCCCAAAAGGCTTTCAAATGCCTTTCCAAACCATGGCTGTTCTCCTCAATCTTAACAAAAAGAGCTTTAACCTCCATTTCATTGCAATAGCTACCATGTAGCATCCAGCCGAGCTTACGTTCAATAGCTACTGGACCTCGAGATGTGCGGACAATATTACCAGTGATGAAGTCCCAGTAATAGTCAGCTCCAATCAAAAAACTAATATCTTCTGTTCCTTCAAACTTATTATTGCCTAAATTAATTCCTTAACTTGCAATTCTTGGACACATGCCTTATCTAAACAAGTAGTGACTGGAGCACAAAGTTCCTCAATCTCTACAGCTTAGACCTTGATAGTGGGACTTTGTGGTAACAACCCCTTAACCAGAACTTCTACCTTCTTAACTTTGGTTCGGTTTTGAACGGAACCCCCAAACCCAGAAATTCTTAAATTTTCCCTCTTAAGTTCTTTCAACTTCAATTTTCTGGAAATTCTGGTCTTAATAAAGTTACACTGGCTACCACTATCAAACAACACTCAGTAGCTTCTCCATCATTCCCAATTAATAATGCTGCAGCTGTTTGCAATAATCCCCCTTTACTTTTACTCCCTTTCATAGCAGTGGTATGTGCCACTGATGTCTCTACTTCAGGCAGGGCCGTTTCTAGCCATTAGGGGGCCCTAAGCAGTATATCCATTTGAAGTCCCACCCCTCCATCCACCAACTCATGCCTTACTACATCACCTCAGCACCAGAGCTGGGTACTTCCGCAAACACTTCCGCAAACCGCAAATTCCGCAATTGCGGAAGTATGTTTTTCGTTTGCGGATTTGCGTTTGCGGCAAAGTCATCGCAAATTAGTGAATTTGCGTTGCGGAACTAAGACCGCAAACGCAAATCTTTCCGCAAATTTCCCACGTGGCTGGAGCAGAGCATGTTCCCCAAACTTCACCGCAACGCCTGGGTTCATGTTTTCCTCAAGTATAACATGGCCATCCCCAGCTCTGCAGCCGTGGAGAGACTGTTCTCCCATGGGTCAGATATAATGAAGCCCAAAAGGGCCAGCCTGACCTCTGACAACTTCCAACGTCTCGTGTTCATGAAGGGGAACATGGACTTATTAAAACTGGATTTGGCTCAGTTACTGGAGGAGGACGACTGAACTTGTTGACAAAGCCAGAGGCGTACACTTGTAGAGGCTAGAGGGGTTGAGTTGTACAGTGAGTTCAAGTTGTGTACAGTCACAGTGTTAACTTAATTTAACTTGTGTAATGTAATGTGTGTACAGTTACTACAGTTACAGTACAGTCTTCTCTAACGTGTCTAAGTCTCAAAATTTATGAAATTCAAATGATTAAATTTATTATTTAATTTATTTACTATTTACTTGCAGGAGGTGTTTTTGTTCAATATAATATATCAATATATGTAGTATTTTTATTTCTTCTACAATAGTGATTTATTGTAATAAATTATTTAGCCTTGTTTTTAATAAAAACAAGGCTAAAACATTAAACATTAAAAAGATATAAAAACTTTTTATACCTCTTTAATGTTTTGGATACTTTTTATAGTTAAAATTGCGATTGCGGAATTTGCGGTTTGCGGAAGTGTTTGCGGAAGTGCCCAGCACTGTAAAAATTGGAAATATGGTTTGCGTTTGCGGATTTGCGTTTGCGGCACCAAAAATGGCAAGCAGTTTGCGGATTTGCGGTTGCGGAAGGTAAGGTTTGAGTTTGCGGATTTGCGATTGCGGAAGTGATTTTGAGTTTGCGGTGCCCAGCTCTGCTCAGCAAACACATACAAAAAATGGCTGTTAATAAAAAATAATTCTGAAACAATTTTAATGAAACATTTATGTCCAAAACAACAAATATGTACTTTCAGAAGACAATCAGAAAAAATACTCTTCATGAAATTCCTGAAAATTAGCTTATACATTATTTAGAATAAATGACACAGAACTATGTATAAAAAAATAATGCAATTATCAACTACCAAACAATTACTAACTCTACGATACAATCGTGTAATAGCTAACAGTTATACAGAACAGTTTGTATCTTCAAAATTTTTGCCTCCTAGCTTTTCTGAGCGAAATCATCAACAACATCATATAAAATCTCCCTGCCAACGTCCTGGTTGATGCTTATGATGCCAAGGCCACTGAGGCGATCCTGCCCCATTGATGATCTGAGGTAGTTCTTGATTAGCTTCATCTTAAAAAAGCTCCTCTCGGCTGACGCTACTGTCACAGGTAGAGTGCAGGCAATTCTTAGTGCAACCCAGAGATTGGGGTATAGTTCCTCCAATTGCTTCTGATGAATGAAGGAGAGAAGCTCCAATGCAGTCATGTTGTGTGAAGGTAAAGTCGGCAAGTTCTTAATTTCGAGGGCCAGTTCTCTTCCATCAATGTCAGAGTCAGCTCCAGAGCTCAGTATCTTAGAGAGCTTTTCACACTTGCAGGACAAGTCTTTTTTGTTTATTGTGGTGAAGTTTAGGAGAACCCCAAATATGTCCCTCACATTATCTAATGTTTTGAATCTCTCATTTATTGACCCGATGGCACAATCCACCACCACATTGAAAAATTTGGCTTCCAGCCTCTGTAAGACTTCTGTAAATGGTTCGTCAGGAGCTTCGTAAGCAAAGTGCTTTTTAATGGATCTGAGCCTCTTCTCCTTCAGCACAGCCTCCACATTCATTTCCTTACATATGTCCCTAGCTACGACTTGTGCTGCAACAAAACCTGTGTTTCTGTAGCTGGTGAGTGAGTCTTTTGTTTTTGTGAGGAGGTTGACTGCCACATCAAACTGCATTGTAGGAGACTGCAGAAGTTTGCTCACATGGTTAACTGCATGAAGAATGTCATACCATACTACTGTGCAAATCTGAAGGCGATAAGACCCTACCTCCTCTGCAAGTGCTTGTGCTTCAGTCCTGGCTATGGCATCTATGGAAAACTGATGAGTGGGTAGTTGGGAGGTAACGGAAATGGTTCACTGAGTAGGTAGGTAGTTAATCTAACAATTATTAAATTCCTTTTATGTCAATAACTGGGTGGATGAAACCAATTGGTTGCTCACCAGAGTTATTCTCCACACTAGTATTTATATACTGTGTGGGAGGAGCGTGCTCGGTAATAGATACATTACCGCTCAACCAACCGAGGAAAAAACCAAGACAACGCTGGTGGAAGAAGCCCCGCGAAGAGGAGAACAAAGGGAGAACGAAAACGAAGAACGGGGCGAGAGGACGTACCAGCAAGTACGCTCTCGACAATTACACAACCGGAGAAGGGAGAGACTCCAATAACTAAAAGTAAGTGACTGATTGAGTTTTTACACCAGTAAGTTAATCACATTAAATTAAGCTGGGTCAGACAAGTTAGGCCTACATTGTGGCCTAAGACCCAGCATCAACTCATAGCTTAACAAAGGTGAAGGTAGATTGCCCTAACCTAATCTTGTGAGGAATCCTACTGTGGACCTCAATTTATCTGCCCGCTCTGGACCATTTCCGGAATCTCTAGGCTGACCCCTCTAGGCTAGACTTGATCTACTCTATAGTTAGACTGGAGATATAAGGGGTGGGTTAATTGTGGACCAATTCATACAGAGCATTTTTCGCATTGGTGGTCCGTGTGTGGGCAATTTACAAACCTTAACCTTACTTAACAAAAATTTCAGAATTAGGCTAAATGGTCTAGCCTAAGCCTAAGCCTAAGCTAATCAAGCCTAATTAGGTCTACAACCTAGGGCCTAACTAGGAAACATTTACATTTAAGGAGTCTCATTCTCTTATAAGCTTAGACCTGAGTGACATAAGTACTTGGGGGGGATTAAACCAAATTTAAACTCGACTGTTTTGTCTGTGCTCTCTCTTCTCTGGTAATTTCTTCTTGTCCTCTATTTCATTACGATCCCCAGTTAAACAATTTTGACTTAGACATGGACAGTGCGGAATTGAAAAAGTTAAAAAAGAAAAGGGGGGGCAAAGTTGGGAGCTGTTACAAAGGGTGTGAACACTTTTAACAATATTACACAACCAGGTAAGGAAAATTTAGAGAGTGTAATTATTAAATTGGAAATTAAAAAGAAGGAAATAATAGCCATTAATGAGAGTATTTCAGAGTTAGTTGAATCCGAAATGGCTGAAGAACAATTGATAGACCTTTACGCTGATGATGATGATGTAAGCTCAATTGAACAGCAAATAAGGAGACTACGGTCTCGTTTGACTGACTTAACACCAAAAAAACCTAATTCTGATTTTAATCAAAGTAGGGTTAACCTTCAACAAAATTTAAGTGGCATGCTAAATCCTGAGTCACAAGAATTGAGGGCTCAGTTACCCATTTTGCTAGTACCAACATTTGAAGGGACACGGTACAATTCCATCTTTCATTGACAAATTTGAGAATTTAATAGGTAATAAACCTTATATTTCAACTGTTGAAAAGTTTAGTTACTTAACTAATTCCCTTAAAGGCCCAGCCTATAACCTAATAGCCTATTTACCAGCCGTAGGGATTCATATGAAGTAGCTATTGATCTTTTAAAACGTAATTACATTAACAAAGATTTGATTGTATATGAATTATCTCAACAAATTTTTGAATTTGCACCCATAAAAGATAACCATAGTGATATGGAAATTTTTTATACAAAATTAGAAGCTATTATAGGACAACTGGTTAGCAATGAGATAGATATTAAAGCTTCATCTTGGATTATACAAAGCATAGTACTTAGGTGCCTTCCTTCGAGGGTTAAAGATATTTTAATTCTAAAGACGGGAGAAAATTATCCTAATTTAGAACAAATAAGAAAACACTTCCCCAATATCCTAACTAATTACAAATTGAGAGATTTTCCAACACATAAGACCCAGACTATGGATAAACCAAAGACTTTTCCCAGAAACCAACTAGCTACAGCCAAACAGACAAAACTTGATACTGTAGAATCAAATGTGACCAACTATAATACACGAACACCTACATTACAGAACTTTAATGTAACTGCTGCCTCAACTTACACACCACATTGCAAATTTTGTGCAAGTAATGAACACAGTAGTACTGGGTGTGACAAATATTCAGACTTTAACCAAAGGGCTAAAAGATGTGAACAGTTGAACCTGTGTAAAAAGTGTACTGGCCAGGACATTATAAGAAAGACTGTAAATCTAGGTTAAGATTCAAGTGTAAGTTTTGTAAAAGTTTATGACATGTCTCATCAATGTGTGATTCACCAAAGTGTCCAAACAATAGTACTCAAACTCAAAAGATACCTCCCCCAAACAAAGGTAATCAAGAAAATGCCACTTTCATGGGACATTCTGCTTGTTCAAACAATGTAACAAGAAACACCGAGATTCTTTTACCAACTATTACTTTGGACTTAGTGAATAGTGAGGGTAGTACCACTCCAGTGAGATGTCTTATAGACTGTTGTTCTCAACAAACATTTGTTTCAAAAAATGTAGTTAATAAATTGGGTTTGACACCAAACCCGAATGAACAAAACCTCAATATTGCTTCGTTTGTTAAGGATAACTCGGACAAAAATAGCTATAAGACAATTGACCTGGAACTACATTTAGAAAGTAAATTCAAGAAAATTGAAGCAGTTATTATTTCTAAAGTAGGACAAAACAAACTGGTTATACCCAACTAGAACAAACCATAAATCATTTGGGAAAACACTACAAAATAGCTGATAGACATATCACTAACAACACAGTAGCTAACATTGAAATGCTAATAGGGGCAGATTATATTAATCTTATTCATAAGGGCATAGTAGAGATAGGTAATGGTATAGCTATTCAGACTCCATCAGGGATAGCCCTTTGGGTGACCTATCAGAATACAACCTAGACCTAAACCAAAACAGCTCATGACCAACAAATACTATGTGCCTCAACTCAGTCCTACATAACACCTGTAAGAATAGCAACACTTTGAATAATATTATCTCAACTGAGAACATTAATTCATCATTATCAAATGAAACTTTGGATGAGGCAATTCAAACTTTATGGTTGCTAGAATCTGTGGGTATACATGACACATATCAAACTTCAGAAGATCAGTTAATGGTAGAAAGATTTGAAGACACCATTCAGTGCAAAGACAATAGTTATTTTGTTGAGTTACCTTGGAAAATAAATTGTCCAACTTTAAGAGACAATCTCAAAGTAGCTAAAGGACATTTATATAAAGTAATGAAAAAACTCAGACAAGATAATAATATTCAAAAGTACAGTGATGTCTTCAAAGAACAGCTACAGAAAGGCTTCATTGAAGAAGTAACAAATAACCCTTTTAAAAAAGATGGTTGTCATTATTTAACCCACAGGGGGGTTTATCGACAAGATGCCCCAACAACAAAACTCAGAGTAGTATATAACTGTAGCCTCAAAGACAGTGATAAACACAGTTTGAATGATTGCTTGATTGAGGGTCCTAATCTCATTTCTGACCTTGTGAAGATCTTACTGAGGTTCAGGTTAGACAAATATGCCGTACAAAGTGACATTTCAAAGGCATTTTTGAGAATAAATCTTAAAAATGAATATGATAAGAACCAACTTAGGTTCTTATGGTTCAAGGATCCATTTGATTTGAATAAAGGGTTCATAACCTATAGATTTAATGTTGTGTTGTTTGGAGCCAATTGCTCACCTAGCCTATTAGCATTGACAATTAGACATCATTTAAACCAGTTTAATAACTAACATTGAACTTCCTTAAGGAACATTTTTACGTAGACAATCTAATAGGCTCAACGACAACAAAATCTGAATTATCTGAAGTCTATGAACACTCTCAAAACATTATGCAACAAGGTAACTTTGAACTTAGAGAGTGGATTTCAAATGATGAGGATTTAAACAAAAAGATTTTAAAGGATAATAATGGTCTTACTGAGCCATCAGACAGAGTTAAAACTTTAGGTATGAACTGGTATTTGGATGCAACTTCTAACAGTCATGATTCAATCTGTACTAAAGGTTTTAAACTTGATGAGGAAGCAAATACTAAAAGACAAATATTATCAGAGGCTTCCAAAATTTTTGATCCCATGGGTCTATTCCTGCCTTCAACAATAAAATCAAAGATTCTCCTCCAAGAAATTTGGAGGACAAATGTTGGGTGGGATGATCCAATAATAAATGAAAATCAAAAATCTTGGAAGAAGTTAGCTACTGATTTAACAAAAGTGCAGAACATTAAAATTCAAAGGTGCTGTGGGTTTAGGGATAAGCCCCAGAGACTTCATGTGTTTGCTGATGCAAGCACACAAGCTTATGGGTGCTGTGCGTATCTTGTAAGCCCTACAGAAAGTCATCTAATTTATGCAAAAGGGAAAGTTGCACCTCTCAAACCTACCCGAACCATACCTCAATTGGAACTATTGGCTGCTACATTAGCCATTAAAACCATTTCATTGCTTAAGGATGCTTACTATGATGTGTTTTTTAACTCATATCCACGTCTGGCTTGACAGTCAGATTTGTCTTGCCTGGATACGGAATGATAGCATTAATAGTAAGAATATCTTTGTAAGAAATAGGCTAAAAGAAATAGCTGACGCTAATGAAAGCCTACAAGTAAACTTTCACTATGTTCCAACTAAACAGAATCCAGCAGACTTTCTGACCAGAGGTTTATCCTACAAGTTGTTGAAGTCAAACAAAACTTGGTTTATGGGACCTAAGTGGCTCTGTAATACAGACCAATGGCCTGTGGAACAAGTTAACTTGACATTAAATTTAATCTTTTCAAATGAAAAGGTTGAACCAATCACTAATTATGAACAGTATTCTGATTTCAACAAACTTTTCAGGGTGACAGCCTACTGTTTGAGGTTTGCTCACAACTGTTTAGCTACAATTAACAAACAGCTAAATAAAAATAATCATAATTATACAGAAGTTGCAACCAAATACTGGATAGGCCAAGCACAACAAAAAGAGTACAATAAAGAGTTAGAATTCTTAACTAATGGGAAACAAACAAAAGAACCTGTACCATCAGTAGTTGTGGATCTAAACTTGTTCAGAGATGAGGAAGGCCTTCTAAGGTGTAAAGGGAGATTAGACAAATCAAAACTGTCATACAAAAGCAAAAATCCAATCCTTTTACCTAGATTTAGCTATTTGACAACATTAATCATCAGAAAAAACACACAATGATGTATATCATATGGGGGTACCACAGACACTAACTACATTAAGAAAAACTTATTGGATACCCAAGGGAAGGATCACTGTTAAAACAGTCCTAAGTGAGTGTGTCACATGTAGGCGTATTCATGCTAGGCCCTATAGGAAACCAAATCCTCCTGCTTTGCCAGAGGAGAGAGTTACTCTCAACAGACCCTTTGAGACTGTAGGCATTGACTATACAGGAGCATTGACTGTAGGGGTGGGTGACACTGAACAAAAAATGTACATTGTACTGTTTACATGTTATGGAAAACTGATGAGTGGGTAGTTGGGAGGTAACGAAAATGGTTCACTGAGTAGGTAGGTAGTTAATCTAACAATCATTAAATTCCTTTTATGTCAATAACTGGGTGGATGAAACCAATTGGTTGCTCACCAGAGTTATTCTCCACACTAGTATGTATATACTGTGTGGGAGGAGCGTGCTCGGTAATAAGGATACATTACCACTCAACCAACCGAGGAATAAACCAAGACAACGCTGGTACGAGAAGCCCCGCGAAGAGGAGAACAAAGGGAGAACGAAAACGAAGAACGGGCGAGAGGACGTACCAGCAAAGTGCGCTCTCGAAAAACATAACCAGAGAAGGGAGACACTCCGATAACAAAAAGTAAGTGACTAATTGAGTTTTTACACCAAAGTTAATCTCATTAAATTAAGCTGGGTCAGACAAGTTAGGCCTACATTGTGGCCTAAGACCCAGCATCAACTCATAGCTTAACAAAGGTGAAGGTAGATTGCCCTAACCTAATTCTTGTGAGGAATCCTACTGTGGACCTCAATTTATCTGCCCGCTCTGGACCATTTCCGGAATCTCTAGGCTGACCCCTCTAGGCTAGACTTGATCTACTCTATAGTTAGACTGGAGATATAAGGGGTGGGTTAATTGTGGACCAATTCATACAGAGCATTTTTCGCACATGTGCTGCCTCACGAGCTGTTTATTTGGATGTTGTGGAGGACCTTACAGCAGAATCTTTTGTTGCTGTCTTTAAGAGATTCTGTGCACGACATTCAGTACCAAAGACAGTTTGGACTGACAATGCTACATATTTCAAAGCTGGTGAACAAGTCATCCACGACTTGTTAAGCAATGAAATCACACAATTATATATACAAATTCAAACATAAAGTGGAAGTATATTCCGGTTGCCTCTCCTTGGTATGGTTCTATCTGGGAGAGGAATATACAAACAGTAAAGAATTGCTTGAAGAAAGCAATTGGCAAAAAACAGATACACTTATTTGGGTTACTCACTCTCCTGGCTGAGATTGAGAACATCATTAACAATAGACCACTCACTTATGTGAGTGACAACATTAATGACCCAGAACCATTAACTCCAAATCATTTGATTCGGGGAGAACAAGTTAGTCTCCTGCCGGACTACAATATAGACTCTTCAGAAGACCCAAACTGGACTCAACGACATAATGAACTCCAGACTAAGTTACAACATTTAACTAGAGTTAAAGCTCATTTCATTAAACAGTGGAAAACTGAGTACTTGATGGGTCTAAGAGAGAGACATAAACAAATGACTAAGAAGGATTGGTCTGACACAATTAAGGTAGGGACCTTGTTCTCATACATGACAGTACTCCAAGACAATGCTGGCCTCTGGCTAGAGTTCAGAACTCAGACCAGGGGCAGACGGGGTAACAAGAGTGGTCAAATTAAGGACTTCAACGGGTGACACAACAAGAGACATTTCTCTTTTGTACCCTTTAGAGTCTGGACCCAAAACAATGGACTTTGGAGAACCTTCTCCACTGACAGTAACAACTGGAGACACTGAACTTCCAGTAACTATTCCTTTGACAGTAGGAGTGGTAACGCATCCTACTACAACATTGACAGACACAAGACCTCAGCGACAAACAGCATTAAAGGCGCGACTATTTTTACAACAAAAAATAGATGCTGGGGAATTGTAATTTTATCTTCTAACTTTCATTTTTTCTTTTCTTATGGTAAAGACCATAGACAGTTTCATCCTATGGATGTATATTTTCTCTTCTAATTAAATGCTACACCTTCTCCATGAGAAGGTGAGGATAGGCACTGTTAATCAGATTAACAGGCATTTACAGTTAAATAGTTAGCTAGTCTACACTCAGACACAAAAATTGGTGACAATGACACCAAAATTTTTATCTCCCGGGGCCCCCAGTATATGGAAAACTGATGAGTGGGTAGTTGGGAGGTAACGGAAATGGTTCACTGAGTAGGTAGGTAGTTAATCTAACAATTATTAAATTCCTTTTATGTCAATAACTGGGTGGATGAAACCAATTGGTTGCTCACAGAGTTATTCTCCACACTAGTATTTATATACTGTGTGGGAGGAGCGTGCTCGGTAATAGATACATTACCGCTCAACCAACCGAGGAAAAAACCAAGACAACGCTGGTGGAAGAAGCCCCGCGAAGAGGAGAACAAAGGGAGAACGAAAACGAAGAACGGGGCGAGAGGACGTACCAGCAAGTACGCTCTCGACAATTACACAACCGGAGAAGGGAGAGACTCCAATAACTAAAAGTAAGTGACTGATTGAGTTTTTACACCAGTAAGTTAATCACATTAAATTAAGCTGGGTCAGACAAGTTAGGCCTACATTGTGGCCTAAGACCCAGCATCAACTCATAGCTTAACAAATGTGAAGGTAGATTGCCCTAACCTAATCTTGTGAGGAATCCTACTGTGGACCTCAATTTATCTGCCCACTCTGGACCATTTCCGGAATCTCTAGGCTGACCCCTCTAGGCTAGACTTGATCTACTCTATAGTTAGACTGGAGATATAAGGGGTGGGTTAATGTGGACCATTCATACAGAGCATTTTCGCATCATCTGTGGCATTGTTTCTGACTTCCAACAGGGCCTCTCTGATGTTGTGCTCTGGTATCGCACAGCC
This sequence comes from Bathynomus jamesi, assembly GCA_023014485.1. NCBI lineage: Eukaryota > Metazoa > Arthropoda > Malacostraca > Isopoda > Cirolanidae > Bathynomus > Bathynomus jamesi. The sequence goes on along the minus strand of JAJOZX010000920.1, from coordinate 297,072 downwards.
TCAATGCTCTTAAGCCGGCTCTCCCCACCTGTTTCACTCCAAGACTTGAGTGTTATGTTCACGTGCTTCTTTAGGATTGTCCATCTCTGCGTAACGGCTGCAAAAGGTTGTACAATTTTTGTACGTTGCCAAAGAAGCTGATGGCATCTGTGGAAGCTTTAGCTGTATCAGCCACTACAAGATTCAGAGTGTGAGCCCCACATGGAACATAGAGTGCACGACAGTTATTCTCTAATAACCTTGCCTGAACACCTTTGTCTTGCCCTTTGCGAAAAATGCTCTGTATGAATTGGTCCACAATTAACCCACCCCTTATATCTCCAGTCTAACTATAGAGTAGATCAAGTCTAGCCTAGAGGGGTCAGCTAGAGATTCGGAAATGGTCCAGAGCGGGCAGATAAATTGAGGTCCACAGTAGGATTCCTCACAAGAATTAGGTTAGGGCAATTACCTTCACCTTTGTTAAGCTATGAGTTGATGCTGGGTCTTAGGCCACAATGTAGGCTAAACTTGTCTGACCCAGCTTAATTTAATGCTTATAACTTACTGGTGTAAAAACTCAATAGTCACTTACTTTTGTTATCGGAGTGTCTCCCTTCTCCGGTTATGTTTTCGAGAGCGCACTTTTCTGGTACGTCTCTGCCCCGTTCTTCGTTTTCGTTCTACCTTTTGTTCTCCTTTTCGGGGCTTCTCGTACCAGCGTTGTCTTGGTTTATTCCTCGGTTGGTTGAGCGGTAATGTATCTCCACTACCGAGCCCGCTCCTCCACACAGTATATAAATACTAGTGTGGAGAATAACTCTGGGAGCAAACCAATTGGTTTCATCCACCCAGTTATTGACATAAAAGGATATTTAATGATTGTTTAGATTAACTACCTACCTACTCAGTGAACCATTTTTGTTACCTCCCAACTACCCACTCATCAGTTTTCCATATACTGGGGGCCCCGGGAGATAAAAATTTTGGTGTCATTGTCACAATTTTTGTCTGAGTGTAGACTAGCTACTATTTAACTGCAAATGCCTGTTAATCTGATTAACAGTGCCTATCCTCACCTTCTCATGGAGAAGGTGTAGCATTTAATTAGAAGATAAAATATACATCCATAGGATGAAACGTCTATGGTCTTTACCATAAGAAAAGGAAAAATGAAAGTTTAGAAGATAAAACTACAATTCCCCAGCATCTATTTTTTGTTGTAAAAATAGTCGCGCTTTAATGCTGTTGTCGCTGAGGGTCTTGTGTCTGTCAAGTTGTAGTAGGATGCGTTACCACTCCTATGTCAAAGGAATAGTTACTGGAAGTTCAGTGTCTCGTTGTTACTGTCAGGGAGAAGGTTCTCCAAAGTCATTGTTTTGGGTCCAGACTTAAAGGGTACAAAAGAGAAATGTCTTTGTTGTGTCACCCGTTGAAGTCCTTAATTTGACCACTCTTGTTACCCCATCTGCCCCTGGTCTGAGTTCGAAACTCTAGCCAGAGGCCAAGTTTGTCTTGGAGTACTGTCATGTATGAGAAACAAGGTCCCCTACCTTAATTGTGTCAGACCAATCCTCTTAGTCATTTGTTTATGTCTCTCCCTTAGACCCATCAAGTACTCATTTTTCACTGTTAATGAAATGAGCTTAACTCTAGTTAAATGTTGTAACTTAGTCTGGAGCTCAATCATGTCGTTGAGTCCAGTTTGGGTCTTCTGAAGAGTCTATATTGTAGTCCGGCAGGAGACTAACTTGTTCTCCCGAATCAAATGTTTGGAGTTAATGGTTCTGGTCATTAATGTTGTCACTCACACTAAGGAGTGGCTATTGTTAATGATGTTCTCAATCTCGCAGGAGAGTGAGTAACCAAATAAGTGTATCTGTTTTTTGCCATTGCTTTCTTCAAGCAATTCTTTACTGTTTGTATATTCCTCTCCCAGATAGAAACCATACCAGGAGAGGCAACTGGGAATATACTTCCACTTTATGTTTGATTTTGTATATATAATTGTGTGATTCATTGCTTAACAAGTCGTGGATGAACTTGTTCACCAGCTTGAAATATGTAGCATTGTCAGTCCAAACTGTCTGGGTACTGAATGTCGTGCACAGAATCTCTTAAAGACAGCAACAAAAGATTCTGCTGTTAGGTCCTCCACAACATCCAATAAACAGCTCGTGAGGCTGCACATGTAAACAGTACAATGTACATTTTTTGTTCCGTGTCACCCACCCCTACAGTCAATGCTCCTGTATAGTCAATGCCTACAGTCTCAAAGGGTCTGTGAGAGTAACTCTCTCCTCTGCAAAGCAGGAGATTTGGTTTCCTCCTATAGGGCCTAGCATGAACGCCTACATGTGACACACTCACTCAGGACTGTTTTAAACAGTTGATCCTTCCCTTGGGTATCCAATAAGTTTTTCTTAATGTAGTTAGTGTCTGTGGTACCCCCATAGATATACATCATTGTGTATTTTCTGATGATTAATGTTGTCAAATAGCTAAATCTAGGTAAAAGGATTGGATTTTTGCTTTTGTATGACAGTTTTGATTTTGTCTAATCTCCCTTACACCTTAGAAGGCCTTCCTCATCTCTGAACAAGTTTAGAATCCACAACTACTGATGGTACAGGTTCTTTTGTTTGGTTCCCATTTGTTAAGAATTCTAACTCTTTATTGTACTCTTTTGTTGGCCTGGCCTATCCAATATTGGGTTGCAATTTGTATAATTATGATTGTTTTATTTAGCTGTTTGTTAATTGTAGCTAAACAGTTGTGAGCAAACCTCAAACAGTAGGCTGTCACCCTGACAAGTGTTGAAATCAGAATACTTTCATTAATTAGTGATTGGTTCACCTTTCATTTGAAAAGATTAAATTTAATGTCAAGTTAACTTGTTCCACAGGCCTTGGTCTGTATTACAGAGCCCTTAGGTCCCATAAACCAAGTTTTGTTGACTTCAACAACTTGTAGGATAAAACCTCTGGTCAGAAAGTCTGCTGGATTCTGTTTAGTTGGAACATAGTGAAAGTTTACTTGTAGGCTTTCATTAGCGTCAGCTATTTCTTTTAGCCTATTTCTTACAAAGATATTCTACTATAATGCTATCATTCCGTATCCAGGCAAGACAAATCTGACTGTCAAGCCAGACGTGGATAGTTATGAACACATCATAGTAAGCATCCTTAAGCAATGAAATGGTTTTAATGGCTAATGTAGCAGCAATAGTTCCAACTGAGGTATGGTTCGGGTAGGTTTGAGAGGTGCAACTTTCCCTTTTGCATAAATTAGATGACTTTCTGTAGGGCTTACAAGATACGCACAGCACCATAAGCTTGGTGCTTGCATCAGCAAACACATGAAGCCTCTGGGGCTTATCCCTAAACCCCAGCACCTTTGAATTAATGTTCTGCACTTTTGTTAAATCAGTAGCTAACTTCTTCCAAGATTTTGATTTTCATTGTTATTGGATCATCCCCCCAACATTTGTCCTCCAAATTCTCTGGAGGAGAATCTTTGATTTTATTGTTGAAGGCAGGAATAGACCATAGGATCAAAAATTTGGAAGCCTCTGATAATATTTGTCTTTTAGTATTGCTTCCTCATCAAGTTTAAAACCTTTCGTACAGATTGAATCATGACTGTTAGAAGTTGCATCCAAATACCAGTTCATACCTAAAGTTTTAACTCTGTCTGATGGCTCAGTAAGACCATTATATCTTTTAAAATCTTTTTGTTAAATCCTCATTATTGAAATCCACTCTCTAAGTTCAAAGTTACCTGTTGCATAATGTTTTGAGAGTGTTCATAGACTTCAGATAATTCAGATTTTGTTGTCGTTGAGCCTATTAGATTGTCTACGTAAAAATGTTCCTTAAGGAAGTTCAATGTTAGAGAGTATTAAACTGGTTTAAATGATGTTTAATTGTCAATGCTAATAGGCTAGTGAGCAATGGCTCCAAAAACACAACATTAAATCTATAGGTTATGAACCCTTTATTCAAATCAAATGGATCCTTGAACCATAAGAACCTAAGTTGGTTCTTATCATATCAGTTTTAAGATTTATTCTCAAAAATGCCTTCGAAATGTCACTTTGTACAGCATATTTGTCTAACCTGAACCTCAGTAAGATCTTCACAAGGTCAGAAATGAGATTAGGACCCTCAATCAAGCATCATTCAAGCTGTGTTTATCACTGTCTTTGAGGCTACAATTATATACTACTCTAAGTTTTGTTTGTTGGGCATCTTGTCGAAAACCCCCTGTGGGTTAAATAATGAAACCATCTTTTTAAAAGGGTTATCTGTTACTTCTTCAATGAAGCCTTTCTGTAGCTGCTTTGAAGACATTATTATATATTTTTACATTATTTTCTTGTTTGAGTTTTTCATTACTTTATATAAATGTCCTTTAGCTACTTTGAGATTATCTCTTAAAGTTGGACAATTTATTTTCCAAGGTAACTCAATAAAATAATATTGTCTTACACTGAATGGTGTCTCAAATCTTTCTACATTAACTGATCTTCTGAAGTTTGATGTGTGTCATGTATACCCACAGATTCTAGTAACCATAAAGTTTGAATTGCCTCATCCAAAGTTTTCATTTGATAATGATGAATTAATGTTCTCAGTGAGATAATATTATTCAAAGTGTTGCTATTCTTACAGGTGTTATGTAGGACTGAGTTGAGGCACATAGTATTTGTTGGTCATGCACTATTTTTGGTTTAGGTCTAGGTTGTAGTCTGATAGGTCACCCAAGGGGCTATCCCTGATGGAGTCTGAATAGCTATACCATTACCTATCTCTACTATGCCCTTATGAATAAGATTAATATAATCTGCCCCTATTAGCATTTCAATGTTAGCTATTATGTTGTTAGTGATATGTCTATCAGCTATTTTGTAGTGTTTTTTCAAATGATTTATGGTTTGTTCTAGTTTGGGTATAACCAGTTTGTTTTGTCCTACTTTAGAAATAATAACTGCTTCAATTTTCTTGAATTTACTTTCTAAATGTAGTTCCAGGTCAATTGTCTTATAGCTATTTTTGTCCGAGTTATCCTTAACAAAGGACGCAATATTGAAGTTTTGTTCATTCGGGTTTGGTGTCAAACCCAATTTATTAACCACATTTTTTGAAACAAATGTTTGTTGAGAACAACAGTCTATAAGACATCTCACTGGAGTGGTACTACCCTCACTATTCACTAAGTCCAAAGTAATAGTTGGTAAAAGAATCTCAGTGTTTCTTGTTACATTGTTTGAACAAGCAGAATGTCCCATGAAAGTGGCATTTTCTTGATTACCTTTGTTTGGGGGAGGTATCTTTTGAGTTTGAGTACTATTATTTGGACACTTTGGTGAATCACACATTGATGAGACATGTCGTAAACTTTTACAAAACTTACACTTGAATCTTAACCTAGATTTACAGTCTTTCTTATAATGTCCCTGGCCAGTACACTTTTTACACAGGTTCAACTGTTCACATCTTTTAGCCCTTTGGTTAAAATCTGAATATTTGTCACACCCAGTACTACTGTGTTCATTACTTGCACAAAATTTGCAATATGGTGTGTAAGTTGAGGCAGCAGTTACATTAAAGTTCTGTAATGTAGGTGTTCGTGTTTTGTAGTTGGTCACATTTGATTCTACAATATCAAGTTTTGTCTGTTTGGCTGTAGCTAGTTGGTCTCTGGGAACAGTCTTTGGTTTATCCATAGTCTGGGTCTTATGTGTTGGAAAATCTCTCAAGTTGTAATTAGTTAGGATATTGGGGAAGTGTTATCTTATTTGTGTTAAATTAGGATAATTTTCTCCCGTCTTTAGAATTAAATTATCTTTAACCCTCGAAGGAAGGCACCTAAGTACTATGCTTTGTATAAGCCAAGATGAAGTTTTAATATCTATCTCATTGCTAACCAGTTGTCCTATAATAGCTTCTAATTTTGTATAAAAATTTTCCATATCACTATGGTTATCTTTTATGGGTGCAAATTCAAAAATTTGTTGAGATAATTCATATATAATCACATCTTTATTAACGTAATTACGTTTTAAAAGATCAATAGCTACTTCATATGAATCCCCTACGGCTGGTAAATAGGCTATCAGGTTATGGGCTGGGCCTTTAAGAGAACTAGTTAAGTAACTAAACTTTTCAACAGTTGAAATATAAGGTTTATTACCTATTAAATTCTCAAATTTGTCAATGAAAGATGGGAATTGTACCGTGTCCCCTTCAAATGTTGGTATTTGCAAAATGGGTAACTGAGCCCTCAATTCTTGTGACTCAGGATTTTGCATGCCACTTAAATTTTGTTGAAGGTTAGCCCTACTTTGATTAAAATCAGAATTAGGTTTTTTTGGTGTTAAGTCAGTCAACCGAGACCGTAGTTCCCTTATTTGCTGTTCAATTGAGCTTACCTGATCATCATCATCAGCGTAAAGGTCTATCAATTGTTCTTCAGCCATTTCGGATTCAACTAACTCTGAAATACTCTCATTAATGGCTATTATTTCCTTCTTTTTAATTTCTAATTTAATAATTACACACTCTATATTTTTCTTACCTGGTTGTGTAATATTGTTAAAAGTGTTCACAGCCTTTGTAACAGCTCCCAACTTTGCCCCCCTTTTCTTTTTTAACTTTTTCAATTCTGCACTGTCCATGTCTAAGTCAAAATTGTTTAACTGGGGATCGTAATGAAATATAGGACAAGAAGAAATTACCAGAGAAGAGAGAGCACAGACAAAACAGTCAAGTTCAAATTTGGTTTAATCCCCCCCAAGTACTTGTGTGTCACTCAGGTCTAAGCTTATTAGAGAATGAGACTCCTTAATGTAAATGTTTCCTAGTTAGGCCCTAGGTTGTAGACCTAATTAGGCTTGCTCAGGTTAGGCTTAGGCTAGACCATTTAGCCTAATTCTGCAATTTTTGTTAAGTAAGCTTAAGGTTTGTAAATTCCCCACACACGGACCACCAATGCGAAAAATGCTCTGTATGAATTGGTCCACAATTAACCCACCCCTTATATCTCCAGTCTAACTATAGAGTAGATCAAGTCTAGCCTAGAGGGGTCAGCCTAGAGATTCCGGAAATGGTCCAGAGCGGGCAGATAAATTGAGGTCCACAGTAGGATTCCTCACAAGAATTAGGTTAGGGCAATCTACCTTCACCTTTGTTAAGCTATGAGTTGATGCTGGGTCTTAGGCCACAATGTAGGCCTAACTTGTCTGACCCAGCTTAATTTAATGCTTATAACTTACTGGTGTAAAAACTCAATTAGTCACTTACTTTTTGTTATCGGAGTGTCTCCCTTCTCCGGTTATGTTTTCGAGAGCGCACTTTTCTGGTACGTCCTCTCGCCCCGTTCTTCGTTTTCGTTCTACCTTTTGTTCTCCTTTTCGCGGGGCTTCTCGTACCAGCGTTGTCTTGGTTTATTCCTCGGTTGGTTGAGCGGTAATGTATCTCCACTACCGAGCACGCTCCTCCCACACAGTATATAAATACTAGTGTGGAGAATAACTCTGGTGAGCAACCAATTGGTTTCATCCACCCAGTTATTGACATAAAAGGAATTTAATGATTGTTAGATTAACTACCTACCTACTCAGTGAACCATTTTCGTTACCTCCCAACTACCCACTCATCAGTTTTCCATACCCTTCATGTTCGCTCCGTTGTCATATGACTGTCCTCTGCAGTCATCAAAGTGAATATTCAGTTTATCTAGTCTCTTCAGAATCAGAACTGATAAACCCAGGCCTGTACTTTCTGAAGCCTCAAGAAAGCCCAAGAAGTATTCTTTTATTTCTGGTACTTCACCTATTTTAACAGTTCTGATAATAATCGACATCTGTTCTTGGTGGCTTATGTCTGGAGTGCAGTCTAAAATGAGTGAGTAATATTTAGCTTGTTTTATTTCTGCAACAATGGCATCCAAGATCTTCCCACTAATGGACCCAATGAGCTCATTTTGAATGATGTTTCCTAGGTAACTTGAATGACTATATTGGCCACTTTCGACTCTGCTGATGTGTTGTTTCATCACTGGATCAAATTTGGTAAGCAGCTCAACCTCCTTCAAGAAGTTGCCATTGTCTCGATTGTACAATGTAGAGGAAGACCCCCTGAGAAGAACATAACATTACATATTCTGTTAATTTTTGCTAAAATACTCTTTCTTATCTTGTTTGATAAATAATTCACTGGGGAACAAAAAAAATTTTTTTTCTTGGTGCCTGAGATTTTAGACCTTATTCTGAATATTTTCATGCCACTGATTCAGAAAATATCATCCATTTTTGAGATATTGCATACGTCATTACCTACTTTATTACCCTTCTGGAACGGTATTATGAGTTGCTCGTAAATCTAAATGCATCTGTATAATTAAATTGTAGCTATGATTTTGCTGATGTTGCTGTTTTGCATGTGTATTGTACATGTACTAACGTGAATTCTTTCCTGTTACAGGTGTTGACATGGCTTCATCATGAAGAAAGTGTTTAAATCATCCAGATGTGTTTTGTTTTATCTGCGGAGAGTACACGTTCATTGAACAGAGAAAAACTATTACTGATTTTGTGAAAAAAGCTTATTTTGCCTATTTCAAAGTACAACTAGGGGACCAAGATAAGCCATGGGCTCCTCATGTTGTGTGTAAAACGTGTACGGAGCATCTGCGGCAATGGACCAGCGGAAAGAGGAGGTGCCTGAAATTTGGTATACCACTGGTATGGAGAGAACAGAGAAACCACAGTGATGACTGTTACTTTTGTTTGGTGAATATAAAGGGCATCAATGGACGTAACCGGAGTAAATGGACGTATCCTGACATAGACTCAGCTAGACGGCCTGTTTCACATTCAGATGAGATACCTGTCCTATCATTCAGCCATCTTCCAGAGCTCCCTCAAGAAGATGATGAATCTGCTACTGACAAAGAAAGCATATGTGGGCAAAATGACAGTGATTTCGAAGGGCCGTCATCAGTTGCAGAAGGTTTTAGTCAACACGAATTAAACGACCTCATAAGGGACTTAAGTCTTTCGAAGAAATCGTCTGAATTGTTAGCTTCCAGGCTGGGAGAAAAAAATTTACTGCTGCCGGGAACCAAAATCACGTTATATCGCGACAGAGAAAAGGATTTACTGCCCTTCTTCTCAAAAGAGAACGATTTAGTTTTCTCCAACAATGTGCGCGGATTGCTGATGAAAATGGGCATATCGGAATACACACCAAGTGAATGGCGGTTATTCATAGATAGCTCCAAACGGAGCCTAAAATGTGTTCTTCTACACAACGGCAACAGATACAGATCAATCCCAATTGGTCACTCAGTCGGTATGAGAGAAGAGCACGGGACAGTCGCCCTAGTCCTAGAAAAGATATCATACCGAGACCACCAATGGGTGATCTGTGTGGATCTGAAGATGGTGAATTTTCTCCTGGGCCAGCAGAGCGGGTACACCAAGTACCCGTGCTTTATATGTCTCTGGGACAGTAGAGCTAAAGATGAACACTGGGTGAGAAGACAGTGGCCTCTGAGAGAAAACATGGTGGTTGGAGAAAAAAATATCATCAAAGAAGCTTTGGTTGACAGAGAAAGGATCATATTGCCACCACTGCACATCAAACTAGGTTTGATGAAACAATTTATAAAGGCTTTGAACAGAGATGGGACGTGTTTTGGCTACATATGTAGAAAATTTCCTGCGCTGAGCATGGAAAAGCTGAAGGCAGGTATTTTCGATAGACCGCAAATCCGGGAACTCATGAAAGACCCGCGTTTCCAAGATTCAATGGACAACATTGAGGCACGTGCGTGGTCATCGTTTAGTATGGTTGTGAAGAATTTCCTTGGGAACTATAAGGCCGATAACTACGGTGAACTAGTGGAGAATATGCTCTTCTTTTTGTAAACTTGGCTGTAAAATGAGCATCAAACTGCATTACCTCCACAGTCATTTGGATCGTTTCCCAGATAACCTCGGTGATCTAAGCGAGGAACAGGGTGAACGATTTCATCAAGAACTAAGGACCATGGAAGAACGGTACCGCGGACGATGGGATACTCACATGATGGCAGATTACTGCTGGAGCATCCAACGCGAATGTCCTGGCACATCTCATCGCAAGAAATCTCAGAAACGCGGTTTATGTGAGATGTCTCAATGAAAGAACTTTTTCTGCCGTTCGTGTCTCAAGCTTGTTTGAATTTAAGAAATATTTTTCGTACCTTATGCTTGTTTGATGTTAATACACTATTTTTGCTGACATTCATCATACTTTTGTATTCAATTGACAACAACAGTGATTGCCAGTCAGCAATTATATAATATTATATACATTATATAGAAATATATATAGATATATATCATATCTTGATAAGCAGAGCTGATGGAGAAAAACTAATGTCATTTTTAAAATCAGCGACCTCAATATACCCAGAAACAGGTCTAACATCTAAGTCACCAAAAGTTGTGTTCCCCAGTGATATAATTGATCTGTGTGAACAGAATTTGAGGTGATGTGATCCATTAAATTTCACATTTCGAAATATTATAAATATTACAGAGACTAGCTTACTCTACACGATTCCTGAGCACTTGCTTAGCTTGATGGTCTACCTAACCTAGTTGCCTGAACTCAGGGGTGCAGTGCCAATTTTATAGGTGCCGGAGCTCTGGTGGGCCTGACAAAAGCCTGCCATTTCCTATCCTGTTTCTATATATGCCACACGATGACTAAGTATTTCGTGTTTGCACTCACTAATTATCATAAAATAAATATAATTATCAAGCAAATAAAGAAAACAGAGCAATCATGTATTTTATCAATTTAAGAAGTTAAAACTACTTAGTGCTTACCAAATACCATCAGTGGGAAGTTTCACAATAATTTCCACAAAGGGTCAGGCGTGATATGTTTTCGGGGGTCTGAAGCAACTCTTGTCCTGGTGTCATCTGCCGATCTGTGGTACCGCAGCCATGATATGGCATATGGCTCAGGATTCCACTGAACTAGAGGAGGTCCATGTAGTTTAACAAACATAAGCGCTGATACATGATTTATGAGAATTCTTGAGCGTGTTGTTTTTATTATCAAGTTCATGTGACTGAATCCCCTCTCACACTCAGCAGTACTAATAGGAATAACTTGTGAACAGCTCAGTAATGGGTGTAAATCTTGGGGGATGCGGCGCCCATGATCTTCCACATAGTCTCTGAAGGCATTTAGTACAGAGTAAGAAGAAAGCTTAAAACCTCTTACAGAGAGATGAGATTTCAGCTTCTCCGTAATTAGGTGGTTATTCATCAGGCCAGTAGTCTTTTTCAAGGACATACATTTCATTTAGCAGTGATTTATACATACTTTGAGGTTCAGAAGTTTGAGAACCTTTCATGGATGTTGTCGTGAACATACGGTGCTGCAAATTGTTCACAAGACTAGTAAGAAACTGTTGATAATTAATGGAGACAATTTTTTTGTTGCTTGTTATGGTAATTCCTCCAAACTTCCTCTTGCAGAGGTGCCGGAGCGGCGCTCCGGCACGCTCCGGCAGCACTGCACCCCTGCCTGAACTGTAATCATAAGAATATACAAGTGGCACATCTCACCTGTGCTACTGGAAAGTTCTCCTCCTCTATTTTCTTCTTTTTCCGTTTTTCAGCTCCTGATGGATAATGTCGTTTCATTTTCCAAGATGCACCAAGTCACATCTGGTTAACCACAACTAATCTACTAAATAATAATAATGATAATAATAATAATAATAATAATAATAATAATAATTGTAATGTTAATCAAATACATTCAAATAATATAATCAGACAATTTAGGTTTTAACCAACAAAATTCACATTATCTGAAAAAGATGAGAAAAGAATTAATAAACTTCAAAACATAACGAAAATAATTCTAGGTTTTAAAGTGTTACAAAATCTTTTAATAATTAGTAAATTAGTGAAATAATGTTTTACAATACCAGAAAAATTAAGCATTTAGGAAAGTATAAGCATATAGTAAGAATAAAGTTAAATAATATAGAAATAAGATCTCACAATAGTTTGTTACACATAACGACCAAAACGTTTCGTTTGTCTCCGTTGTATCACATTTGTCTCATACAAAAACTTTAATTAATACGACAATAATAATAATAATAATAATAATAATAATAATAATAATCTATATTATAATAAGAGAGCTGTCCGTCCGTCCGTCCGTCCGTCCGTCCGTCACACTTTCAGAAATTGTGAGAAAAAATTGTGAGAAAAAATTCAGAAATTGTATTACGGGCGGCAATGTGAAGCTCAAGATTTTCATGACTGTGTTCTTTTCTGTAGTTTAGCCTGTCTGTTTTGAAATTTATCCCGGGCAGTAATGGGGAAGGGTGGGGGTGGGGGTAATGGGGGATGGGTGGGGTAATGGGGAGGGGTCGGGGTAATGGGGGAGGGGGTTAGCCCCCAAGTTGCATGAATCGGGGTGAGGAGGTTTTGGGAAATACCAGATTCAGAAATGTTGACATAATGTGAAGCTCAAAATTTTCACGGCTGCGTTCTTTTCTGTAGTTTAGCCTGTCTAACCGTCAGCGAAGCGACGGGAACTGTACTAGTATTAATAATAACTTCAGCTATATTCCTATTCTTGCCCACTGAGCTATGACCTGGGAGCCTCTCTAGGAGCCCCCTAGTAGCAGCGGGGCCCTAAGCGGCCGCTTCGTCTACTTATGCCAGGAAACGGCCCTGATTTCAGGGGTAGGCCTACTAGGAGTGTTTTCACACAATAATGGTTGATGCCGGCTATGGCGTTTTTTGCACAAAATGTTAAACTTACAAAACCTTGCTCTGTGACTTTTCAAAAAACATTTAAAACATGCTGTGGACTTAGTTACCCTGTCCTTTCTCTCCTCAACAGGTAAAGCCTCAGCCATCTCACATTTATATGACTTGTGGTTGCCTTCGCAAAATATGCATTCCTTGATTCCCTTTAATTTATTCTCAGAGGATGCATGCAGAGCTGACACTGTACCTGGGCTATTCCTTATTGTAGAAACTTTGATGCTGTGCCTGCCTTTGTTCCCTTATTTAACATCCCACTGTGCAAACTTAATTCCCTCTCGTCTTGCTAATTCTGTGCCTAAAAGACTTAACATCTGCTGATACTGAAGGGGGATGTACACATGTTCTGTACAGTGTCCCCAACTTAATTCAAGCAAAATTGAACTAGGCAATTTTGACTCCAGTATAGTGACAAACATTATACCATACCTTTCCATTCCTACAGCCACGTTGTTCAGGGACCTAGTTCTAACTTCAAATTCATCATATAACTGCCGTAACTCCTTGACACTATTGGGATTATTAACAGGAGGTATAGCTAAAAGTTCGCGGAGGTGGCTTTTAATTAAGATCTCTGGCTTACCAAACCGTTTCTTTAATATATCCCAAGCTACATTATAATCAGCCTCAGTTAATGCTAATCCTGCTATTGTCTTTGCTGCCTCCCCTTCCAAGAGGGACTGCAAATAATTAAACTTCTCCACCGCACTTAACACTTGACTAGAATGAACTGCTGATTGAAAACTGTCTGCCCATCCTTGCCATTCTTGAATACTCCCAGAAAATGTTTTGAGTACAAGCCTCGGTAACTGAACTGCAGATCTGTTAACCTTAACTTCACAAACACCATTTGTTGAGGATTGTGTTTCATTATTTTATTAGACCTGGTCTCTAACTGTACTGAGCTGCTAAACTCTTTTGCTCTGTGGCATACTTTAATTATGTCATCAATAATCTCTTCAAAGTAAATTATGTGATTTTCTATTTCATCCTCTTAGATAAGAGTTTCAATTTTAACATTTACTTCGCTTAGAGCAACCTTTTTAGTTTCTAATATGGAAAGCTGCTCAGTCACTAATCTTAAATCCTCTTGCTCTATGGCAGAATCTGTAGTGGCAATGACCTTTGTAATTAAACCTTTGTAGGCGCTTCTCCTTTTTCTAAACTTGTTCAATTCAGCCGCACTCATCTTCAATGCAAACAACAATTGGGCTCAATACCAAATAAGCTGAATTGGCAAAAATACTTAACCAAACTGATCAAACTAAAATTTTCCTTTTTTCAAATAAACTGAACTGCTGGGTGGGGTACTGACCAACCACCAGTATGGAATACCAAATTTTCCACCAAAGTAACTGGCGCACTGAAGTCTGCAACCTTCGCCTACGAACAATAAACCAAAATTAACCAAACCGGTAAAATGTAGGCCCAAAACAACGACAGACTAGTAGCCAAGTTTCGCAATTGGGCGACCAAACTTTCTACCCTGGCACCTTAACTCAATTATGCTCAACCCGTCCAGGCCTAACTTGGAGTACAATTTGCACAATCAGAACTTTGCCGGAATATAGTCACTGACTCAGTCTTGGGCTAGAATCCGGTTTCGAAGGACCATGTTATTTTTTATTTTATTTGGTTCAGAATCCCAGCTGAGCCGTGAACGCCAAGCTCTGAAGAGCCAGTTCAACCTACAGCCCAAGTTAAGCTAGACTAAAAACTTACGGACTTGGAGGTCCTATTAGGTCCTATCTCAGGGTTGCTGACTCGATGTGGGCCTACCTCAGGCCTCAGTTGCACAAAATTAAGATAAAAAACAAAAGAGGCACTATTTATGGTCTTCTTTCTAAACCTTGCAACAACAATACAACCTGCACCATTGCACGATGCAATAATCTTGTATCTAAACAACCAAACTGAATTGCAAGAGAGCTCTCTATAAGACCACACCCTGTAAGAGCCGCATTCAACAAACGAGTAGGAAGGACGTGGAGTGCCCCAAAAAAATGATGCCATAAGAGTGCCCAAACAATGATGCCACAAGAGCCCAAAAATGCTAGCTCTAAATTAAGTGAATTTTTCACTATCCTTACAATTATGAGATGGATATATATACACCTTAACTTAATATATACAAGCAATGCTGCATCAGTCAGCTTAGTCATCATATCGCCTTGGGACAACAATGGCTCTTCCTCTTTTAGATTTTCTAACAATGTTGTTAAGAATGAAGAGGCTGTTTAATTGTGTGGCTATGTTGGCGCCTCTGGTGTTGTTTTGGTTGTGCAGGTACCAACTAGTGTCTTTAGCGTTGAAGTTTGTGGATAGTAGTTGAGGGAAGATAAATTGAAGATATTTGTTTAAATGTAAGTTTTTGAAGATTGTAACGGTTTATATATATATATATATATATATATATATATATATTGTGGGTGTTTCTGTTGGGAAGTGTGTAGAAGGGCTGCCCCGTGGAGGAATTGGAGGAAAACCCTCTCCAAGGGTGGCATGAGATCCTGCACACCCAGAGTTGAATTCTAGTTTTTGTCCCATCAAGATCACAGGTTTTTGTGGCTCTCTAAATTTTGTAAGTATAGCTTGTCAGTTTATTGTTAGTCGCAAATTACCAGACTCTCTCTTGGTGCTGTTTAATATAACAACATTCGCCCTTACCCTAAAGACTTGAATCCTTAACTAAATTACATTTATTTTAATAAATATAAAATCCAACCGTAAATTATTTCGTCTCCTTAAAACTATGTCTAAAATAAGTCGGCTGGTAACGCTTGACAGCTATTCTTCATTTTTTTTTTATGCAGAAAGGAGGGGACAAGGGCGAATGCCTGCAAAACCGCGCCTCCCCCCCCCACGGAAGAAGGGAGCCAAAATCAAGGTCCACGGTTTTGGAGATGCGTAGACACACTGCGTTTGAAAGATTGGAGGTCATAGACAGGGGGAAAGATGGATTGAAGAAGATTGTTCCAGAGTTCACCGGTTGAGAAGATGAAAGATTGAAAATATTGATTAACTCTTACGTTAGAGAGTGGGACAGAAGAGGAATGAGAGTGTCAAGAAAATCTGTTACTACGTGCCGCTCCTTAAAGGAGGAGGCATCATACAGTGTTAGAAAATCTAGAAGAGGAAGAGACATTGTTGTCCCAAGGCGATATGATGACTAAGCTGATTGATGCAGCATTGCTTGTATATATTAAGTTAAGTGTATATATATGTATATATATATATATATATATATATATATATATATATATATATATATATATCACATAATTGTATGGTTAGTGAAAAATTCACTTAATTTAGAGCTAGCATTTTTGGGCTCTTGTGGCATTATTGTTTGGGCACTCTTATGGCATCATTTTTTTGGGGCACTGCGCGTCCTTCCTACTCGTTTGTTGAATGCGGCACTTACAGGGCGTGGTCTTATAGAGAGCTCTCTTGCAATTCAGTTTGGTTGTTTAGATACAAGATTGTTGCATCGTGCAATGGTGCAGGTTGTGTTGGTGTTGCAAGGTTTAGAAAGAAGACCATAAATAGTGCCCCTTTTGGTTTTTATCTTAATTTTATGCAACTGAGGCCTGACGTAGGCCCACATCGAGTCAGCAACCCTGAGGTAGGACCTAATAGGACCTCCAAGTCCGTAAGTTTTTAGTCTAGCTTAACATGGGCTGTAGGTTAAACTGGCCCTTCAGAGCTTCAGAGCTTGGCCGTTCACGGCTCAGCTGGGATTCTGAACCCAATAAAATAAAAAATAACAAAGTTTGGGAGTTCAGAAGAGCAGTGTCCGTTATAATACCGAAAGTAAAGAGAGAGTGAGGCAACATTGCAGCGAAAAGAGAGGGATTGAAGACAGTCGGCAAGAGGCGGGGAATTGATGAGACGAAAAGCCTTTGATTCCACCCGGTCAAGTACGGCTGTGTGGGTTGAGCTACCCCCATACATGAGAAGCATACTCCATACAGGGGCGGACAAGACCCCTGTACAAAGACAGCAACTGAGTTGGGTGAAGAAACTGCGGAGGCGGTACAGAACACCTGTCACCTAACCTCTTAGAAGCTGTTTTGGAAAAAGATTACTGTACTGGGCTCCAATAAACCTTAGCCCCCCCCCGCCATGGCCTAAACCATTAGAGGTACAGTAAAAATAAACATACCTTACAAAAGAGAATTTAATCCTGCATTTAATGAGAAACAATTAAAACTTGGTGTTCCCGCCATTGGCTTCCAAGGCAGCCTGAATTCGCTTTGGGTAGCTTGCCAAAAGTGACGTGAATAGATCTTGATCGTTACGCAAATTTGCTAAAACAGTTTCAATGTGTTGCGTCATTGTATCCTTCGAAAATCGATTTGCTGCAGGTTCTTGAAACAAGAGACATTCAACCTTGTCCTTTATAACTGATCCAATGTGTTCGCAGACGTTCAGGTCAGGAGAATTTCCTGGCCATTCTTCATTTCCAAAGAAATCGATCTCATGGTTCCGCAACAACTGTTGAGTGGCTAATGCCTTAAAGCAGGGGGGCCTTATCGTGCAGAAGTGTGACCTGATCGACATCCATAACATTGTTTGGGTTTCTTAGAAAAGGAATGACATGCTGGGATAGAATAATATCACGAAAATACTGTCCATCCCAACTTTGACCATTTGACTTCAGCACCCACATGAGCTTCTTTGCAGTGCACAAAACAAAGACACCAACATAGTCTGGACTTTTTAATAATTCGCGATAATGTTCAGTGTCATCGATTTCATCTGGTGTTGTGGCCCACACTCGATCATTTTGGTAGTTAGGCCGACGTGTTACGTAAACAAAAAATTCATCGGAGACAGCTAAATGCATGAAATCATCCACATCCCAATCTTCAAGATAATGGGCAAACCACTTTCTGTCATCGATGTTAAGTTGAGTTTTTCTTGGCTTTGGAAGTTCATGCCAAGGCTTTAAACCTTGCCTATGACGGCACAGTCGAATGATCTCACCACTAACGATCTTTCCTCTCAACACTTCGATCTCTCTAGAAAGTTTAGCACAGCTGTTTTTGCGCTTACGCGTACCGCTTTCAATGATGTCCTTTGTTTCCTGAGAGAGTGGCAAATTTGGGCGCCCAGATTTGGTTGTATCCATTTCACATTCATCCAAAGTTTTATTCCAGTTTCTTTTGACGAAGTCCTCACTTCTTCGCAACTTTTTGGCAACCCATAAACGTGTTAGAAAGGTGGCTCCAGCATCACGAGCTTCCCGAAATGTTATTGCTCGTATGCGATCTATCACACGTTGCCTCTCTGAATCACCAATTAATTGAGAAGCCATTATATTATCACTTTTTCAGCTAGAGTAATTTTAATACCTGCAATAAATAAAGAATTTTATATATTTTTATAATCACTAAAAACTATTTCGATATAAGTAAACATGCAAGCTACAAATGGGGGGGCTAAGGTTTTTTGGAACCCCTTATATGTGATTTTTCCAGGAAAGATCACGAGAAAAAGAAATACCAACAATGTGAAGAGGAAGGATTGAGTTGCGTGTTGTTGAAGGTAAGGGGATAGTCGTGTGGAAGATTGTGACGAGCAGACAGCTGAAGGAACTGAGTTTTTGAGGCAATGAAAGCTACAAGGTTTTCTCTGCCCCAATCAGAGATGGCAGAAAGATCAAAGGTCAGATGTACCACAGCCATCACACAAGAATCATGGAGTGATTGTTGAGAGGGGCGCTTTGAGAAGCGGGTGAAGTGAAGAGTGAAATCATCGGCATACTGTAGGTACCGAGCAGGAAATGCAACTTAATAGATCATTGACAAATACAAGGAAATGAGTGGGTGACAGAACAGAACCCTGAGGGACACCACTATTAATAGCTTTAGGAGAAGAACAGTGGCCATCTACAACTGCAACTGTACATCGGTCAGGAAAGAAATTAGAGATGAAGGTAGAGGTAGAAGGATAGAAACGGAAGGAGGATAGTTTCGAAATTAAAAATTTGTGCCAGACTCTCAAAACATTTAGATATGTCTAGCGCAACAGCGAAACTTTCACCGAAATCCCGAAAGGAGGATGGCCAAGAGTCAGAGATATATGCAAGAAGATCGCCAGTCGAGCGTCCCTTCCAGAACCCATCCTGACGATCTGACTGAAAGAAAATTGTGAGAAGAGAGGTGTTTAAGAATCTTCCGATTAAGGATAGATTCAAAAACTTTAGAAAGGCAAGAAATCAAAGCAATTGGACGATAGTTTGAGGGTTGAGAGGGGTCACCCTTCTTTGGGACAGGATGAATGAAAGCGAACTTCCAGCAGGAAAGAGAAGTACCAGATGAGAGACAAAGGCGAAACAGTTTGCCTTGGCAGGGTGTCAGCGCAGAAGTACAGTTCTTGAGAACAACAGGAGGAACATCATCAGGACCGTACGCTTTCCAAGAGTTGTGCCCAGATAGGGCAGAAAGAACATCTTGGGAAGAAATTCTAATTTGACATAAAGTCAGAGGGAGAAGATGGAAGAACAGTACTTCTTGTACTATTAATATATCGGTCAAATAGTACATTTAATAAATAAAACACTTCAGGTAAGAGGAGGACGTTCTGAACACGTTTTGTGCCTGTAAGAAACTTTATCCATCTACAACAACCGTGGCAAGTTTCATGAACGCAAGAATATTAAAAATCTAATTGTTAATTATTTTATGAGTGTAGCATAATTCATGAATCATCTTATCATGTGTTTTTATTCCGCATAAAACAACTTTAATCTTTGTTATATCAGAATATCTTGTTCATATAGTAGGAAATGCAAAGAAATGAACAAAAAGGTTTTATTTTTATTCAGATACAATACAATGTGATCATATCGACTTCAAAAGCGACGTGGATCATTCTGACCTCACCTTACTTGTTGAGGGTTAGTAAGATTATCTAAATTCATATTTCCTTTCTTTGTCGTGTAGCAGGAGGAAAGCGTTGACACCAATCGACCAGGGAACTTCTACGGGGGAACGTTAGACAGAAGTTAGGAAATGCTGGAACTCCTATTTTTCCTATCACTGTCCTCCTCAGTTGATCTTTATCCGTGTCTCATCTAGTCCATTCCAGCATGCTCTCAAATACACACTTCTCTCCCCATTCTTCACTACATATGCATGCATCTTACAAACTACATAATCTTTTCAAAATTATAAAAAAAAAATTGCAGCAACTTCAAGAGCCTCGGAGTTCCCTGGGAAGGGGACCATAAATGACTCACTTCTGGCTCCGCTGCCGATACTGGAAACGCTGACCCTGGCAGCGGGGCTGGATCCGCTTTCGCCCATTCGAGATGTTCAGGGCTTCTGCTTGATTCACTTTTCATAAACTTCTGTAACATTTGTGGCCTTTCCTCAAATTTTCAATCTGTTGAGCAACTCTTTTTCTGGACCCTCTTACTTTGTCTATACTCAATTTCACTCCAAAGGTGGATGTTGCGTATACATATGCAATGACCTAACTATATGCAATGACCTAACTTAGTCTTGTATTCCCGAACTCAAATCCTCCAAATTGTATACCCTCTGGCTATGGCTTATATGCCAATGTCAAACTAAATACATCTGCGCTGTCTAACTTTCTCCTAATTCTACTGACTATCCAAAATTCTTTGACTACCTCACTTCCAAAGTGGAATACATTCTATCCCACACTACTTTTACTGAAATCTCCATTTTAGGAGATTTCAATGTTCACCACCACCTTTGACTTTCCTCTCATTTTACTAACACCCCTGGTGAACTAGCTTACAACTTTTCTATCCTGAATGACCTACAGAACATTGTACAGCACCCTACTCGTATCCCCGATCGCCTTGGAGATAGGCCAAACATTCTGGATTTATTTCTCATCTCTCATCCCTCTTCTTACTGCCAAACTTGTTTCTCCGTTGGGCTCCTCCGACCACAATCTTATATCTGTTTCCTGTTCTATCACTCCAATTCGGCCTTTGGTTCCTCCGAAGAGGCGGCGCCCTTAGAACTTTGACGCCGGTGATTGGGAGGCCCTTGGGCACTAATGGGCAGTAATTCTATGATTTCCCATGGAATGATTACTGCTTCCGTGGCCAGGACCCTTCCGATGATTCTCTCGGGCATGGAGGCGTACATTCCATATTCCATTCCTACAACTAATGTAAAAAACTTTTGTTTAACTTTAGTTCTTCTAATGCTATCCGCAACAGAGAGGGGTTTTTCAGAAGGTACCGTCGCCGTCCAACTCCTGACTCTCACACAGTTTATATTTTCGTCCAAAATCGTCCAAAATCTGTTCTTCGACTCCCGAAAAATTCCTTCATCAGACAAAAATGTGAAAACCTATCCAATTCTAATTCTTTTCGCTCTTTCTGGCATCTAGCTAAGAACCTCCTCTTCAACAACTTTACTTCCTCTTCTTTCCCTCCTCTTTTCCATTCCGACGGCACAGTTGCTGTCTCTTCTGACAAAACTGAACTCTTCGCTCAAACTTTCGCCTCCAACTCAACCATGGATGATTTCGGTGCTGTTCCTCCATCTCCTTCTCGCTCTTGCATCTCTCTCTGACTCTTGATCATCCTACTTTCAGGATTTCGGTGAAACTTTTGCTATTGCGCTAGACATATCGAAAGCTTTTGATAGAGTCTGGCACAAATTTTTAATTTCGAAGCTATCCTCTTTCGGTTTCTATCCTTCTATGTCTGCCTTCATCTCCAATTTTCTTTCTGCCGACCTATAGCTACGGTTGTAGAGGGCCACTGTTCTTCTCCTAAAGCTATTAACAATGGTGTTCCTCAGGGTTCTCTGTTTTTTTATTTATCAATGATCTATTAAGTCGCATTTCCTGCTCGGGACCTATGCCGATGATTTCACTCCTCACTTTACCCACTTCGCAAAGCGTCCCTCTCAACAGTCATTCCATGATTCGTGGAGGACAGCTATGGTACACCTGACCTTTGATCTTTCTGCTACATCTGACTGGAGCAGAGAAAACCTTGTGGCTTTCAATGCCTCAAAAACTCAGTTTCTTTATCTGTCTACCCGTCACAATCTTCCTAACGACTATCCCCTTACCTTCAACAATACACAACTCAATCCTTCCTCTTCTCTTAACATTCTTGGCGTTTCCTCTTCGCGTGATCTTTCCTGGAAAAATCACATATACTCTTTCCAAAACAGCTTCTGAGAGGTTAGGTGCGTTGTACCGCCTCCGCAGTTTCTTCACCCCAGCTCAGTTGCTGTCTCCTTACAGGGATCTTGCCTTCCCCTATAAGGAGTATGCTTCTCATACAGCTCATACAGCTGTACTCGACCCATACCGCCCTATCAAAGATTTTTCGTCTTATCAATTCCCGCCTCTTACTGATTGTCTTAAAACTCTCTCTCTCTTCACCGCAATGTTGCCTCATTCTCTCTTTATTATCGCTATTATAACGGACATTGCTCTTCTGAAGTTTCTAACTACATGTCTCCTCTTTCAAGGAGACTTCGCAGTACCAGACTTTCAACACATTCTCATTCCTCTTCTGTCCAACTCTCTAACGCAAGGGTTAATCGGTATTTTCAGTCTTTCATCTACTCAACCGGAGAACTCTGGAACAATCTTCTTTAATCCATCTTTCCCCCTGTCTATGACTGTTATTTTATTTATTTGTCGGGTTCAAAATCCCAGCTGAGCCGTGAACGGCCAAATTCTAAAGGGCCAGTTCTACCTAAAGCCCAAGTTAAGCTAAATTAAAACTTACGGATTTGAGATCCTATTAGGTCCTACCTCAGGGTAACCTCAGGGTTGCTGACTCGATGCGGGCCTACCTTAGACCTTAGTTACATGAATTTAATGTAAACAAAAAGGGTACTATTTATGGTATTCTTTCTCAACCTTGCAACAATCTTGTATCTAAACAACCAAACTGAATTGCAAGAGAGCTCTCTACAAGACCACACCCTGTACGTACGACATCCCACAAACGAGTAGAAAAGACGCGCAGCGTCCCAAACACTGATGCCACAAGAGCCCAAAAATGCTAGCTCTTATTAAGTGAATTTTTCACTAACCTTACAATTATGAGATGGATATATATACACCTTAACTTAATATATACAAGCAATGCTGCATCAATCAGCTTAGTCATCATATCGCCTTGGGACAACAATGGTTCTTCCTCTTCTAGATTTTCTAACAATGACCTCCAATCTTTCAAACGCAGTGTCCACACTGTCGAGTCATCTCAAAAACCCTGGATCCTGATTTTGGCTGTCTTCTTCTTTTGGGCATTCGCCTTTGGACTCTCCTTCTTGCATAAAAAAAAATAGTAATCAATAAATCCAGCAATTAGTTTTAAAAGTTGAAAAACAAGAGGTACCTCAAAAATGCATCTTAAACTTTACTTTTAGCTTGATAAAAATTCATGTTCGGATTGGAGGCGCCAACTTTTCTTTAAATAAAAAAGAATATAAAAATAATTGTTCTGTTGATTTGGATTTGTTGCAGATTTAATTACAAATATTAAAGAATTAAAGAATGATCGTGCTTTCTAATGCTCAGTAAAAGCCAGTCCATGAATATTTGGATAAAAACTATCTAAAATTCGGTACTTTGCTTCAGAATATTACCGAAGTCGGGAAACGATGGGCCACACCTATCTCACGGCACTTTTATATTCTCTCCAGTGATCGGAGCTCGGGACTTCTCTCCCTCGCTCTGAAATGAAGTTGGTTAAATTATATTAATTGCATCAAACTTTAACTAGAAGCAGTCACGATGCACGGGTTCAACGACCAAGCACATACGTAACATACATAAAAAATCTCATTTTCAAAGATTTATTGCGAGAAGGAAGAAACAACCTGGATATAAAGTACAGAAGGAAAAGGAGAAATTCGGAAAGTAAATTGTAAAACATCCATCCACACAGGTGTTCCGATGTACCAGCGCCCACCCCCAACAAACACATGGCAAGATTCTACACCTGCGGCACTTCATACGCCATGCGTGGTGGCGCTTTCAGGACTTATCAGTAATATAATCAAACTTTCAGAATACTTAATAATCTGACCTCTAAACTTACGCTTAAAAGTAAATATTCATTGTCTGCAAGAAATGTTCGAATTGCTTTCCTTATTTCCTTGAAGAAAAATATCACTTACCACAAATTTTTTAAATATTTACAAATATGCATTAAACAGAATCGTGCCTTTGCAACTTCATGTACTTTACTTTTATCAATGACGACAAAATTTGCTCAATTGCAAAAAAAATCTTATCGTCAATTTTCAAAAAATTCGGTATAAATTACAAAAGCTTTCAAAATATGAAAACTTTAAGGGAAATTTTTAACTGCGACTATGTTATTTGATCTTTGGTCAGTGAACAAACATCGCTATTTTAATATACTATTTGAAAGTACTTATTTCGATATCTACTCAAGCCCACAAAATTTATTAATCGGGTGTTCGTAAATGCGAATCCCAGATTACGACCAAGAAGTGGTTCTCGATGAAAATGCTTCATCAAAAATAATCATTCAACGGCCTTAATGAAATCATACCGTTTCTTTACTGCAGTGAACATGAATGATAAATGAAGAATTTTTTAGTGACACCACAAAAAAAAAAAAAAAAAATTATCAAAAGGATACAAAACGAAACAAAACTGAATATCAATTTATTAAAAAAAAAAAATTATATTTCCAAAAAAAAAAAAAAAAAAAAAATGAAGTACAACATAAATATATCACAAATTTTAAAATACATGTTCCTATAATGAATTATATATACAACACAAGATTAAATATAAACGACCATAAATGACTTTATACGATTAAATGTAAGGTATTTAATGGAAAATGTAAAGCAAAATGGAAACAATATTTGAATTTAAACATAAAAATATCTATTCGGTGCCAAGCTGATAAATCAAATTCTAAAAGTTGAAATATAAACTAAAATGAACCCTTTTACGAAATCTTAACCGATTGTCAACATGTAAAGAGATGTTATTTCAGTCTTTGGAGGTAAATAATTTGTTTTATTTACATATGTGAATATTTAGATATATATATATATATATATTTATATATAATTTATAAATAACATATAATTTCCTCTTATATACAATCACACATATACAAATGTTGGTTAATATCTAAAGGGTGACAAGCAGGGATGAACTAGTATTGTGCGCTTGTCTAATGTCAACATTTTAACCTTTAGTATAATCCATTGAAGACTAGCTTTTGAAATCCATATAAAGTTTATTATTTTACAAATGGTTCTAATTAGTTTTATAGAAAAATAAGAATCTTTTTATTATTGTTGCAAATGATAGGAAGGCTTGGATGGGAATGTTAAATTGTTAAAAAACTAAAAAATACAGAGATCTGATGATGCAAAGTAACTTTGTAATAAAAACCATAGAAAAAGTCCCAAAACACGCGACTAAAGTTTTGCGCTACCCAATTTGCTTGGTGCTAATAAGACCTTAAAAAAAATAAAATAATAATCGATCTATCAATATGAATCAACTACAAAATAGATGAATATTGTAATACATTATAATATTATACGAAAGAATAAACGTGCTTGAATTTAGGTTTGGTTGACTTCATACAGGCTGTAACGGACGAACGTTAATGGAATACATCAGATGAGGATTTTATTTCGTTACGAGTATGAAATAGAAAAGAAAATCGATCATTATTATACATAATTCATATGTAATAATAATCCTCTTCCTAAATTTTGTATTATATATTTAGTAATAAAGCTTAAAAATCAATTTCTCAATCACTAGTAGGAAAATATAGATTATGTACCCATAACATCATATCATTTTATTGGACATATCCAGCGCCTTTCAAGGTAGGCTGGATTATCATATAAAAATCTGTCATAGGATACGTTATGTTAATCATTCATAAGTACAGCTAACAAGGACTAGATAACATCTTGATTAAGGCCTTATAACAAGACAAAATATACATATATTCTTTGGTATCCCACAACTAGACACACAATAGGATTCATTCCTATAGAAACCTCTTCGGAACAATCATTTCTAAACAACTTTTATGGGTAAATCAATTATTTATTTTCAGTTATAAAATGTCATAGGAAACAAAATGTCAACGATTTAGTGTATTATCAGCCAAAATTAAATTATTAGTTTTCTTTTGTGTGTAATACTTATGAAAATCACATGTCAACACTATCCATAGTGTACTAAAGTATAATTTTTTTATTTTTTTTTATTTGAGCACTGTTCATTATAAGCTCCGTTTGACTTTAGACATTTAATGGTTATCCCTTTTCGCGTAGTCTTCGAGACGCGGCATGAGCTGAGCGGTTCTTCTCCATCCTCTGACGACGGAGAGTGGCTCCTGAAGCTTCAATGACGGCTCCTGCGTGGAGCGCTCCCGCTTTGAAGACCTTGTCACAACCTCCTGATATAAGTGGAGGACCCACTGGCGAGTGGAGGAGATCGGTTGGAGGGTGGAAGTGGAGGGAGGCGGCGGGGTGCGGAGGGCGGGTTCGGATGACGAGAATGTCGTAGATGGCGACTGTGATGCGTTCATGACAAGAGTTCTCGTTCCCTGTGTGAGAGCGACGAGAGGCCGATCGCAGTCCTGTTCATCACTGATGTCCCCACACGAGTCACGCCCGTCACAGACGGAGGCATCTGCAATACATCGCCCGTTCCTGCGGAAAACAAAATTGAAAGGTTAAATGCATTTATAACTTTGTTATTAAAGAATTCACGCAATTACTAAGGCATAAATCTGCGTAAGTTTTGAAGTGTGTAACAGTTTACAAAGTTTGCCGACTTAATGTTCAGGAAATAAAAATCTGGTTTATAATAATTCAGAAGGAATTCAATGAATAATGTTTACGACAAAACAATTTCAATGAAAAACTCTAATAATGTTTGCTTTTAAAAAAATTACTGCATATTTAAAAAATTCTTTCATGCCTCAAATTTTTGTATATTACTTTTAAGTTTACATTTTGAACAAATTATGAAGCAAATCTGAGTCAACTTTAAGTATGAAATATCTTTCAAATATGGTAAACATGCATTTCGTTGCCGAATTACATATTAACAAAATAAGATTAAAATAAATGGAAAACGGAAAAAAAAATGCTAAATCAACGTACTTGCATTGGAACTCAAAGTATCTACACTGCCCGGAACAGCCAAAGGGTTCATCAGAGCCGTCCCCACAGTCTGGGAATCCATCGCAGAAGCGCCTCTCTTCGATGCAATGTCCGCTGCGACAAGGAAATAACGGGTCAAGAGGATTCGAGGAAGAACAAGCTGAAACAGCCCCGAGACAACATGACACTCCATCAAAACACTTGCTTATCATTTGGTTTTACATAAAATTCCAAGAGAGCTCAAATGAGGAAACGGCAAAGAAGTAGATGTTAGAGGGATAACTACAGTATTATATAAATATTAAGTTCTTCCTAAGAAAAAATTAATTAAAAATGCGGCTAAGTTGCAATAGCAATATCATCATGCGTAGAACGATACCGTCGTGTTAAGACATCTCTTACAATGAACTCGTTTACAAACCAAACTTCAGATGCATTTTTATTAAATATGGTACACAACAAATTTAGCAAAATTCAAAATACATAAAACACTATTTACCTATTCAAATTGGTTATTATGCAATTAATAAAATTATATCATTAAATACATCTATTAAACTCATGCACGTTTATTGACTGCGAAAAACTTTGTTTCGCTTTGAAGCATATTGAAATAATCCCTTTTGCCAGCATGCAAAAAAAGCATCTAACCACGTATCCGTATCCACTTCAAACTTACTGCAGCAATGATAAGATTAAATTCATAAGGATTGAATGTTATCGACGAACAGAGACGATCATGCAAGAATCGTGAGGGAATACCAAACTCAGCAAGTTAATGGAATGCAGCTGTTGAATTCTGGCTGTTTCTTCCCCATCTAACTCGCTATATCTATGCTCCAATAAATGTAAGGAAATTATGGATCACCTGAAGATCAGGGCCCCCAGCCTTTTCTAGTTAGCCTTATAAGACTAACTAACTAAAATATCACGACCTAACCTAACCAATCGTTAGGTCAACTGTACGCCCTTGACGATTGGTTAGGTTAGGTCGTGATATTTTCGTTAGTTAGCCTTATAAGGCTAACTAAAGAAGGTTGGGGGCCCTGATCTTCAGGTGATCCGAAATTATAAATTTCAACAATGAGTTTTTCCTTGATACAATATATATTTCATGGTAAATAAGATATAATATCTTATTCTCTAACATTGACTGTCGGAATTATTAACTTACATTTCTAAAAATTACCTTCAGAAAAGAAAAATACGCTATTCAGGAATTAAGTGCCACCAACGAGCCCAGCATGTGAATGAGATTGAGATATGAACCTCGAATCCTTTCGAAATGGATGCCTCATTGTTTTTATAGGAAAATTTAAATCTTACCATTGGAACAGTTTGCTTCGTCAAGGCCGTCCCAACAATCAACGTTTCCGTCGCACTTTGCGCTCAGAGGAAGACAAGAGGTTTGATTGCCGCAGTGGAACTCCTCGCTACTGCATTCTTTAAAACAAAATGAATCATTGGGAGCAACCACTAGATAAAATTATATTGGAAGTATATGCCCATAAAAAGTACTGCAAATATATACTTTTATTACAGCCCATTCTAGACACTTACTACAC
Organism: Bathynomus jamesi; assembly: GCA_023014485.1. Lineage (NCBI taxonomy): Eukaryota > Metazoa > Arthropoda > Malacostraca > Isopoda > Cirolanidae > Bathynomus > Bathynomus jamesi. The sequence goes on along the minus strand of JAJOZX010000920.1, from coordinate 268,519 downwards.
ATATTCTCATCGCTTCTATCATAGCAGTTCAAGTGACCATCGCACCGCTTTGCTTGGGGAATGCACAATCCGTCCGCGCACCTCCATTCATCATCTAAGCATTGTGAAGCGCTGTGACACTGAAATGCTCTCGAACCGAGTGCCTGGCACACCTCAATATCCTTCATACATAGACCTCCGCAACCAGTAGGATCGCCTGGGTTCTTTGCGGGGCGACAGGTTGGGAAAGATTCACCCGCTAATGCCACGCATACTTGCCCAGGCCCGCAGGTGTCACATATTCCTGAAATGATGAACATTATTATTACAGAGTTGCCAACACGGAATATACGGGAAACCAGGAAATCAAGGACGAAAAAACAGTATTTTGGACAAACATACAATATGATTCAAAATTCAATAACAAAGTATCACGAAAAACAACAAAATTCCAAAGCAAAAATACGAAAAAAATTCTTAAAACATGTAAACAAACAGAAACTAAGAAGCAAAACATAACAATGAATACTAAATTTAGTGTATTTCTTTGTTATGAGCCCTAACGTTAAAGATTATGTGAGAACTCGGTCAAATTAGTGCGTCGATATATTTAGTGATGATTCCTCAAATTAGTGACAAAGTTACTTGTTTTAGTGCGTCAAATTAATTATTCCCGAAATAAAACGCCGATATATCATACGGATACACGGACTGAAGACGGGAATGTATGGCGCGAGTTAAACGGCTTTTTTAAAGGCTTATTTTGGATGAAATAATATTTTAAGATATCGGAATTATCATGTAAAAATGGGAACACTGAATTTGATAGTAAAAATCGGGAAAATTCCGAGAAAAAGGAATAGTTGGCATGTATGTTGTTGTCATTATTATTAACAAACTTAAATTATTTAACTACCACAACTGAGGAGAACAGTGTATATATGTTTCAACAGGTATTTATTTACCACTTCTATAGGTGTCTTCTTTTTCTGTAGTGTCTTCGCTTTCTCGGTGCCCAGTCTTTCCTCGCAATTTGGAAGTGGAAGATGTCTCCCCCGAAGAAAATTCTGTTGTGCTTTCAAGTTCTTCCTCAGCTTCGTCGACGTATTCTTCTTCATCATCCACTTCAAGTTCTGCATTGTGGCACTGACAAGGGCGGCTCTCCATGTTGCCCCTCGCACCCTGCAGATGGCCAGCGTGCCCTTCGGGCAAACAAAGTTCAATGTTGCTCACGAGAATGCCTTTTCCTCCGTCAAGTCGGCACTTTCTTGTTCGGATTTGGTCGTATTGAGGGGAACACGGACTGCATGAGGACCAAGAACCCCATTCTCCCCAACCGACATTCGGTCTCCTGGTCGGTTTCTTTGTAGTTTCTTCTCTTGTCACAGTTCTCGTAAACGCTGTTGTAGTTAAAGTTGAGTGGGGGAGAGGAGGCGGAGAACTGGAGATCGGCGCAGTGGAGTCGACGAGAACTTCAGCGAAACGAATGGAGGTGATATCGATAGTGTAAGGACCGAGCCATTCTTGACTGTGGCGCTTATGCAATCCACGAAGGAAGACAGATCCTAGTTTCTTAGCGGCGGATGTGTCAGGAGTGTTCAAGTAAAATCTTGCTCTCACCACCAAAGAACCATCAGACAGACTCACCACTTCACTCCTGTTGAATTCCCTCGACCACACAGAATTCAAAAACAGATTGTCCATCTGGAAAAAATGAATAAAATTACATTTGTGTATTAAAAAATTAAGAACAGTTCACGAGTACGTGCGGTACTACTACTACTAGTATAGTACACTATGATAATAGCATAGTTTTATTATTAAACTTTATAGAGGGATAGGCTTAGATGCGACTTTATTCTAAGAATAAGTGCTTAAGATTTATTTATCCCAAATGAACTGTTATAACCAGGGTGCTTCAAAAAAAATTTACCACTTTATATAGCGTTAATATGTCATTGCTTACCACTTATAGTTTGTGTGGGTTTTTTGGGGTTATGCATGTATGTGTGTTTATTTGCTTGTTTTTTAATGATAATGTTTTAGTAATATATAATAAATACACATTATTGAAATATATTCTTTAAGCACCCCCATACTAAGTGGTAACATTTTCTTGAAACAGTATATATATATATATATATATATATATATAAGAGAGAGAGAGAAGAAGAGGGGGGGGGGTGAAGCTGGATGCGTTGGTAGAAGACTGTTGTGTGGCGCTATAAAGTTGCCAGCTTGGAAACGTTTGACAGTGTCCACAAGTAATGTTTTACGAATGGTCGCTTCTTAAAAGGTAGCTCTAGTACGCTTTGCTTCCAAACATATTCTACTTAAATCACGTATTTATTTTATTACTCCTAATTTTGTTTCCTGCCTGCACTGGTAAAAGGCCATCATTTCTGTTGCGGACCTTCATTCGAGATCTTTTTTTTATGATGATGAACGAATACAATACATTTTAAAGGTTAAAAAGTCAATTACTATATTCCCAACAACTAATACCGATACACTGATGGCATCAAAACAACATGCATTCAGTTATAGGATTTACGAGCCGTATCTCTCTCCTCCTTTTGATATAAAAGTTATTCCATGAACGTGGCAATACGCTCATTTTACGTTCTTGGAAAAAATATTACCAATATGTTTTCCACAATAAATCGTCAGAATTCGGCACAAAGCTTCACTTGGCGGTATTTATTCAGCATTTTGCTCACAACACATCCATCAATCAGTTAAGTTATTAATAAATGCGCCATCAATTACTCATTTCGACTCGGTCCTGTCCTCATCAATAAGCGCAATTTTTTACCATTAATCTTGCATCAAAGTCGAAATCTTTTTATCTGTCTGGAAAGGAGCCGTTTAGTCTTAGAGCGAGTTTTAAAATTCACTAAGTACGATTCAGATTACGGATATTAAGTGTGTTTTTACGTTTTCAATCAAGCTTCATTTCAACTTTTGAGATGGTTTTGATCCACGAATTTGGTTTCAATCGCGAGAAACAAATGTCAGTTTTTAATGAACTTAAATTATCAAGGATTAAAATCTAAAAACCCTACTTATTTATGAGCCCCCAACGACGTTGAAAAATTGAAAAGGGCTACTATAAGAGACTTTAAAAAGTTTTCTTTTAAATTCACGAATGGAAACATGATTGATTGATTTTTATTGTAGACTTATATATATATATTCGAACGGATCCCAATATTAAAAAAATAATGAACAACAACATTAATCAAGGTATAAAAATCTATCCATATCATTAAACCGCGCTACATTTATTTAATGTTTTAGGACCGGAGACCTTTTATAAATGCCAAACATATTATTCTGCAATGCAAGTATTAATCTTCACTTTAATAAATATTTTCATCAAAGTTAATTTACATTTATATTAAATCAACAATATTTTTTACCTTTCTGTTTTATATACAAGTACATCGTTAATCAAACCTTTTTACACACACACACACACACACACACACACACACACACACACACACACACACACACACACACAATAAAATATATATCAAAATTAATCATACCTATGTAAAACTATTGAATTCGTTAGTTAGTGTTATTAACTTGTAACAGAAATGGTTGCAACATGGTCAAAGAGATTACTTACCTCTTTTTCAATAGATCTTGATAATATTTTGAACGACTCTGAATTCACATCTGCGAGACCGTGCCAAAAGTTCTGGTTTGTTATCCGGAACTGACCAGAAACGATACTGCTACCTGTAAACGGGTAAAAATAAGAAATAGTTATTTTCATAATGATATACCTTTAATAGGCTATAATTTAATTCCGGCTGAGGACATTTTCTCCCTCGTATCCTTAAGTTTTAATCGAACGCAACGGAAATAATAATAATAATTATAAAATATACTTAAATTGAAAGAGGAATACTGTATTCTCCTTCGAACGCTCGCGCGAGCATATATCCTAATTTAAGGGGAGAATTAGAGGGGTGGCGGGAAATTGGAAGGAACGAGAGGAGGACTGAAAAATTGTTTCTCTCAGGTCTTAATAAATAACACTGCCCAACAAAAAAAATTTTTTTTGCTGGTGATTTAATTCTAAGACCTGTTTCTGGATAATATTGATGTGCTGATTTAAAAAATCACCTTAGATTTTGTCCATCACATTAGGTTTTCGTGCAATGTGCAATGCAATATGCCTATTTTGGGTGATCCATGAAGGGCACTTATCAAAATTGATGATTTTTGAGACCTGTTAACAGCTGTTTTGCTATTAAAATTTTATCTGCGGAATACGCAAATCTGTGCATTAAATCTAAAGGTCATGTACAACATATTAAAATCTTGGGTATCTGTGATTTCCCCAGGTGTGAGCGTGACGTCATGATCATGGATTCATTTTTTGCTTATTTAAACACTTTTAATCACTTTGTGTGTCAATATTACCATTGTATATTAAAGTTCACTCCCTGCACAATTGTTTACTTTTCCATGCTGATTCTGAGTATGTAAAAACTTATTTTTTGAAAAGAAAAAAAATTGGGCATAACCCTGCCAAAATGCGATATCTCCGTATTTGATTGCTCGAAAACCTGACGTGATAGGCAAAAACTAAGGTGATTTTTGAAATCAGCACACCAAAGTTACCTAAAAACAGGTGTTAGAATTAAATCAGCAAAATTGGTGTTGGGCAGTGTAATGAATGCTGTTGACGAATGGACATCCCGAAGGCACCTCCTTCGGGTCTCTCCAACCCGTCCGTTTGTTACGAGGAAGGGAGCTTTATGCCCGATAAAACTAAAAACCATTTAATTGGAGAGTCCAATAAAAAAAAACGTACGATGAAATTCCTCTTCCGTAACAATGAAACTGCGAATTAAAGTACTCTGAGACACGGTGCATCGACCTCGAACAAATGGCGTACTCATTACCATTAAAAATCTTATCCTTCACTCCTAAGAAGGAATCTGAAAAAGTAATTCTCACAAGGCTAAATTTTAACTTAAAACTGATTACGCTTCTATAGACTCTAAAAACGAATAAGATATTTAATGGCACTAAAAAACGAAAAAAACGATAAAAGAAGGCAACTTTATTAGCTCATTTTACCGCGTAGACGACATAATATCCACGAGTATATTAAATATTCTTACGTTCATCGTACAAATAATCTAAAAAACTAAACATTTATACGGACTCCTATTTATCTTTGCTTTTTTTTTTTTTTAAAAGATTTTTCATGCCTTTTCTTCATGTTTACATTTACGACTCAAAAGGAATGTACGCGCTTACCTCAACCATTAATGGGTGCAATGATAAACGCGACAAATGGAAGGTTAACGATCAATATTTTTCAGTTTATTAATCTTAATTTTTTTCATAGAAATTTAACGACCTTTTTATCAATAATGATGAACATTTTTGTACAGTATCACCATAACATTTCGGGTTTGACTCTCGCAAACTAGTAAAGAGAGACGGGAAAAGAAATTAGTATTTTCCTAATAGTCAGAGTATCCACTAAACAAGGAAAAGGTTTTTATATAGTATATATTAGAACAGAAAATGAAAATTTGGACATTCAGGAATGCAAAACCAATTATATACTAGCTATACAGGTTGTCTGAAAAGTCACGCAACCCCCCAAAAGTAGGCTCATAAACCCTTTAGGAAATAATAGTGCAGCCTCCTAACAATTTTAAATGTACCTTAACCCTTTCAGGACGACAGGTACAAATTGGTAGCGTTTCAAATACACGCATTCATACAAAATATCCGTCTTTAAAGGGTTAATTTAGAATATGCTAGGTCCTAGGCCCGCGATGGCGAACCATTGGCACCGGAAGATTTTGGTTGGCCCCCAACTACAATACGCTACAATGAATTTTTATTAATAATAGGTTTCTTTTAGAGAAAACGTACCCCATTTTATTGGTAACACTGTCACCCAGTGAAGCTGACTTTACTTTAGGTTGCTGAATTTAGTGAAGTAAGGCAATGCTGATTCCTTTCTTCATCAGGACAAACGCTCTAATTCAACCCAAAACATAAATGAATTTGAAGTATTATAGTTACAGGATTTTTTTGTGGTTGAATATGGGCTATTTGGAGATAGAGATGGCGGATTGGAGAAAAACATCTGAAAACGCTCGAATGTCATTCAACAGTGAACAGTGTCAGTGGCGAAAATGAAATTTAAATGCCCGTTTCATCGTTTCGCAACAATGAAACGTTTATCTCTAGCTATCTTCTCATTTCTTTGGTCAAATAATCCTGTAAATAACTTTTCACATCTATGAATATAGGAAACTGCGTTTTGAGCCAAATAAAACCAGTATATGTTGTTTTGTAAACAACTTCGTTCGATCCAAGGATTAAGATTCTTTTGGCAGAAGTGCAGCACCAAATTAACTTTCATTATAGCGATTTTACTGGCAGCACCTCAAACTCGTACATTTCTAAAAAATATTGGCACCGCACAAAAAGGTTCGGTGTCGCTGTCCTAGTCTATCTCCATGTATAAGAAATGCTAACTTCGAATGGGTCTAAGCCTAAAATTAAACTAGGTAAAGCTACTACAAGTACAACAATTTAGTTCGTTTTAGCAATGCAGTTCAAACAACAACAACAACAACAACAACAACAACAACGGGCGTGTGGTTTTTGAACGGTATTTTGCCACGAAATCCTTCAAACATTGGCAGGTAGAATTTGCACTTCAGTTTACAATTATGGAAACACCAAACAAAAGCGGTTTTTCGACTAGTAGAGCAATTTAGGGAGTGGACACCCGAGTTTTCGGATTTTCACTCTTATTTTTTATTTCCTAATGTAAGGTTGTGTAATTTTGGGGATAACAACTCCCCCCCCCACCCCCACACATATATATAAAAAACCTTTACTATAATGGAGTTGATTCTGTCCATCTGTCTGCGGAAAAAGTCGCACTAAATATTTTTCACAGTAAATAATTTCATACCAAAGATTTTCAAAAGAAATTAAGGCAGCGAAAGCTTAATATTTACTTTAAATTAACGAGGAACTTAGATTTTAAATGCAGCTTCACAAATTTTGACACAATGGATTCGGATGTGAAGCTTAATATTTTTGTGGTTGCGTTCTTTCCTATAGTTTTATTGGCCGAATGACTTTTCTCGATTTCACAAACGTTGATGAAATTTTTTGGAAACGTCCACAGACTATTTAAACTGGTGAAGCCGCCACCCATTAACAGGTCAGAGATCAGCCTGAGCAGATCGGATCGAGTTAACTTAGCACGATTCCGATGTGGACATCACCCCAACTTACTAACATATAAACACAGACTAGACAACTCCATAGACGACACCTGCCACCTGTGCCACGACACACCACAAACAATTGAACACATTATGACAGACTGTACCGCTCTAGCACAACAACGAACACAACACAACATCACTAGTGCGCTGAACCTCTGGTCCACTCCGAAGAGGGCGATCGGTTACCTGCGTGCCGCCGCGCCGGCTTGCTCGATCAGGGTGGGGTGATCGGCTAAACAACAACAACAACAACAACAGGTGATGATTATTAGAATGAGGTGTTGATGTTAGAGTTGGTTTATGTTAGAATCCATCCATCGTGTTCTGCCTATCAGGCAGGTCCAACTCATGTGTCCCGCCAAAGTGTTCTATCCTATCTCATGGTAGCTCATGCCTGCCTTCAAATCATCCAGCATTGCTTTTCTTTTCCTTCCCCTCGGCCCTTTACCTTCATATCTACCCTCTATCACCAACAATCCTTCTCCTCTCAACACATGTCCGATCCATTTCTTCTGTCTTTCTCTTATCGCCTTAATGAGTCTTCTTTCCTCCCTCACCTGTTGCAGTACTTCCTCATTACTTTGGAGTTCCCTCCAGCTTATCTTTAGCAGTCTTCTCCAAATCCACATTTCAAAACTTTCCAGGAGTTTCATTTCAGTTGTTTTCAGTGTCCATGTTTCTGCTCCATACAGTACCACACTCCATATCGAGCTTTTTACTAACCTTTTCTTCAGTTTCAAGTTGAGTTTACCTGTAAGTAGTCTTTTCTGTCTCTCAAAAGCTACCTTACCCATATCAATTCTAGATCTTACTTCCTTATTGCAATCTCCATTGTGTTAGAATAAGGAAATACAATTATTTGAAACGGGATTTTTTTTTCATTTCCTTTTTCCCGTTTATATAAACAGTTATCTGGAATTAGATGGGGTCGAAGGCCCCAGCACCACAACTAGTAAAAATAATAATTACAAGGGGAAAGTATAACGGACTTTTACTTCACAACAGATGATATTACACAAGCTATAGGGGAAAACACACTCGGCGGTAGGTCCAGACAGACGGAACGCTACACTGATTAAAAACAGTAAGAATGAAATCACTAGGCTCCTGTATTGGATATAGAGACGATCAGTTGACGCGGAAGAAATACCGATCATCCTGAAGAGAGCGAACATACCAGTAGTTCCAATATATAGAAGAGGAGATCGATCCGAGGGTAAAAACTAGACCAGTGTTGCATACATCTCATCTCACCAAAATATTTGAAAGAATAGTTAGAGAGAAAATCTGACTTTGGAAACTCAGAAAAAATAAATGATAACCAACATGGAATCCGGTGAGGAAGATAATGCCTATCGCAACTAATAGAACACTAACATTACTGATGCACAAAATAGTGAAAATTATGGTGTAATATACTCAGACTTTGCAAAGACGTTCGACGAGTATGACCGTGGAATCATTGCACAAACTGAAATATAGGAATAACAGGAAAAGTTGGAAAATAGGTACATAATTTCCTTAGTGAACGGCAGTAAGTCGTTACAGTTCAAGGAATATCTTGATCAGAGTCGGAGGTGCTTAGCTCAGAACCACAAGGAACAATATTAGCTCCATTACTATTCATAATCATGCTAACTGATATAGATGAGGAAGTTAACAGTGACAGCACAGTAACATTCTTTGCTGATAAAAATTAGTAGAAAATTAAGAAACCCAGAAGATATAGGATCTCTACAAACAGATATGAAAAGAATCTACAACTGGTCTGACTTCAATTTAACACTGAAAATTTTCAACTATTAATGAAGTACGGAAGAAGGGAGGACCTTAAATCCATGGAATACTATACCCGATATGGACAGATTGTGATAGTGCTCGGTCTTAACCTCCCCATAGAGAAAAGAAGACATTAATCAACTAAAAGGGATTCAGATGAGCTTCACAGCTAAGATCAATGGATGCAAAGAACTAAATTACTGGGAAAGTTAGTGAATTAAACTTGTATTTACTGCAAAGAGGGAGAGAGAGGTACACCATCAACAACTCAAATAACAGTGGAAAGTAGGAAGGGAAGAATATGCCGTATTCCCAAATTAAAGGCTAGACGGGGAACATCCTCAACCCTGAAGGAAAATAGTTTTGTTGCGAGAGGACCAAGACATACCAGCTGCCCAACGAAATAAGGAACACGAGTGGTATAGCGGTGGATATCTTCAAAAGAAGACTAGATGCCTGGCTCAGAACAATTTCAAATGAACCGTGAATACCTGGCTATGTGAAGTGGAGAGCACAAGAAACCAACTCTTTACTTCACCAGGCCAACAAGCTTGACCGTGAAGTGAGGAATCATCGCACGGAAACATTTGAAAGGTTGGAAGGAGAGGTATAGTTTTTACATAATTAAAATCTGTTAACAGCAGCAGCATTTGTAAAAAGTATTTACTTAAGAACTTTGATTTAAGTTCACAATTCAATGGAGGATTCATGCAAATATTGTGTGTGTGTGTGTGTGTGTGTGTGTGTGTGTGTGTGTGTAAAATAATATATTAAAAGTGAATCCATAAAAAAAAAAGGCAGTAGCAAATCAAATTTCAGTTAAAACATTACACAAGAGTGATATTAAAGAGGAAAAAAACTTAGTATTTTTGTGGGTGGCAAATCCCGTAGAATTTATTGAGGGAATATTGTGATCTTTGGGAAAATTTAATTAGGGGTGTAAGGTCCGTTTTCTCATTTTATTAGTCTTTCGGAGACACTAGCACCGGGCGTGTAACTTAGAGTTTGTATTTTTTTTGTTACAGAAACTAAATTTTTCAAGTAGAATATCGTATACTGTATATCATACATACCTCAGATTTTCATTTTAAAGGCACCGCGAAAAAAGTCACTTTCAATAATAATTAATTAGGATCTAGGATAAAAACTCGGAATTTGTTTGACTAAGAAGGGAAAAAAAGTGGAAGGATCGACAAGTAATTAAAAGTGAAGTAAAAAAAAATTACTTTGTCAAATCACGCCGGAAATTAAAAGACTTCAACAGTTGTCAATTATTTGTCCTTCCACGCGCAACAATCTCCGTAGATACGAAGGTTTCTTCTTTTTCAGGGTAAGAGAAGTCAAACCCCCTTTCGATAATTTGTGGAGAACACGGTGAACAAGGGTGCGGGCAGGGAGATAACAAAATCATTTATTTTTAAGGGAGACAAAAATGGACGAAAATCAATACTTATTAATAAAATAAAATAAAAAATATATAAAGGCGATAAAATGTGGACTGTATATATTGAGCCAAGTTTCATTTCCATTCCACGACAAATATTTCTTCGATGAGGTACTACAGTCTAAAAGAAATATATATATATATATATACTTAAACATTTTGGAAATAAAAATTGTCCTTTATAAATATAATTCTGACTTGCTAAAAATGGCGTCATATAAGACGTCCTTTGAAAAAACGCCAAATCTAAAATATTCCTCGTCCAAATTGAACGGAATAACAAAGTCTGCGGACAAAGATTCTTTATGGAAGAATAACAAAACAGCGTTTAGCGCTAAGATCAGACCAATTTTTAATGATATTGTTTTAAAAAAGGTGCCTTTGAGACGACGTCAAATAGAATCTTTTAAAGGCTCATGGCCGTATTTCCAACAAGAAGTTCCAAGTCACGATTTTCTTACATTTATCACGAATTTTTGTCACTCACCAGAGCGTGAAGCGAAGAAATTTCGGCTGGTCGCAAAGCGACAAAAAAATTTATTTATTTTTCGTAATTTTTAATTTTAGAAAATTTAAAGTTTTATTTAGCTTTATTTTTAAGTAAATGTTTCAGCCATTCGTTATTTATTTATTTTTTATTTATTTTTGTTAGATTCTAAACAGAATAAGAGAGAAAATAATAGTTAACGCCACCGCGGCGTTTATCGACTACATATATATAGTTGAGCCGTTATTTTAAATGTTATTTTAAATGGTCTCACGTTTTATGTAAGCAATATTTTTATTTTTTTGGTAAAGCGTCGTTCTTTATTTCTGATGCAAATCGTCTGTTTTGCGCACTTTCACCTTATTTCACGAAAAATAGGACGTTTGCAACGACCTAAACTTTAGTCTATTTTCCAGTCGCACTGCGCATATTCCGAGTGCGGTCAATGTTTAATAATAATAATATAATAATAATAATAATAATAACTTTCTATACATTTCCCGTTCATCTATATTCGTTAATAAAGATGCTGTAATAAATTTAATTCTAATACATTAAGTCTTCACTTAGGATGAAGTAGTAATTGGAGAAATCATTTTCACCAAATTACGCGTAAACGCTACCATTATGATCGTTAAAAGTGAAGAAACAATTAGTGATGTAGAACAAACATTATTCGAACCAATTAGAAAGAAAAATTAATTTCGTCGGTTTAAGTGTCCGTTTTATAAGTGTGAAATGCGAACGTGATCGGGTATGTTTTGTCCAAAGCTTTCTTGAATGAGCCCGCTGCCGGAGTTAAAGCCACAATGCATGCCACCTCCTCAGGTTGGGGTAATTGATAGTTACCAAAATATAATGGCTTTCACCTCGGGCGGATTTTTGAGGAATATCTCGAGATAGGAGTCGAAGGGTAAGTTTGCCACTCGAAATTAGAGTAAAGAGAAGGGAGAGATTAAATTTAGGGAAGAAGTGAGGAGGAGAGGAGGAGGAGGAGGAGGAGGAGGAGACAACGAAAAATAAGTAGACAAAAATAGATGAGAGAGAAAGAGTGGCGAGAAAGGAAGAAACGCCGATGATAGAAGATGCGAGAAAAAGATTTAGGAAAGCGTTGTAGTAAAGTATTTTGTAAATAAAGAAAAGTAGAAAAAACCAAAAGATTATGAGAGACTCGTGTTGTTTTTTAACGGCAATTTCTAAATAATTTATTGTGGCGAACGCAATCTATTCACGATAAAATATTAAATATAATTTATTGATTCATTACTGGAAGCGTGTAAGATTCCCGTACGCAAAACACTTACATTGATACGCAGAGCTATAATGATGAGTTATAGCACTTATACTGATAAGTAAAGGAAGGAGGCAAAGTATAAGAAAAAAAATAGCCGAATGCTCCATGTTGGTTCGTTTTTCATGAAAAGAAATCTAAATCGTGATCTCATCATGGACCGAAAGGGTTTCGAACAATGAGAAGGCAAAGGAGAGGAGGAGGAGAAAGAAGAAGAAGAAGAAGAAGAGGAGGAGGAGGAGGAGGAGGAGGGGCGAGTGAACGAGACTGAATACGCGAGAAGAATTGAAGTACCTCCCGTAGCTTTGCAATTCACCCGACTTTCATACCTTTATGGTCTTTGCATATTAATGAAAAACTAAGCTGAAATCAATCTTAAATTCAATTTACTAACTATAAACCCGTTTAATTTCATTTGCAATTGCTGATATCATAAATAGTTACATTATACGAGCTTGAAAAAGAATATAAAAAAGCTTATAGTTTCGGCTATGCAAATTAAGTTCAGTGCCAAGGTTTGTCATTTGGCTTATCTTGTCCAAAGTCCATTTACGACTATAAAGAAACCATTCAAGAAAATAAATTGAATCAGCATAAAGGGAAGGCCAAGTTAATATTTCATATAAAGACCGCATCTCGTACTAATTTTTTTAAAAATGATTAATAAAGAGCGCGGGAATCGTAGGCAACAAACGGATAAACAAGTACCGTACGCATGACGTGTATATATAAAACACAATATAGGGGCTATACAGTTACTGTTAAATTTAAACTGTTGTTAAAATACAAGTTACAAAGTGTGTTTGTGTACGAAGATGGTGCGTTAAAATTCATTTAATATTAAGGGAAAACTAAATATAACACCAAATCAATTAACTTTCAACCAATGTTATACATTTACTTTGCAAATGAACTTAAAACCAATACAGCAAAAGAAATTTTTTCCTCTCTCTCTCTCACACACACACACACACACACACACACACACACACACACCACACACAACCTATAAGAATCGCAAACTTTAACGATATCTGCATGAAATATAAGTATTGAAAATTGAAAAATAGCCTGATGGGTTTCCCTTATCACTGTGAAAAATGAGTACGAGGGAAAGCGAAGCGTTTAATGAAGTTTGGAGAGGAGCGACAGTCGCAGAGCGGGAACCCAGAATTGTGTGCGGGGACCGGTGCGGGACACTGCGGGAGGGAGGATGGGAAGAAGGCGCCGCAGAGATGGAGTCA